>JZKD02S0756544.1:1664343-1689424 GCA_000966675.3 Picea glauca | reverse complement strand
TTTCTTTATCATGGACATCTCAATGTAGTTGACGAACTCTATATGACTTTTAGTATATTGGAATAAAATATCCTTCAGTAATATCACTTGAGTTATTTTCTTTTTTCAGTGGAGAATTTAATAAATATTATTGATATTACCTTGAGAAGTATGCAATCAATACTGACCTTTTCAAAATATAATTAGCAGTTACTTTTCTGTAATTGTAGCATTAAATAAATCTTGAAAAATGTGACAAAGGATTTAGAATGGCGGGATGGTGGGGAAGTGGGTGTGGAGAAAGTGAAAGGATGAGTCCATGAGTCCAAGAAGCTAGGAACCCGTAGTGTGAATAAAATTAATAAAATAGGTTAAGTGTTGATGTAGCAAATTTACAATGAAAAGAAAATGAACCCGCATGTTCACCAACCTGTGAACCCACTAAATATCATGAAAATGGTTAAGTTTTGGTGCATTTTGAATGCGATGGATAAGGTACGTGCACTTTGTATAATGAGTATTCTTTTGGAAATAAAGTATACTCACCATGACTAAAAAGAAATTCCAGGTAAAGTTAAATAAGAGGACGATAGATATTAAGATAGAAATAGGACAAAAAATGGCTTCAACTACAGGACAATGACATCTTTTGGGTTACTGAGAACCCATAATATGAAAACCAACTACCTTATCCATTGGGCTATGGAGTCATCTTCAAAATAAATTCTTGCAATTTTTCTTCTTTCATGGAGTTATCTTCAAATAACAATTTCCTTATTATGCAAAATTTGCCTGAAATAAGCAAACTATGTACAAAAACATCTACCTACCCTATCTCACTTGAAAGAAAGGGATGATTTTAGGTATAGTTAGATTTCCAATGGATCCATTCAAGCATCCAATTGATTTTTGGAATGAACTCCAAAAATTTTAAGCATATCGAGGCTTGTACCAATGATTTAGGGGCACTCTCAATTTGTAATGGAGAAAAAATGAAACAAATGTGTTCAAAATATGATTGCATTGTTTGGCCAACAATGCTCTAGAACCATGATTCAATTAAATCAATTCTTGGATGCTCAAGAATACTATTGTCGTTGATTGGATGAGGAGTTTCCAATCTAAGAATACTTTCATATTTATCCTTATCTCCAACCACTTCCAAGGTTCTTGATTTATCAACAATATCTTGAAAAGGATTTTTCTTCATGTAATGAAAAATGTCTTGAAAATACTCTTCCTTCATGTAATGGAAATATTGCTCATCAAAGTTCTCAAAATTTATTTCTTCCGCCAATTCTTCTTGTTTCCAATTCTCTTTAGGCTTTTCATCATATGTTGAAAATATGAAATATTCATTACAAATATTCCTACTCGAATAATCTTCATATGGTGTATATGAAAGGCCAAAATATTTTTCTTGCAAATTATAATTCTTATTTTCATTTTCATCCATATGACTTGATTGAGAAAAATATTCCAGTATTTGATTAAACTCTTCTTATAAGTCAGTCACTTCATTTTCTTGTTTCCATATGGGAGAGGGTGGGTGGGCATCAACATTGAAAACATCAACAAAAACATATGAATGGACTCTTGGGATGGAATTTTCTGCAAATGAATTTTCCAACACATCCCAACTGGTAATGGAGTTAGGAAGTAATGAACCATACCATTCAAGAGCATCCCCACACAAAGTTTGTAAAAATAATTGACATATAACATTTTCTTCATTGAGGTTGAAATCATGACATATACTTTTGAAATTAAACAAATGATGATTTTCATCTTCTAAAATATTCTCAAAGAATGTAGAAAATTTTTCCATAGAAATATTGGGCATTTGAAAAACTATTTCTGGTAGATTTAAGGGGGTTCTATGAAATCACATCCTTCTTTAGGAAATTCTTTGTTTTACTAAGTCTTGTAAATCCATTGATGGACTTGGTGAATAAGGTAAATAAGCATCTTGACATGAAAGAAACTCTTCAAAGGAGTCATAATATACATCTTCTTCAAATTTTTAATTCTTTCCAATAAAGTTTCTAGAGAGTTCATTCTCCTGAATCTTTTGCACTTCTTGTGTCTTTTTGAGGTCATTGCAACATATTTCAATAATATTTTTATAAACCCCATGCATCTAGAACAAGAAACAATTTCCTGAATCTTCTTTTCAAAACCTTGAACGAGGGAGACTTTAGTTCCTTAATCTAATATGAAGGATGAACTCAAATATATTGAAAATAAAAGGATTCCTAGTATGGTCTCCATTTTTTTTTTTATGTTCGACTCTGTTAAGATAGAAGAAACAACCTCACAAGGATATGAATCCCCCTGCGTTTTTATAGAGGTGGTACTCCTCTTTGAATTTTTCTTAAAATATATTTCTTGAAAATCTTTCAGGACAATATTTATAAGTAGGAGAATGCTATGAATCAAGCCCCAAAATATTTATTGCTCACTTAAAATAAAATTCATTAATATACACAGAAATAATTCCTAGGAAGAGGAATAGGAATCTTCACTCATAAAATTGGCAGAAATAATATATATAGGTCATATATTATAATAAATAAAAACATATCTCATATTGATCGCATCCATAAAATATATTTGATGACATTTATAGGAAGAAAAGAGATGGTCCCAAAAATCAGAGAAGATTAAAAGAATTTTTCATTAGAATCAAAATAATATTTTGATGAGTCAATTTCAAATATATTATCCTCAAATATTTGGAGTTCAAAGATACAATCAAAATTAACCCAGAATTGGTTCTCTCTGATTTTCTAAAAAATGATAAAGTCTTTATAGTTTGATGAAAACAAATGTGTTTTTCCAAAAGGATTGGTATTGGGGCTCCCACTGACCATAAAATAAAAAGAAGAGAAAAGAACAGAGTTGTTGGATCAAAGAAAAAACAAGGATGAAACATGAGAGAAAAAGAGAGAGAAAGGATAAAAAATCAATTATGTTCTTCAAGTAAAGAATAAAAACAAATGGATGATTTCTGTTCTGAAAGGGTGTAACATCCTGCTCTTGCGCACACTGAGTGAAATTATTCTTTGAGTAAACTTGCTTGCAAGTGATCCAGATTATTATACTATTGGTCGTTCGATTATGATTATGAGACATTATGGATTGACAATATGTTATTTTGTTGTATTCACATAGACATGTGCTATTGACTGGGTTCTCCTGATTATGCAGGACCTTGGACCTTGAGGATGCAGAGAAATCGATGAAACCCCTTGGACTCTGGATCGAGTAAGGGAGTGGATTGTTCGGTTGAATATTGTTGATGTGACATATGTACTTATTCTTAGATGTTATGATGATTGATTATTATTGCTGACATGATTCGTTGATGGGTGCACGCTGATCATAGCTTGTCAAGTAGACTCACATGTGGAGTAGAGGGGTCATGTAGGAAAATCAAAGACTTGAGGGAGAGGTGTGGACAATAGCCCTGCCATAGCATACTAACACTCCCACTGTGGCCCAAACTGTAGGTTAACGATTACCTATTTCGAGAAGACCCACGATGTCGTGAGGGAAGACTGTGACAGCCGCTCACGATGATTCTAAGGGGTGCACAATAAGGCAGGGGCCTTATTCCTTATAGGCCCTTATTCTCCCACAAGATCACCTGGAGGAGTATTGACTCCATGGGTTTTTGATGTCTACCAAATTCAGTCAAGAGGCGAGTGGCACCCTTGGAACACGTAGTGCGTCTTGAAGGGCATGTCACACAACGAAAACGAAAAAAGGTGAGTGACACCCTTGGAGCACGTAGTGCGTCTTGAAGGGAACGTCGCGCAAGGAAAATGGAGAGAGGTGAGTGTCACACTTGGAGCACGTAGTGCATCCTAAAGGGCATGTCACGCAAGGAAAACAAAAAGAGGCGAGTGGCACCCTTGGAGCACATAGTGCATCCTGAAGGGCATGTCGTGCGAGGAAAACATAAAGAGGTGAGTGGCACCCTTGGAGTACTTAGTGCATCCCAAAGGGCACGTCGCGATATCAACGAGTAAGTGAATAAACCTAATCGGCCTTAAAATGAATGTTGTGATAAGTAAGATTTTAAAAACAAATTTTCCCTAATGAAAATGTCGCCTAGCTTAGTGAAATTAAACCTAGGTCTAAGTAGAAGATGTGGTAAATAATAATAATAATAAATAAACATGTAAAAAGAAGTGGGGTAAGAAATTCAAATTTATTTATTAAAGTCAAAATTAAATGGAGGATTAAAATTAAAAAAAAAGGGAAATGGTTGTTTTTATCTATTTTTGCTAATTTAATTTTAGTTAAAAAGAAAACGGGTAAATGGTTGTTTTATCCTCACTTGCTAAATTGATTTTAAGTTAAAAAGGAAAAAGAGGGAAACTTAAAAGAAATAGGAAACTTAAATAAAAAGGGGAAACCTAAAGAAAAGGGGAAACAAAGAAAAAGATGAATGTCTAACTTAGTAAGGAATCTTGCCTTGGCAACTTGCTAATTATGAACTCAACTAGGAATTAAGTAAGGCGTAAGTCATTTAATATTTGTAAGGGAATATTGGGACACCAAGGAGCATGTTTAGGAATGCTTTTAAGTGGGTGAGGGAAATAGGAATAATTAAATAATTAATAAAATTAATTTTATGGTGCAACTAGGGGATGGGTGACATGTGTACAGGGGAGGTTTTTCCTAATTAAATTAATGAAAAATGAATTTAATCGGAATTTGGGAAACTAATTACTTAAAAAAAATCTATAAAAAGGATGGAGGAGGAGGAGTATGGATCATATCTTTTTGCGTAACGTTACGCTGTTGAATTTTTCCTTGACTGAACATTCTCTTGTGGGAGTTGGGATACCCAGCTCCGGTAACAAGTGGTAGCCTGATCTTGCGAGATGAGCTAGGTGCTAGTTGTTCTTTGGTATGGTGTGTGTGGCCCCTTTGTGGCTCGGGGGGATCAGGGGGAAGAAGACTACTCCTAGCATTGGTTGAGAGGTACCGGTGAGGTCACATTGGTCGGAAAGAAAGAGCTGGATGGAGCATGCACGTGACAAAAACTTCAGAGCATTCGCGTTTGGCTAAGGTACGCCAGTTAAAGTTGTTACTTACGATAGAATGTAATTTACACATGTTATTTTATGTGCTTGGTTGAATATTTCATGGCCATGAGACTTCTTGCACCTACTTTCCTATGGTATTTGTAACCCCTTTGCTCGTTGTATTCTGAATTGATTTCCCACGGTGAACCCAACCTCTTATTGCAATGACTTCTCTTTGATTTTTTTATTATCGATTATTAAGAAGAAATTTGTGCTTTTATCTTCTATCCCTTATCCCTTTAGTCATTAGTCCGTGCCTGAGCAGTCATCCAAGAGCCGAATCGACGGTCATCACTTCAGTGTTTAAAGACCTATAGATTCAAATTACCTGCTTTCATGTGCATGGATGATGAGTGAAGGATACATTTTTTGCCTAGTTATCAACCCTTACTTACCTCTGCATTTTTCTCTTATGATTAATCTCAATTCCTTGTGCCTGCTTGTGGATGAGTATCTGTGTGTTGATTGATCCATTGTTGAATGATTAGTCTTTGCACCTTCTTGCGATTGAGTGTCTATGTGTTTTGTTTGGTTCATCCTTGATCGATTCATCTCTACGTTTTCTTGTGGTTGATTATCTCCACATTTATATTAAATGATTGCCTCTGCCCTTCCTTGAATGTTACTCTGCAATTTTATTTTTAGATTTTTCTTGGCGAGATAACGCAACGATTTTATATTTATTGTATTACACATCAACTTCATTTATTTACTCTACGATTTAGATATATATATGTTGCGAATTTAATATACATAGAGATATACATGTTGCAATTTAATATACCTGTGTTATCATATTTGTATTATATATCTTCATTTTTGTGACAATGATTATATATCTGTGTCTTTATACTCTGTGTTGTTTAATAACCATTGCAATCCAGTACCTCGTTTTATTGTTTAATAACCACTACATCCATTACATTTTTGAATAACCATTGCATTGTTGAATAACCATTGCAAATCAATACTTTGTTTTATGGTTGAAATAACCCTTATATGCATCTAGTTTTTGAAGTCGTTCTACTATTGAATTAACCAATATAGGCGTCTAGATGAAATCGATTTTACTGCTGAATTAACCATTGTATGCATCCAGTTGAATTCATTTTTACCATTTTTGTTCTTACCCCAATTCATATTTTTACTTGTTTCTGGGGTCTTATACCTGACAACGAAATTATACTTGGATTGACAACAAATTTATACCTTGATGACAACGAATTTATACTTTGGTTTGACAACAAATTTATACCTTGATGCCAACTAATTTATACTTTCATTTGACAACGAATTTATACTCCTGATGACAACGATTTTATACTTGGATTGACAACGAATTTATACTTTGATGACAATGAATTTATACTTTTTATTGACAGCGAATTTATACTCTCGATGACATCAGATTTATAATTTGATTGGGAGCGAATCCATTTATTGACTGCATTTTTAAAAATTGTTGACAACAATATTATCTCTTAATTCTGCGATATCATTTATGTAAATGACAACAATCTAATATATTAACTCATCATGGGTATCTACTATTAGACTTCTATTAAACAACTATTAAACAACGTGGGTATTTACTAGACAACAACTTTAATGATAGTCAACAAACTTAATAAGAGACAACGGTTGGGTAATATTTAGACAACGATGTTTGTAATAATTGCACAATGATTTCCGTTTGGTCATTTAATAGACAACAACATTATCATTTTTTACAGCATTTAGATATGGTTCTTACTATTCCTTAGTTACATATTTATATAGCATATATCTAGACAACATATATTTAGAATGTGTGTCAATGCTAGACATTGTTTCTTTAAATGCTAAAGAACGATATCATATGGATTGATATCATATTTTGTTGACCACCAATATTAATAGATAACAACATTTGTTGACAACGATATTATTTTGATTGACAACACATGTTGTGGATTGATAGCATATTTTGTTGACAACCTTTATTATTGATTGATAGCATATTTGTTGACAACGATATCATATTGACGTAACAACGATATTTACAATATTTAGTTACAATATTCACATTATCGTTACAACGTTTTACAATATTTTCCATGATCGATATGCATTTTTAACATTGATGTAGTTACCATGAACAATATGTATTTTTAATATAAATAGTCACAATGAACTATTTGTTTGATAATAATTATTTTAATGTGTACAGATTGATGTATGTTTGTAGTGCCATGAAGTTATTATGATATATGATGGTTGCAGTATTCAGATTCCCTTGCGTCTTGTCGAATTGTTTTTGGGTGCTTGGGTTTAGTCCAAGAAGTTATTATGATATATGATGGTTGTAGTTGTCAGATTCCCTTGCGTCTTGTCGACTTGTTGTTGGGTGCTTGGGTTTAGTCCTCATGTTTTTGACAGTGAATTTGGTCTCCTAGCACGAGGGATTTTGCTTGGGATAAGGGTCTAGAATTGTCATGTTGCGCCATGGTTACTGTCACACCTATCACCTCGTGATGACATGATTCCTGATGAGGGGATCATTGCGCACCCTATTGGATAGATGTGATTGATAAGCTAGTCGGGTCTTGTGCTTCCCGATGTGGACCCATTGTTCATTGTAATGAAGGTTGGTAATTGGTTCTGTAATGCCTTAATGCATTGGGTTTGTGTGTCATAGAGGTTTCTAGTTACTGGTTATCGAAGCCACTGGGTTGGGTTGTTGATGTTTTTCTTTAGCTTGTAAGCATTATATTTCTTGTTTCGGGCGGGTAGTCGTTTTTATCTGTCTTTGATTATCACATGTTTTGTCCAGTTTCCTGATGTGCTAGTGTGTGAGTCATTGTTTACTGTTTCTTGATCTGCGTGCATTCTGTTCATCGTCAAGTTGTGTTGTTTAACTGTTTTCATTGTTGCCTTCCTACTTCAACAAAAAAAAATTTCACTTAGTTGCAACGCTTGTAGTCGTAACGATGGGGATGTTACATATGGTATCAAAGCGGGTTCAACCCTGCAATTGTGGATATCCATGCTTTCCACAATAGTTGTTGGCACACAGGGGCAGACCCAAGGTTCAACGCTTCAACAACACACCAACAAAAACCTAACTACCGGCCCTTTCGGCAATAACGACGGAGTAGATGAAGTCTCACCCGAGGTAGAGGTAGGGGGGGTTGTAGGACTCAGGTTTCTACAACTAGTCTAGGACACAAATCTGTGATTACCACACTTAATAGAGCACATAGCCAACAATATGCACTAGATCAAGAATTTCATTCACATCGTAGGTTAAACCCTTATTACATATCAACATAGTAACAATAAAGATCAAGTACTTTCAATCACTTAACACATATCATTAATCAGATCTAGCATTCATTTACCACCAAATAGCACTAAGCATCCATACATATATCTATCATCTACAAATATCAATACACTAATAGATAAACAACATAAACAACATCAACAACATCGCACAAAACACATCAACATAGGATATACGTGGTTCACCCCAGTGTGGGGCCATGTCCACCAACTTCTTCTTCTTCTTCTTTGTTAGTCTTCAATATTCTTAAATTCATCTGCTCCTATGCACAAATCCACATAGCCAACTCTGCAAAGGACAATGAGCTACGCACCAGATCCTCCTTCCCAAAACTAGGTCAAGGCACAGAAGCAACTCCTCAGTAGCACAGAGCCTTACATACAATCTATGTGCATAAAACAACTTACAAAACACTTGCACTTAGCTTTGCAAGCCCTAACACATTCTTTCACAAAGCCAACTAGTCATGCACTAAGTCGATCAATAACTAATAACTACTTCTTACATCTCTTAGCTACTTCTTTATACATTTACAAAGAGGCCTAATCATGGGTAAACCCATGGGCCGACATCCATTAACCCATTACATAAACCTTAGAAAATCCCTTGCTAGGTCCACAAAACAAGTGAGATCCTGTGATCTCCACTTCGCCTGGGTGCTCCATCTTCGTCCAGCCTGTCGAAGCCCCAAAAGTGGTCAAACACGACCAATATTTCCTCAAAACTTCGTCAAGGGCCAACATTAGTAAACCCTTAAGTAATAACCTAGTGCTAATTAAAATTTAATGTTTCCTTGTGGTGATCTCAATTATAGGATGTCTTATAGGTTCACAACGTGGTGCCGTGGAAGGAGGTGTGACACCTTCAGAAGTGCCCGTGTCCTCGAAGTCTAACCCCTAGGGGGGGAAGAACAAGTCCTTGGGCTGGATTCGATTGTTGTAAGGGATGACGATGGTATGACAAGGTCCTTCTAGAGTTTTTCATAGGCCTTGATTCACCATCTATACTAAGATGAGGCCAGGGTGCATGTACCTCTGAGGGTCCATAGTGTGCCCAACCAATACCGTTAGTATTCACTGTGAACTCGAGAAGGTCAATTTTCCTGAGTTCTTTGGTGCCCCGGATGGTGCCACCGCCGAGGCATGGTTGGAGAATATGGCAATGTGATTTGCACTTCACGACTATACCTCCAACATGAAGGTCCACATGGAGGTATTTCCACTGAAGCGGAGTGCTCTTCTATGATGGAAGATACTCCCGCCGCTTTTGAACATGGCCACCAAAGATGTGTCATGGTAACTGTTCAAGGAATGGTTCCAGGAGATGTATATTTCTGAGGAATTCATTGAGCATCAACTCAACAAGCTCAACGCCTTACAACAGGGTGACCGTACAGTGCCTGAGTACGAGGCCCATTTTTTGAGCTACTTCAGTATGCTCCACACCAGAATATTGAGAAACTTAAGGTCCACAGGTTCATGTTTGGCCATAATGTCAACCTTCATGCAAAGGTTAGGATTTTGATGCCTCAAACCTTGCATGATGCCATCTAGAAGGCCCTCATAGCAGAAGAGGAGCTTATCAACGGGGTTCAGAGTAGGACTGCAGCGAGACCAATAGGCAAGGTGTCATCTGGTTCGCAGCAACATCATACACCAGCTAGACTATGCCGAGATATAGTGGCTTCCAGAGAGGATCCACTTTCATTACACCTCGTCGAATGACGCCTCAATAGTGAACTCCTTACCATCGCTGACCATAACCTTATTATCTTGATAGATCCAGGTGCTACAGAGAGTTTCATTTCTAGTGTAGTTCTTAAAATGAATTAAGGTAAAGGCAGTCGAAAAAGATGATTTAGCTTTGTAGAAATGGCTTCGTGAGTCAAACAGAAGGTTGGAGGGAAGGTTATAGGTTGTAGCCTTAACCTGGGAGAGTTTGTCACTAGGGACAACTTGTACATCATGATCTTAGGATCTTATGACGTCATGATCGGTATGGATTGGTTGGAATTGCATGAGGCGATACTCAACTGTAATATGAAACGATTGAGTTTGGTCAACGATGAGGGACATAGACGTGTGATTGTAGGACGAAACTAGGGAGTTTCCCTAAGGGTCATCTCTTCCTTACAGCTACGGAACAGCATGTGCAAGGGATTTAAACTTTATGTGATCCTCACGTTAAACGAGAAGGGAGTAGCAGAGGATCTAGACCACCTTCCGGTGGAGAGAGAGTTGTAGACATATTCCCTGAGGAGTTATCTGGGATGCCGCTAGAGAGGGAATTGGATGTTACCATAGACCTAGAACCGGGGACTGAACCAATAGAAAGAACACCTTATCATATGTCGACCTCAGATTTACAGGAGTTGAGAATGCAACTGAAGGAGTTCTTGGACCTAGGACTTATACGTCCCAGTGTATCACCGTAGGGTGCACCTGTTATTTTCATACAAAATAAGGATGGGCCATGGAGACTCTTCATTAACTACCGTCAATTGAACAAGGCAATGATCAAGAATCAGTACCCATTGGTAAGGATTGATGATATGTTCGATCATATGAAAGGCACTTTGGTGTTTTCAAAGATCGACTTGACATCGAGGTATCACCAATTATGGACCAAGGAGGATGACGTCCCTAAGACCACCTATAAGACGAGGTTTGAAAATTACAAGTTTATTGTTTTACCTTTTGGACTGACAAACGCCCCTGGGGTATTTATGAGTTTGATGAAAGGGGTGTTCCGTGAATAATTGGACAAGTTCATACAAGTATTCATTGATGATATTTTGATTTACTCTCGGATGTTGGAAGAGAATGACAAGCACTTGCGCTTGGTACTACAGTGTCTGTGAGAGAACAAATTGCATGGGATATTGTCTAAATGCTTGTTTTATCAATCAAAGATTCACTACTTAGGGCATGTCATATCCAACGAAGGTATCACTGTGGATCCAACAAAGGTCAAGGCTATTATGGAATGGCCTACACTGACGAATGTCCCAGAAGTGCGTAGCTTCCTGGGTTTAGTGGGATACTATCAATGGTTCATCGAGGGTTTCTCAAGGATAGAAAATGCGATTACAAAATTGTAGAAGAAGAACAAGAAGTTTGTTTGGACCGAGAAATGTGCGGAAGCATTTCGGAGGCTCAAAGAGCTGTTGACAACAATATCGATACTAAAGGTTCCCAACATGGACGTAGACTTCTTGGTATGCACTGACGCATCCAAGGAAGGCTTAGGCAGAGTCTTGATGCAAGACAATCAAGTGATCACTTACATCTCGAGAAGGTTGAGAAGGCATGAGGAGAACTATGCAAAACATGATTTGGAGTTGTTAGCCATTGTTTATGCCTTGAGAGTTTGGAGACACTACCTTATTGGATGAAAATTTGAACTAAAAATGGACCACTGTGGACTACAACACATCTTTACACAAAGTGACTTGAACACACAACAACGACGATGGTCGAAATTACTTAGCGAGTATGATTTCGAGATTACTTACATAAAGGGAACAATGAACAGAATGGGGATGCGTTGAGTTGGAGACCACGCATCTTTTCTTTGATGCCTTTTCAGACAAAGCTACGTGAAAATATTCTAACTTTACAATGTGAATATGACTGGTACAAAGAGGTCAAGGAATTTATTGGACAAATCACAATGATGGTACCAAGATTTGAAGGATTTACGTTGGACGATAATGGATTATTGAGATTTAAAAATTGAATTTACGTACCACCGAACAACAAGTTGAGGAGTTTGATCATAAACAAGGCTCACAAAGAAGTGTACATGGCTCACCCAGGGGTCGTGAACATGAGGGTAGACCTTAAACCCTTATTCTTCTAGAAAGGAATGAAGGCAGACATAGTCAACTACGTGGAAAGATGTTTATAATGTTAGTAGGTGAAGGCTGAACATAGACATCTAGCAAGATTACTACAACCACATGCTATTCCGAAATTGAAATGGGAGGTCATTTCGATGGATTTCATTGTTGGATTTCCACTTACGACAAGGAGACACGACTGGATTTTTGTCATAGTCAACACTCTAATGAAGAGTGCTCATTTTATTCCTATGCGTATGACATATCAGGCACCTGACATATCTAGAATTTTCATCACTGAGATTGTGAGGCTGCATGACCTTCCTAAGAGGATTATATCTGATCGAGGATCAATTTTTATTGGATGATTTTGGACTAGTTTCCAAGAGGACTTGGGAACCCAACTTAACTTTAGTACTATGTATCACCCAGAGACATATGGGTAGACTGAACAAACAAACCAAATATTGGAGGACATGTTGCACATGTACGTGATGGACCAACAAAAGAGTTGGGAAGAATTCTTTCCATTGGTAGAATTCACATATAACAACAGTTATCAAAGCACCATTAAGATGGAGCCTTTCAAGTTTCTGTACAGGTGACCATTTCAGACACCTTTGGGCTGATATCAGCTTGAGGATAGGATCGTGGTGGGATGAGAACTGATCCAAGAAATGGAAGATCAAAGAAAAACAATAAGACAAAGGATCAAATAAGCTCAGGATCTACAAAATACTTATGTTGATGCACACTGTGTCGACCGTAGTTACGAAGTTGACGATCGAGTCTTCTTGCAGGTGAAACTGCATAAGAGTTTGATCAAGTTTGGAAAGAGTTCATCTCCCCTAGGTTCGAGGGATCCTAAGAGATTGTGGAAAAGAGAGGGCCTGTGGCCTTTTGACTAGCGTTGCCTGATTCTTTGAGGCATACACATGATGTCCTTCACATCTCTGTTTCGATACATTATGTTAGTGATCCTACTCATGTTGTTGACATGAGTTACTTACAGGATCAGACAAGGGTGCGCTCACGAATGAGCCAATCTGCATCCTGGACCATCACATTTGATAGCTACGACGTCGAATAATAGATCAGGTCAAGGTCCAGTGGGACAACTATAGTCTGCACTTGGCGACCTCAGAGGACGCATATGATATGCGCCAATAATTTACATTTTGTTGATAAATAGACTTATGACACCGTGATACACTTTATTTCAGAACTTATATACTGTAAAACTTCAGGAAAAAGTTTAAAACAAGAGGGGGTGTATGTAACATCCCACTCTTGCACACACTGAATGGAATTATTCTTTGAGGAAACTTGCTTGCAAGTGATCAGGATTATTATAATATCGGTCGTTCGATTACGATTATGAGACATTATGGATTGACAATATGTTATTTTGTTGTATTCACATACACATGTGGCATTGACTAGGTTCTCCTGAGTGTGCAGGACCTTGGACCTCGAGGATGTAGAGGAATCGATGAAACCCCTTGGATTGCGGATTGAGTCAGGGAGTGGACTGTTGGGTTGAATATTGTTGATATGACATATGTACTTATTATTAGATGTTATGATGATTGATTATTATTGCTGACATGATTTGTTGATGGATGCAGGATGACGATAGCTTGTTGACCAAACTCACATGTGGAGTAAAGGGGTCATGCAGGACAACTAGAGACTTGAGGGAGAAGTGTGGACAACAACACTGCCACAGCCTACTAGCACTCTCACCATGGCTCAAACTGTAGGTTAACGATTACCTAGTTCGAGAAGACCCACGATGCCATGAGGGAAGACTGTGACAACCATTCACGTTGATTCTAAGGGGCATGCAATAAGGCAGGGGCCTTATTCCTTAGAGGCCCTTATTCTCCCATAAGATCACCTAGCGGAGTATTGACTCCAGGGGTTTTTGACGTCTACCAAAGTCAGTCAAGAGGAGAGTGGCACCCTTGGAGAACTTAGTGCATCCTGAAGGGAACATCATGCAAGGAAAACAAAAAGAGGTGAGTGGCACCCTTAGATCACGTAGTGCTTCCTAAAGGGCACGTCGTGCAAGGAAAACAAAAAGAGGCGAGTGGCACCCTTGGAGCATGTAGTGCATCCTGAAGGGCACTTCATGCGAGGAAAACAGAAAGAGGCGAGTGGAACCCTTGGAGCACGTAGTGTGTGCTGAAGCTCACGTCACGCAAGGAAAACAAAAAGAAGCAAGTGGCACCCTTGGAGGACGTAGTGCATTCTGAAGGGCATGCCGCATAAGGAGAATGAAAAGAGATGAGTGGCACCTTGGAGAATGTAGTCCGTCCTGAAGGGCACGTCGTGATCTCTATAGGTAAGTGAATAAACCTAGTCGGCCTTAAAATGAATGATGTGATAAATAAGATTTTGAAAACAATTTTTCCCTAATGAAAATGTCGCCCAACCTAGTGAAATTAAACCTAGGTCTAAGTAGAACATGTGGTCAAATAATAATAAATAAATATGTAACAAGAAGGGGGCTAAGAAATTCAAATTTATTTATTAAAGTCAAAATTAAATGGAGGATTAAAATTTAAAAAAAGGGAAATGGTTGTTTTTATCTATTTTTGCTAATTTAATTTTAGTTAAAAAGAAAAAGGGTAAATGGTTGTTTTATGCACACTTGCTAAGTTGATTTTAAGTTAAAAAGGAAAAAGAGGGAAACTTAAAAGAAATAGGAAACTTAAAGAAAAAGGGGAAACAAAGAAAAAGATGAATGTCTAACTTAGTAAGGAATATTGCCTTGGGAACTTGCAAATTATGAACTCAACTAGGAATTAAGTAAGGCGTAAGTCATTTAAGATTTCTAAGGGAATATTGGGACACCAATGAGAAATTTTAGGAATGCTTTTAGGTGGGTGAGGGAAATAGGAATAATTAAATAATTAATAAAATTAATTTTCTGGTGCAACTAGGGGATGGGTGACGTGTACGGGGGAGGTGTTTCCTAATTAAATTAATGAAAAAGAAATTTAATGGGAATTTGGGAAACTAATTACTTAAAAAACTCTATAAAAAGGATGGAGGAGGAGTATGGATCAAATATTTTTGCGTAACGTTATGCTGCTGAATTTTTCCTTGAATGAACTTTCTCTTGTGGGAGTTGGGATACCCAGCTCGGGTTACGAGTGGTAGCTCAACCTTGCAAGCCATGCTAGGTGCTAGCTATTCTATGGTATGTTGTGCATGGCCCCTTTGTTTCTCAGGGAGCTCAGGGGGAAGAAGAGTACCCCTAGAATTGGCTGGGAGGTACTGGTAAGGTCACATCAGTCAGCAAGTAGGAGCTTGATGGAGTGCACGCGAGACAACAACTTTGGAGCATTCGTGTTTGGCTAAGGTACACCGGTTAAAGTTGTTACTTGCGATAGAATGTAATTTACACATGTTATTTTATGTGCTTGGTTGAATATTTCATGGCCATGAGCCTTCTTGCACCTGCTTTCCTACGGTATTTGTAACCCCTTTGCTCGTTGTATTCTGAATTGATTTCCCATGGAGAACCCAACCTTTTATTGCAGTGAATTCTCTGTGATTTTTTTTATCGTTTATTACAAAGAAGTTTGTGGTTTTATCTTCTGTCCCTTATCCCTTTAGTAATTAGTCCATGGCTGAGAAGTCGGGTAGGAGTCGAATCGACGGTCGTCACTTCGGTGTTTAAAGACCTATAGATTCAAATGCCCTGCTTTCTTGTGCATGGATGATAATTGAAGGATAAATTGTTTTCCCAGTTGTCAACCCTTACTTACCTCTGCATTTTTTTCTTATGATTAATCTCAATTCCTTGTGCCTTCTTGTGGATGAGTATTCGTGTGTTGATTGATCCATTGCCGAATAATTAGTCTTTGCGCCTTCTTGCGATTGAGTGTCTCTGTGTCTTTTTTGGTTCATCCCTAATCTCTGCGTTTTCTTGTGGTTGATTATCTCCACATTTATATTAAATGATTGCCTCTTCCCTTCCTTGAATGTTACTCTGCGAGTTTCTTTTTGGATTTTTCTTGGCGAGATAATGCAACGATTTCATATTTATTTTATTACACAACAACTTCATTTATTTACTCTACGATTTAGATATATATATGTTGCGATTTTAATATACATAGAGATATACATGCTGCGATTTAATATACATGCGTTATCATATCTAGATTATATATTTGCATTTTTTTGACAGGGATTATATATCTGCGTCTTTATACTCGACGTTGTTGAATAACCATTGCAATCCAATACCTCGTTTTATTGTTTAATAAACATTACATACATTACATTTTTGAATAACCATTGCATTGTTGATTAACCATTGCAAATCAATACTTCATTTTATGGTTGAAGTAACCCTTATATGCGTCTAGTTTTTGAAGTCATTCTACTGTTGAATTAACCATTATAGGCATCTAGACGGAATCAATTTTACTGTTGAATTAACCATTGTATGCATCCAGTTGAATTCATTTTTACCAATTTTGTTCTTACCCCAATTCTTTTTTTTACTTGTTGTTGGGGTGCTTATACCTGACAACAAAATTATACTTGGATTGACAGTGAATTTGTACCTTGATGACAACAAATTTATACTTTGGTTTGACAATGAATTTATACCTTGATGACAACGAATTTATACTTTGGTTTGACAACGAATTTATACTCTTGATGAAAACAATTTTATACTTGGATTGACAACAAATTTATACTTTGATGACAATGAATTTATACTTTTTATTGACAACGAATTTATACTCTTGATGACAACAGATTTATAATTTGATTGGCAGCGAATCCTTTTATTGACTACGTTTTTAATAATTGTTGACAAAAATATCATCTCTTAATTCTGCGATATCATTTATTTAAATGACAACAATCTAATATATTAACTCAATGTGGGTATTTACTATTAGAATGCTATTAAACAACTATTAAACAACGTGGGTATTTACTAGACAATGAATTTAATGATAGGCAACAAACTTAATAAGAGACAACGGTTGGGAGATATTTAGACAACGATGTTTGTAATACTTACACAACGATTTCCCTTTGGTCATTTAATAGACAACAACATTATCATTTTTTACAGCATTTAGATATGGTTCTTACTGTTCCTTAGTTACGTATTTATACAACATATATCTAGACAACATATATTTAGAATGCGTGTCAATGCTAGACAACGTTTCTTTAAATGATAAACAATGATATCATATGGATTGATAGCATATTTTGTTGAATGCCAATATTAATAGATAGCAACATTTGTTGACAACGATATAATATTGATTGACAACACATGTTGTGGATTGATAGAATATTTTGTTGACAACGTTTATTATTGATTGATAGCATATTTGTTGACAACGATATCATATTGATGTAACAATGATATTTACAATATTTAGTTACAATATTCACATTATCGTTACAACGTTTTACAATATTTTCCATGATCGATATGTATTTTTAATATTGATGTAGTTACCATGAACAATATGTATTTTTAATATAAATAATCACAATGGACTATTTGTTTGATAATAATTTTTTTAATGTGTACAGATTGATGTATGTTTGCAGAGAATTTGTTGCGCCAAGAAGTTATTATGATATATGATGATTGTAGTAGTCAGATTCCCTTGCATCTTGTCGAATTGTTGTTGGGTTCTTGGGTTTAGTCCATGAAGTTATTATGATATATGATGGTTGTAGTAGTCAGATTCCCTTGCGTCTTGTCGACTTGTTGTTGGGTGCTTGGGTTTAGTCCTCATGTTTTTGACAGTAAATTCAGTATCCTAGCACGAGGGATTTCGCTTGGGATAAGGGTCTAGAATTGTCATGTTGTACCATGGTTACTCTCATGCCTATCTCCTTGTGACGACATAATTCTTGATGAGGGGATCATTGCGTGCCCTATTGGATAGACATGATTGATAACCTGGCTAGGTCTTGTGCTTCTCGATGTGGATGCATTGTTCATTGTAATGAAGGTTGGTACTTGGTTTTGTAACTCCTTAATGAATTGGGTTTGGGAATTGTAGATGTTTCTAGTTACTAGTCATTGAAGCCACTGGGTTGGGTTGTTGATGTTGTCCTTTATCTTGTAGGCATTGTCTTTCTTGCATCGGGATGGTAGTCATTTTTATCTATCTTTGATTATCCCATGTTTTTTCCAGCTGCCTGATGTGCTAGTGTATGAGTCCTTGTTTACTGGTGCCTGATCTGCGTGCATTGTGTTCATCATCAAGTTGTGTTGTTTAACTGTTGTCGTTGTTTCCATCATGCTTTAACAAATTTTTTTTTTGACTTACTTGCGTCGCTTGTAGTTGTAATGATGGGGACGTTACAAGGGGGGAATTTTGAGAATACATATGATATTTGGACTTATTGTGATGAATCTCCCATGCTTCATCTGTTTGCTAATGTTCCTTTTGTATCTTTGTTTATTTTCATTATGTGATCGGTATTAACTTCTTCTATTGGGCCCTCGATAATATTTATTATAGTCTTTTTAAACCATTCTTCAATGTATTCTTGCAAAGGAGCAATGATCACTTCTTGTTGAATTTGATGTTAAATAATTTATTTTTCAGATTCCCTATAATCAATTGAAATATTTTGCAATGTAGTTTCAATATCCTCATTTCTATTGGCATATTCAACAAGCCGATTATCAATGTCATTTTTCAGTATATTCAATCATATTACCAAATTATCTGCTCATAATTTCTTTAAATTCTCCATAATTTCTTCAAACTGTTGTCTTTTTTGAAGCATTGAATTTAATATTAACTCTAGATATTCTACTTCAATAGTGTTTCCTGCAATATCTAATATGGTCAATTTAGAATAAACTTCGATCTTCTTAAATTTCAGGTCATTAATTTCATTTAATAATTAGCTAATACATTAATTCTTTGAGTCCAACAAGCCTTTAGTTGCTTTATACGGGCTTGGGAAGGCAAGCATTTTTTTTTTCTTTCATACTCTATCATTTTTAAAATATTTATAATAAAAGAGGCAAGTCCATCTTTGAAACATCCTTCATCATTTTCAATATCAACTTTCAAATATTCTCTGGTGTTTTGTATCTTGGAACTAATAGAAAAAAACTACTTGTTAGATCCCATGTATCTAAAATAAGAGACATTATTTTATTTATATTTTGTTCAACATAACCTCTGGTTGCAGTAAGTAATATTGAGGTCCCTTTTAATATTACACTTTAAAATGGAGTTTTCTCAAAATTCCTACCAAGTTGAATTGTTGCAACAGGGGTGGCCAATATTGGTGGTGGCATTAGAGTAAACCATAATTCTTGTATCCTTTCTTTAAGCCTACCATTTTCAACTTCCATATCATCTATTGAAACATAAATATAATCTCTTGTAACTTTATGAACATTAGGAATCCCATATGGAAGAATCTTGCTAATATTAAATGTAGAACAGGGTTTTCCCTTTTTATTTTTTGAAGGGGTTCTTTCAAAAATCAAATTTCTTGAGTCTCTATCAAATAAAGCATTATGTAAAGAAAAGGATTCTTGTTCTGATAAATATTATTCTTGAATGGAGAGTTTAGTAACATGATTTATATTCTCTTCATCAGGAAATTGAATATTTTATATATCAACTTCTAGGTCCATGTCTTCAAGGTGAATTTCTCTTTCACATATGTTTTCTTCAATTTCTTACTGGGAATTGGTCTGTTTTCTTTATATTTACAACTTATGAGATTTTAGAAATTTTGTTGTGGGGGGTTTTTATCACCTCCATCATATGAATTATTCATTGAATACCTTCTCTATTGAGACATTGTATATTGGGAATTCTTTCTAGATTGTGTGCTCTTTTGAGAAACAATACGAGATTAGGAATTCCTTTCATTAGGGGGTTTTCCTTTTTTCTTATATTTTTTGATGGTACTGATGATAGTTTCAATGCCACTTGCTTTATTTTTAATGCATTCAACCAATGGATCATGGTTGTCTCCTTCTTCTTCTCCATATATAAAAGTATTTATAAGTGTGATATTGAATCCCACTGATACCATGTGATCATGAAACAAATGACTATAGTCAAAACCCTTTATCTCTTTTGTAAATTTAACATTATAGTAATCGAATTATGTAGCATATTTATCAATTTTTGCATGTCCTCTTAGAAATATTTCTCCGACCTTCCAAGTTAGCGGGATAAACTGTTTCTTCTTTTTCTGATAAAATATATGCAACCAGGATTTATATTTCCTTGCCACTTCAACAACAAATAATTTATATGGAACACAATAAGGAAGATATAGGAGTTTTTCATGAGAGAAAACAATCCTTGTAATATTGTATTTGTCTTTTTTTCCATAAAAACCTTTTAATCAAGAAAATCTAATGCTTCTTGTGACACCCTAGATGTATTCTCCCCAAACAAAAACTTCTTAAAACATAGAAAAATTCATTAAATATAATTCATAAAAGAAATGAGCAGCCTTTTCCTCCATAGGACCTGATACCAAATTATTACAGGGTCAACATTACAATTTATCCTTTTCCCAATATTCAACCCATTGAATGTATGGTATTAAGTAATAGCAAAAATTAAGTAAGAAGCCATGTAGAACTTCTTAGTTTCTTTAAATATTGATAATTGCGAAGAAATTTCAGTAGAAATGATTTTGCCGCAGTTAAAAATTGCTTCTTCATGAATTTTAAAATATAAAATATACATAGCCAATCAATGAATGGTTTCTGTAGAATCTTATACTATAATTATAGCAAACAACCATGCTACTTCTTAGTGAGTATTTTTCAATAAACTAACTTGAATTATGGATATATCTTCGGGAATTGTTGAGGGGTATTATAAATATTATTGCATAAGTTATAATCCATTATTAGTTTCCTTAAGGAATATTTTAGCTTCATCTCATTTAAATTTAACAGTTGGATCTGGTAATTTTAACATCCTAAAAGTTGATGGAGCTAGAGAAATAAAGGATCCGTTGTGCAGTAGAATTTCTCTTAGATTTTGAATAAATTTATCAATGGACCAAGAGACTATCTCTCTGCAATCAAACACTTCTGGAACACAACCATCTAGAGCGATACCTCATGTCCAAGTCTTATTCTAGTAGAGGCAATGCTGTGAAATACCAGTAAGACCTTGATCATTGAAAATTGTAGTCTTCTCTTGCGAACAAGTTCAACGTATATCCACGGAACTGATCCTTTCTCATGGACATCACAATGTAGCTGACGAACTTTGTATGAATTTTAGTATATTGGAATAAAATATCCTTCAGTAATATGAGGTGCACTTTGTAGAATGAAAAATGATTTTGGAAAGAAATTATACTAGCCATGACTAAAAAAAAATTGAAGTAAAGTGAAATAAGAGGAAGACAAATATTAAGTTATAAATAGGCCAATAGATCCCAAAACCTCTCAACCAACTTCTATGCCCTACAGTGACAAATGACCAAAATGAAAAGGTAATAAGATTGACTAACATTTAACTTTTTGTGGGAGAGATGGTCATCTAAAGTATACATGTTTTAGAAATATGGAGGATTTAGAAGTAGCAATGAAGAATCACAACATCAATCTTGATTCTTCTTCTTCTAACTCTTCTTCTCATGGAAATGCACTTTCTGTTTCTGGTTTCTTCTTCAATGCAACACCTACTTCTTCTTCTAATGAGTGGCTTATTTATTCTGGAGCATCTTATTGTATGTATAAGGAGAAATCCCTTTTTTTAGCTCTTAATGATTGCAACACCAAATAAATATTTTTTGGTGATGATATATCTCTTAGTATTGAAGGGTTTGGAATAGTTTAGGTAGATGGTAATTTCAATGATGTATTATGTGGTCCAATTAATTCTTGCAACCTTCTATCAATATATGATATCACTCATTCAGGTGAAGGTAAAACTGTAGAGCTTTTACCTCACCAAGTTGTAGTCAAGGAATTAAAAGATCCTAAGCATGTACTAGCCACTAAAATTGTTGATGATATTACTAGGTTGTACAAATTTGACAACTTTGGGTCATCATATTTTTCATCAGTTTTTATTGCTCCCAACTATGACTCGGTTTTTTTCTTGGTATGAGTGGTTTGGTCATCTAAACTATCACTTGTTGCAACAACTATGTAATAAAAAAATGGTGATTGGTCTTCCTCTCATTTCTTACAGAGATGGTGTTTGTGTTGATTGTGTTCTTGAAAAATATCATCTGAATAGTTTTGAAAAATGTTCCTCTTGGTGCACCTTGACTCATTTGTAGCTTGTTCATAGTGATTTTTTGTGGTCTTCTTGCAACTTGTTCACAATGATTTGTGTGGTCTCACAAAGACTTTAAAAAATATAACATTAGAAGAAGCATGGAATACAATTAATCTATATGTAATCCACTTCTGTGTTTTGGTAGCGAAGCATGGGATCACGTTCCTAATGAGAAAATGAAAGCATTACAACCTTAAAGTGAAAAGTGCATGTTTTTTTTATATTATAAACATGTCCAAGGTTAAAAAATTATTTAACCTCATTCCAATGAAAGGTTTATTAAAATATATGTTATGTTTGATGAAAATCTCTTGGCCCGCGAGGCTAATTGAACATTTGTACCATCTTCGTCCTATGAGACGTTTTAGGAATTTGAGCCATATTTTGGTCCTATTCAGGTTTCCTTTTGATATGATGACAATGAGGATGAAAATTCACCTTCACCCGCTCACCTTATTATAGATGATTCCATTAAAAATGAACCTTCACCAACACCACCACTTCCTAGATGGGTCTGTTCAACATGAGAATGAAATGGTGACATTTCTAGTGATCCTTCATATCAATGTCAGACACATTCACAAATCCAATGAGCCTTCTCTCTTTTTGCTCAATTTTCAGATACTCATGATCCAAAGACATTTGCAAAATATTCTAGCCATCCATATTGGGACAAAGAAATGAATGAAGAATATTGTTTCTTAATGACGAATGATACTTGGGAACTTGTACCTATTTCAAAAGGAGTTAAACGTGTTATATGTAAATGGGTGTATAGAACTAAGTATGCATCATATGGGATGGTTAAAATACATAATGATCAATTAGTTACAAAATGATTCTGTCAATTTGAAGGAATTGACTACAATGAAACCTTTTCCTCCATAGCCAAAATGAATTCCATTTTCCTTGCTCCAACCCTTGTTGTCTCACATTGATGGGAGGACCATCAGATGTATGTTACATCCACATTCTTTCATGGGGATTTGCAAGAAAAAATGTACATGGAACAACCTCCTCACTATGTTTAGAATGACTGCAGGATTATCAATCGCCTTAAGAAATATCTCTATGGTCTTAAGAAATCTCCTTGAGTTTGGTATGCTAAAATGTACAACTTTATTCTTAACATTGACTTTTCTAGATGTCATTTGGGCTTGAATTTCCATACCAACAAAGTAAGAATCCATCTCATAATAATTATTCTTTATGTTGATGACCTCATCCTCACTGGTAGAAACCCTAAACTTTTAACCCATGTGAATTCCAGCCTTCAAAATAAATTTGAAATGAAATACTTAGGTTGTTTCAATCATTTCCTTGGCCTATAAGAATTAAAAACTAAGGAAGGAATTTCCCTTTCCTGGACAAAGTATGTGTGTGACCTTATTCACCACTTTCACATGGAATATTGTAAACTAACACCTTCTCCTTTCGAGTTTGGAGTCAAAATTTATTCCACCTGTACTACTCTCAAAGTTGATGCCACTTTGTATCATTATTTAGTCAGTATCCTCTTGTACTTGACTCATACCCATCCTAATATTTCCTTTGTTGTTTTTCTTGTTACCTGGTATATGAAAACACCCCATGAAAGCCATTGGAACACAACAAAAAGAACACTTCAGTATATCATGGGTACAATTCTATTTATGATAAATTATAGTGTAGGGGGCACTCCTTTGTTGGTTGGTTTCATTGATTCATATTGGGTTGGAGACCCTAATGATAAAAAAGTCTACTACATGTTATTTTTTCAGTATTGGTTCCGAACCTTTCACTTTGTCTTGTAAGAAACAACAGGTCAAACAATAAGCTATTCCTCTTTCTTAAGTAGAAGAAGAGTGCTGAGAAACAATTAATGCAAGTTAAGAATCCTTGTGGCTTTGATAGATCCTTTCATAGTTTGGATTCTAGTAGCAACATCCAACCACACTTTGGTGTGATAATCAGAGTGCAATCAAGCTTGCCAAAGATCCAATTCAACATCAACGTAGCAAACACATTGATATACAAATGTACTCCATCAGAAAGATCATTCATGATTGAGTTCTTGAAGTGATTGTTTTGCCTATAGAAGATCAAGTTGTAGACATTTTCACAAAGTATCTTACATAAGTGAAGTTTTTAAAAATTTGGTCTATATTAGGAGTTCAATAAGTTGTGATTAAGGGGGGATAAGATATAATTCCACCTTTGTAAATCCTCCAATCCTATCCCAATTTGTTATTAAGGGGGTATGTTAGGATAATTAGACACTTAGGAATTAGTTTAGATCAACTTGGTGCAACATTCCTTTAGGAAAAATTGTGTTTCTTTATTATGCATCAATTTGCATTAGTAATTATGTAATGTGAGAGTCATGATATGTTCTATACATAGAGTGATATGATAGCTCATATTATCCTTGATCTTAACAAACATATTGATAAATGGCTTAACACCTGATTGGTCCATGATATATACTTAAAGAGAATGGAGGGTCATTTGATGATGATCAATTATGACAAACTCTCTTGTAAAACATTTTTCTTTT
>JZKD02S0756544.1:1633545-1647501 GCA_000966675.3 Picea glauca | reverse complement strand
CCATTAATCTGTAATATGATGTAAATTCTATATATGGACCCCTGTTAATTATTGTTATTTATAAGTATGGTCATTTTTATTATTGTTAATTTGTCATTTTCAAATCTTGTCCTTTGGTCATTTTAGAGATTGTCTTAATATGTATTGCCATTTCTAAGTATGATGTTATTTGAAAATTTCCATTATGATGTTACTTATAAATAGGATGGAATTCTAAGTATAATGTTATATGGTTAATTTCAATATGATGTTGTTTATAACTATAGTGTTACCATGTCATTTGAAAAAGGATGATACTCATCATTATGAGATCATCTTTAAATGCTATTGCCTTTAACCTTTGTCATGTTTAAACATTGTACTTATTATATATGTGGTCATTTGATTATGATGTTACCTTGTTACTTTTAGTTACAAATATGATGTTAGTCTTGTATATTTACATATTGTAAGGGTTTTGTCCCTTAGTGGAAGGTGTACTAACATTTTACTGTTTGATCAATGTAAATGTAGTACCCCGCCTTGGAAAAATGATATGTAGTCTTGATAACTCAGGAGCGTAAGGACGTTGTATTTGTTTATATTAATGTGATAATATAATGAACATGGAGGATAATTCAGTATAATGACATAAAATTCTTTTATAATTTCAACACCAGGGGTAAGGCCCTTAAACTAAGGGAAATAACTCAATTAGATCTACCTTATAACTAATGTACTCGTGGCTTAATAAAATCAATGGAGAATTTGGCTAGTAATCAATCACTGATGAGTCTTAGACATTGCCTTGTCATTAATTGTAATGGTCGTCATCTGAGTCCTTGTCTTGCGCCTTATGTAGAAGACGTGGTCTCTCTTTCAACTATGGTTGCGTTGGGTTGTAAAAAATTGTCGATTGGTCTGTTTGTGTCGGGCAGGATATAGACACCTTCTGTAGCCTTAGCATATATGTCTGTGTGTTTTTTCTGTGTAAAGGATCCAGTGCCATATCAAGAGTCTCAGGCCCTTTAAAGGCAAGGTTCCACTCTTGCGACACACCTGACGGAGGTTACTAGTTTCTTCCTGAGCAGTCGGCCAGGAGCCTGTATAATCTTCTTTCGAGAAGACATAAGACTAAAAGCCTTGTTTTTCTGTGCAAAAATAGTGAACTCTACTGTGGGATTCTTCCCTCTGTGACTGTACTATACTTAACAGCTGGTGTCATTTTCTGCTCACAGCTGCTAGTTGCACGCCTTATGTCTAAGGGCATTTGTTGCTTGTTGTGACGGTGATATGTCGGAGTCATCTTGTTGTGTTCGTCTTGCCTGCGTCTTGTTTGAGGTCGGGTTACTAGTTTCTGCCTGAGCAATCGACCAGGAGCCTGTCTAACCTTCTTTCGAGAAGACATAAGACTAAATGCCCTGCTTTCCTGTGCATAAATAGTAGCCCTAACACTCTAGAGTCTTCCCTCTGTGTCCTTACTGTGCACCCCCAGTATGTCTTAATGTTGTACTGTGCGCCATATGCCTGTGATCGTATATTGTTGCAGTTACTCGTTGTGTGCCTTCAATTTTGCCTTGTCGTGGTTGCGTCTTGTTGGTTGTCGAGTGGCATCGTACAGCTAAGTGTGTTGTTACTTCTACATGTGCGCACACACTTTAAAAATAAAAATAAAAAAATTGCACCTGTTACTAGAATGGTTGTCGTAACGAGGAGTGTTGTTACAGCTAGGTTGGCTGGGGATGTGGACTGTTTCCCTCTTCAAGAGTTTTATCCACATAAAAATACTTGTGTTATGATCTTTAATTGGTTGTTTGAATGATTACTTAAGGTGTTCGTCTTGTCTAAGAATACCTTGTTTTCTTGAACAATGCATTATATCATTGTTGAAATTAATGCAACTACTTGATTTATCTATATCATTTTTCACTATATCATCACATAAATTATTACACCCTATTTTTTTTCATTATATCATTGTTGAAATCAATGAAATTACTTGATGCCTATCCATTATATTTCTACTAAAATCAATCCAAATACTTGTTTTGTGTTATTTCTCATCAATGAAATTGGTGTCTCTTATTATATTATAATGAGTGCATACATCATATAAGAATTATGTTGTCCAAATGTTTTCCTATTATAAAATGGAAAGTATCCAAGCAACTAAATTACACAAATTTTGTAATTAATGTTAATGGTCCATGGAATATTGAGTTTTGTGAATTATGACATCATGGGGGGGATTATAATGAGTCTATGGAATCAAATAACCACTATTTAGGGTTATATCTTATAGAGTTAGAGGACCAATTTCAATAGGCCACTCATCAATACATTAGATTTTTCACCCATTGGTTTTTTTGTGGCTTACATATTTATGCGATTGGTATTGTTTATTACTTTCAATTGTTGATGAGGATTGGATCATTATATTATTTTCATCTATCTCAATGATTTATGGGTGAAAAAAATTGGAGGAATCAACTTGTAGATCCATTTTAGCGGATGGTCCCAATTTGGAAATTTGGGTCCAAAAAACCGTCTGAAAAATTTTGGAGATATTTTGAGGCATCAAAAAACACTTTTTTATGGTCCAAGCCTTACTATGAACCAAAAAAATACATTATACACACTGATACCTTTCAACATTGCAAGAATCACCTCAATGAGAGTTCGTATGTGAAAGTTATGCCTTTTCCAAGTTGACCTACTATATTGATCACCATAGTGCGAGTGGATGCCACATCATCCCCCATTACTTAAAAATGTAGGGATAGCCATGTAGTGGATTTTATAGAATATTCTAAAAGGTCCAAACTTGAACACTAATTGAGAGTTGAGGAAGTCAATACCCTAACCCTAGATGACTATCCAGCTATGTTAAATATTGGGTCACTAGGAGGAGAAGGGGTTCCATTATTTTGCATTATATCTTGTTCCATAGCTAAGAAAAACATATGAGAGTGGTATTTTGTGAGAATAACAGAGGAGGAGATATTTTGTAGCAACCATATAGGTCACAGTGTTAAACGAAACTCCACAATGAGTGCCTCTTTCTTTGTAATTTCATTTGAAGAAAAGAGAGTAGAGCATCCTCACCTTCTTGCTGGGTTTTCTATTGTATTGGGTTTCCTAGGTCATATCTTGTGTTTAATTGTGGATGGTGCATGAGTATTTATTTGTATTTTCTGTTTTTCACATTTCAACCATTTCATAAATTTTATGCAGAAAACCACTAATTAAACAATCTGAGATATAAAGGAAATTAACCTTCACAGTAAATATTTATTACATATGTTGTGAGGAATTGTCCTGTGGAATATCCACGAAAGTTTATATATCGAATTTTTATTTTGGTTTTTTATTGGTTCTTACAGACAATTGATTTTTTACATACTTTTGCCTTACTTTTTATCCCTTTTCCTTATTTGAGCAACACTAATAAGAAATTAGGTATTGGAGAAACCCAAAATGTTTTGGGAAGAAAGAATATATAATATCTACAACCACCAAAACTAACTTTATTTTTCCCATGCCCTCTACGACCTTCTTGTCTATTAACAAATCCATGACTACTATTATTTCTAGTATAACCAAAATTTCCTCTACCAACTATTCCTCACATATTAGAATCAAGAGCATTCATGCCATTTTCATTAAATTTTTCACCATCATAGTGTGTGTTTCCAATAAACCTACCACCATTAAAGGATCTACCTTTAAGAAGTAGGATCTTTACCATCCATTCCAAAGTCATTATAGTTGTTGTTATATTGTTCTATAGCACTAAAAAAATCCTCTACCACACACAAAGAAACCACAATCACTACCACCACCATGGTTATGATCATGATTCCATTCATTATATTAAGAATTATAATAATGTGTGTCAATTCTCATAACATAGAGTTGCAATATTTACTCCTCTACCTCTCACCCATCCATGCCCACAACCTTTGTCATTGCTATCTTGTTCAGAATATTCTCCCTCATATTCATAATCTAGCAGTGGTTTTAATTGACCAATAGGCATTGGTGGTTGATAAACTGGATATGATGTGTTGAGTTGTCTTCTAGATAGTGTAATGACCATCAATACATGTCTTTTTGTTTCCAACCATAATAGGCATTCTTCCATAGCTTCATACAGATAAGTTATATCAACAACACTTATTTTTTCCTTCTAATGAAGACTAAATCTTGGGTGTAAACCTTCCCTTCACACATGTCTTTTTGTTTCCAACCATAATACACATTCTTCCATAGGTTCGTACAGATAAGTTATATCAACAACACTTATTTTTTCCTTCTAATGAAATCTGGATCCTGGGTGTAAAACTTCCCTTCACACTTGGCTCTTGTAGCCTAGATGCTTAATTTGTTACTCCTTTTTAGAGATTGGATCATGGGCCTAAACCTTTCCTTCATAGTTGGCTCTTGCAAGTCTTATCATAGTTGCAAATATCTTAGACATATTATAAACTCTTCCTACCAACAAAAGGATGTGCTTGTATTTCATGAAGGAAATGTATAGATTGGTTGAACTTATCAAGTTATTTAGACAATGGCGTCACTTGAAGGAGGAAATGGAAAGTGCTATCAATGAGGCAACATGATTGATAGTGGAGGGATCAATCCTGCTTTAGTACTTAAATTAGGTCTCCTAGGTGAATGCTATACAATTTAATCTTGGTTTTTTTAATGGAGTAATTATTTATCGATGTATATATATTGTAAGAGGATCTTATCCTTGTCAAATGCATGCATACTTAATTAAATGTGCTTGATGTAATTTCATTGTGTTATTGCAAACTTTTCCATGTTTGAGTAAAGAAAGTTAAGCCGATTAAGATGCAAAAAAAACTATTTGTTATAGTCTTCATATTATCATCAACTTTTTTTTTTATAGTCTTCATGTTATCATCAACTTTACTTACAAACAAATCTTTCTAATAATACACTTCATAACTATGACATTATGTAGATGCAAACAAATATCAAGTCTATGCTTTCTCCTCTTCAATTCACAACTCTAAGTAAATGGATAAATAAATAGATTGTAACACACACAAAAAAAACGTTAACAATGTTGCTCACATGTAATTTTTTTTTTATTTAATTATTATTTATTTAGTTTTTTCTATAAAAACATTACCCACATACATACATAATATATTATACTATACCTAATAACATATATACCATACTGGATTGTATAATATTTCTTAGTACAATAAATCATACCATACATATGAATATAACATTTTAGAAAATGAACAAATCCAACAATCTATATCTATTTTAATTAAAAAGATTTGATTTCTATAATATATAACCCACTTATAATTAATTCCATTTGATTAATCTTACACATGATTTTTTCTTTCAACAACCCATCTACACGAACAATTTTAACACACAATTTTAACACAATATTGCTATTATATAGAGTATTCCACAACCAATATGTAAATACAACAAACATTTCTATTCACTACCCTACCCAACCCATCTCTCCTTATGGCAATGTTAAGGAATCTAATACTTTAACAGGAAGAACACAAAGTACATAAACAACAAACATTTCTATTCACTACCCTACCCAACCCATCTCTCCTTATGGCAATGTTGAGGAATCTAATACTTTGATAGGAAGAACACAAAGTACATAAACAATTGCTTTCTTGTTATACAAATGTCTATACAGTGTGGATTTTAATAGGAAGACTACAATTGCTTTCTTGTTATACAAATCTCTATACAGTGTGGATTTTAATAGTTTAATATGAAGACTACAAGGTATATAAACATTTCTTCTCTGGCTAACTATAAATAAATAAAAAAATTCAATGCTAAATTATTAAATTGTTATCTATATTCTTGGGCAATTTGAAAAGTTCATAAATTAAAAAAATTCAATGCTAAACTATTAAATTGTTATCTATATTCTTGGACAATTTGAAAAGTTCATAAATTTGTAGTTAATATTTGGATTCACCATTCATCATCATCAAAAATAAATAATTAAATAATTGTAAAATGATAATAGAAAATAAAATGATAATATAAAATAGTGTTGAATTCACCATTCTTCATCATCAAAAATAAATAATTGTAAATTGATAATAAGAAAAATCCACCCACATTCCTCCAACTCAGGTACATGCTGACAATTACTGATTGCTTGACTTGGTGGTCTGAGTCCATCCCTTTAGCTATTATGAAAAATACAATGATGATTCATTTAATAAAATAACAAATCATCACATTCCTCCAACTCAGGTACATGCTGACAACTACTGATTGCTTGACTTGGTGGTCTGAGTCCATCCCTTTAGCTATTATGAACAATACAATGATGATTCATTTAATAGAATAACAAATCATTACCAGGTTTGGTGTACCTTCTATTTTCAAATTTGACAGTGGGTTGTACTCCAGATCTATGGATATAGTCGACTTTTCATTAGAGAAGGAAATTCATTTGGGTTACTTGTCTAACTATTTTCCCAGGAATAATTGTACGAGTGTAACTATTATTGTAAACTTTTTACAATAATAAAAAATAAAATGAAAATAGAAAATAGTAGTGGGTTGTACTCCAGATCTATGGATATAGTAGACTTTTCATTAGAGAAGGAAATTCATTTGGGTTACTCGTCTAACTATTTTCCCAAAATAGTTGTACGAGTGTAATTATTATTGTAAAATTTTTACATTAATAAAAAATAAAATGAAAATAGAAAATATTTTCCCAGAATAGTTGTACGAGTGTAATTATTATTGTAAAATTTTTACATTAATAAAAAATAAAATGAAAATAGAAAATAGTGTTAGTGTTTGGGTAAATATTTATGAAGTAAAAAAACTGTTGTAAAAGAAAAAATTATAATCCATTGTCAAAAATGATTAAAATAGTAAAAAGACCAGACTTTGCCTAACTTGCCCAACCTGAAAAGTAGATAAACCTTCAATAACCAGACCGCGAACAATAGCAAATTAAGGACTTTGGACTGAAATCGAGATTCGCATTCACACTAACAATGAACCTACTAAAAGAGAAGTAACCTTAATCCAATCCATGTTTTCGCCAAAAGTTGGATTTGGATTTTCATTTCTGTTATGGGTAGCCTGCGACAACATTTACATGAAGTGACTAACACTCGGCAACATGAACATACAATATACCGCGTTAAACGAAAGACAGTGCTTACATCACCCAACAAAATTCTAGTTTAATGGAATATTTGTATTTTGCAACACCGTGTAATGTTTGCAAAAGCTGAATTTTTTAATATCTAAATGATTGCAATAGTCAGAAAGGAAACCTTAATGGATGCAAGTTCGCTTCAACATATATAAAAATCGCGCTTGATAGTCTTGCATTGGACAATCTACGTGTTTCTATGTAAATGGTTGCAAACGAAAACTTGAATGCATGCCAGTTAAGTTAAACATATATAAAGCGGCTGGTGAACGCCGATAGGTATCGGCGTTAAGACCAGGCGTATAGGTGTTAAAACCAGGTGCACAACTAGTTCAAACCCAATCTAGGTGTAGGTTATTGCTAGTTATCAAATTAAGCTTTTTAGATTAAAAAATCATTAATTGTGTACATTGTTAATAGGTGTATGTTTATCCGTGGCTTTAAAAACTAGTTCAAACTCAATTCAGGCATAGGAAAAAAATAAAAAAAACTTTGGGTTAAAACCCCATGTTACAGTAAATAATGGATAATTATTATCAAGTTTATGTAAAAGTGACAATAAATATTTTTACAAAGGTTAATTCTGGTTAATCATCTAAAGATAACATTCATACTACCTTACACTAATTTCTTAATATGATTAGGTAAATTTCTTAAATAAATGTAAAAAAGTAAACAAATTAACTGAAGTTTTAGATCAACACATTATCAATAATAAATGTGAGCCTCGTAATTACTTGATGGCAACTTATCAACAACTACAATTTTGTTTGCCATGGGGCCCATGCAGGCCGTTCCATGACAGGTAAAATCGCCATTGCTGAGCGGAAGCTTCCAAGAGAGTGAACATTCATTAGTGGTGTGCTTTGGGTTAAAGCACAATCATTAAAAATTGTACGATCACTAATAGTTGTACTATCACTAATAGTTGTACTAAGACAATTAATGGGAAGGGTTTTCAAATACTGATGCAATAAAGCTAGAGACGCCATTGGACTATCTTCATATCTAGCTCAGATTTGATTCCATGGAAAATGACCACGAAATTCCACTGATAGTTGGATAGGGATAGATACGCCATCGCTGAAAGACCCACGCAACTTTGAGGAAATTTCTCTCATATTTGGATAGGGATAGATACGCCATCGCCGAAAGACCCACGCAAATTCGACAAGGACATTTACAGAGTACTATTCCAGCGATTTTGCTATTTAAATTGACAATCTCCCATTGTTATTGAGCCAATTGAAGCAGCGGTTATTTGATCAATCTAAATTGTATTTGCCCGTTGGCTGAACAAGGAATTTTGAAAACGACTTTAGAGATGGCGAGCCAGCTTTGACGCGTTGCAATTCTCATCCTGGCGTTGCGAACCAGGTTATACGCGTTGCAAATCTCATTCTGGCGCTGTTTGTTCCTGTTAACAGGCGACGCCCGCGTTGCAATACTCATCCTGGCGTGCTTGTGGACAGTAACAAGCAACGCCAGCGTGAGAATTGCAACGCGTCTGAGCTGGATCGCAACGCCAGGATGAGAATTGCAACGCGTCTAAGCTGGTTCGCCATCTCTAAAGTTGTTTTCAAAATCTCTTGTTTAGCCAGGGGGGAAAATTTCAGATTGAGCAAATACCTCTGCTTCAAGTTGCTCAATAACCGTTGGAGAGTGTCAATTTAAATAGGGAAAAGGCTGTAACGGTACTCAATGGACGTCCCTGTTCAAATTTGCTGTGGTCTTCTAGCAGTGGCTTGTCTATCCAAATACTCCTACCTGGATGTCCTTATCAAGGTAAGGGCTTTTCATCTCTATAGCAGGGGATGAACTTATTTTAATTTTGGATATATGAAGCGAGGTTGGAATGTAATTTCTAAAGTATTCAAAGGATTGATCATTCATATATATATATATATTTATATATATATTTATTTATTTGATATTTAAGATTATTTGATTTTGATTCATAATTAAGCGTTATATTTTCAAGTTAAAATGTTAATTTTTATTTACTTTTAAATATTGATGACAGTGATAATTAATATGCAATGAAATAAAAATAAAGTAAGGATTTATTTGGTTTTTTTAGAATTTTATTTTTTACTTTACAAGAAATTAAAGAGAAATATTTTTCAAGTATTAAAGTTTTGATGAGTTAAAAGGTTAGGAAGGATGGTATTGTAAAAAATATTGTGAAATTAAGATTTAATGTGTCTTTAGGTAGGGCATTTTAAAAAACAGTGTTTTTCATTTTCAACCATTTTAGTGTTATAAAAATACAAATTCTTTCCACATAGTTCTGTTCAATAGCCTATTTCAGTGTGGAGTTAGTGGGAGTTGATTCTTATTTTAGCAATATTGGTTTTCTTCTTTAAACTAGTTAAAACAAAATGATATTTTTTATTTTTTAGATTAGGGTTAATGAACTCCTTATAGTATCTTAATTTTTTCTCATCATCTAATTCTTTATCACATGACAATTTATTGCTAAATTTAGATTTAATAAAATTTTCAATAGTATCTATATTCTCCATTAATTTACCCAAAATTAGTTAAAACAAAAAGATATTTTTTATTTTTTAGATTAGGGTTAATCAACTCCTTATAGTATCTTAATTTTATCTCATCATCTAATTCTTTACCACATCACAATTTATTGTTAAATTTAAATTTAATAAAATTTTCAATATTATCTATATTCTCCATTAATTTACCCAAGATTTGACATCTTTATGCCAACCCCACTTGAGCCATGAGTGGTTTTGATTAGAGTTTCATGCAATGTTGAGAATAATGTTGTCTTCCATGTTGTTTATCTTGATCGTGTACAATAGGTACCTAGTCATAAACATGTTTTCAATGAGGGAAATACTTGTTTTTATGAGGAGAATAGGAGAGGATAAGAGAGGATAGGGTGTATTTCTTTTCATTTTAACATTATAAGTAATAAAACACCTATGATTCTCTAGAGATGATGTATCCCTATACCTCACAATAATATAAGATAACAAGAATGATGAGATTCTCAAAGATGAGTTTCTTTTTATCCCATAGTCAAAGGTCTGCTAATTTACAATTGTTCTCAAGGCCAAAATAAGCTTTCCACCCACCATTTACCTTATTCTCAATGCTATAGTTCCAATTAAGCTTATGATATAGATCTATTCCAAGATATCTATATGGAGTCAATTCCTCCAATATGTTGTTGTCATACATGAAATTATAGTAAATGACTTTTAAGATTTGATTATAGTGTTAATAGTAGTGGTAGAGTAGAAATTTTTGAGAATTCTTTAGTTTTTTGTTGATATTGTAGGGACACCTCATCATAAGAATAATATAATCAACATAAAGAAGAACCATAACGACTAATATAACTAAAGATATATTGAAATAAAGAAGAAGGATGGTGACTATTTCAACTAAAGCTATATTGACACACCCAGCTTGTTTCAAACAATCCTTTAACTTATAGATGTATATGCCAAAAAGAGTAAAAGATAAGAGACAACATTTCTTAACTCCACTACTACTTCCAAACAACCCTAAATAGTTACCATAAAATAAAAATAAAAGATCAAGCTGTTGTTAAATACTCCCTTAACAAACTCCGCCTAAGGTTTTTCTTCAACGTAATGAACAAATTAACTTATTCTGATTCTGATTCTACGTTCTTACTTCGTCCCATCATGCTAAAGTATTGCTAATTACTGACATTTCAGGACAGCGGTTATCAACGACGCGGCACTGTGGGCCAAACGGAAAGCAAAAATGGAGGATCAAGAATATTATCATTAAGAGASAGAAATGGAGTGCAATATATTATACTCCAAAAGAGAGATTCCTGGGGACAAGATGCTCAACATCACCGTTGGAAAAGCAAATAAATGAGACTGAATGTGGAGACTAGTAGAACAAATCAATGTAAGCATTGGGATGATTAGATTCTATTCTGGGAGGGGTAGGATTAGTCCCATAAATGATTTTTCACTCTTACAGGGAACAAAATCATTTCTTAAACACAATGAAAAATTATTCGTCCCATCAAGCTAAATTATTACTAATTACTGAACAATTTCAGGATAACTGTTATGAACGTGGTATTGTGGGCCAAACCCAAAGCCAAAATAGAAGACCAAGAATATTATCATAAAGAGAAGAGCGATGGAGCACAAAATATTCTACTAGAAACGAGAGATTCCGGGGGACAGATGTTGGGAGATGGAGCACAAAATATTCTACTCCAAACGTCAGATTCGCGGGGAACCAGATGCTCGACATCTCCTCTGCAAAAGCAAATAAATAAGACGGAATGTGAGTACTAATCGAATAAACCCATGTAAGCATTGGACTACATAGACTCCACTCAGTAAGTGGTATCAGGTCGTTTAGTGTGAGAAAGGATTTTGATCCTTCAACTGAGAAGAGGTTTGGATTTCCGGGTTCAAGTAGTTTTCTCTTGCCTACTTATTAGAGCTAAAACCATAAATGCAGACAGTGTGTACTTTTCTGAACACCCGTGTTTTCCTTAAAAAAATGATTGTCGATTCCAGTTTTGAAAATCCTCCGAATACTTCAGGTTTCCCAATGGCATCTTTACATTGCATCATATTTTCTAATATAAAAATTACAGGAAACAAACACAGATATAGCTGCAGAGCAGCTTAGCTTCTGTTTTTAACATATCTAACTATTAGCACAGCCACATAATTGTGGCTGATCAACGCTCAAAGGCTGATAAAATGAAAAGAATCCTTAAAAAAATATATTAAATTTTATTATTGATTAACAAATAAATGGTTGAACTTCATTTATCTGGTGTTAATATTTTAATTTTGAAGTAAACACATAAACAGATGTCTTTATAATAGCTAGGAAGTTAATGATTGAAATCACAGCCATTTATTTTGTGTGACTACTAAAAATATTCCAGCGATATTTAATCATGTCCATAGAAAACTTATTAAGCACTAAACCCCTATTAAATCTGCCCATTGTGAATAGGTATAAGCCTTTCGACTTAATTAATAATCATATCTTCTCAAACAATTGATTTTATAACAAAACGCTTTAATCCTTTAACCAAATCTTTAGTGAACGAAGGGAAGCAAAACCAAATCTTTAGTGAACGAAGGGAAGCAAACTGTATTTTACAGTTTAATAGATTATTATTTCTTTCTCATCATTCCGTGCCATCTAAACTCTATTCAATATAATATAATCTGTCATATAAAATTATAAAAATAAAAACACTTAATTAACATTGATTTCATTTTAGCATTTAGTTGAACAACAAACAATGTACAATGTTCTTATACAATGAAGTGCATAAATTTGAGCTTAATTTGATTGTGGATTTAAGTTATGGGAGGAGCCAACTATAAAGGCAAGTGGTTTGGTGATTGAAATGGAATGGTGGTAAGACTAATACATCCAAGTGGTTTTGTGATTGAAATGGAATGGTGATAAGACTAATAAAGGGAAAATACAAATAATAAGGAAAAGATGGAGGAATGGTAAATGTTTTGTGATTGAAATGAAATGGTGGTAAGACTAATACAAGGGAAAATATGAAAATAAAAGATGGAGGAATGGTAAATGAAAGGTTATTTTTTTTTTGTTGACCTTCCCATTATTTCAGATTTTATTATTTGCTTTTATATTTTCAACTTCAAAGTTTCTTTCTTTGGTGAATGAGAAGAGGATGCACAAAGATCTATTAACTGTATTGTAATCAGAGATTTATTAAAGAAGAGTACCAAAAAATGATTGAAAATAATGGTTGAAAACAATGATTAAAATATGATTTTTCCATTTAAATTTCTAAAATAAAATTTATAAATTCATTGTGGTATTTATGGTAGTGAGAAACTCTCATATATGTTTGATCTCATATGTGTTTGATGTATTGCTTTTATTCAATTTAATTTCTAAAATAAAATTTATAAATTCATTGTGGTATTTATGGTAGTGAAAAGCTCTCATATATGTTTGATGTATTGCTTTTATTTATATTTAATTGTTTCCTAATTATTTTAAGTATATGAAAATTCAATCTCTATATAATTTACTTTGTAATTTTATTCTCTTTAACAATTAAATATTAACAACAACTCTATATTCTCCACCATCATTTTTTAAGATTGAAAATCTATCGGTGTTTAAGTGATTTACTTTATAATTTTATTTTTTCTTAACAATTAAATATTAACAACTACTCTATATTCTCCACCATCATTTTTTAAGGTTTAAAATCTATCAGTGATTAAGTGAGTGTTGCACTTTTAGTTGAGTTGCTAATTTTGCTTAATATCTCTCTTCCCAGCTTAATATCTCTCTTCCCATGAGTGAATGTAACAAGAGGAGCATGTGAGGCCATATGTGTCCATACGGTAGCCGTGCATGGTTGTTGGTGGGCTCTGCATTGGTCCAGACTCCCTTGAGGTTGTATGGTTGTACGCAGTCACTAAGTGGTTTTCTTATTGCCTGGGCACGTGAATGTTTATTGATCGATGGTGTTTGTGTGTTTATTGAAGTATTTCTTCTATAGTGTCCACACGTTTGCATATGTGATATGGAGTTCAACACATGCAGCGTGACATGCTTTTCAAACATATTATTTTTTTTTCTTATCATTCTTTGTGTGTTTATAATTTTCTTAATCATTCTTTGTTTGTTTGTATTTTTTTAATGTTTGAATATATATATTTTTTAATTTATTACTTTAATTTAATGTACTTATTATTCAATTTGATAAAATGTGAAGAAGAGGA
>JZKD02S0756544.1:1590342-1613759 GCA_000966675.3 Picea glauca | reverse complement strand
TTTACATGAACTACCCAACACTCTCCAACATTCACATACATTATATTGCATTAAACAAAAGTTAATGATTGCTAATGGAATATATGTGTTTTAGAAAACCATTTAATGTCTGCAAGATCTAAAAGTTTAAAGGTTTTAGTCTCTAAATGATTGCAAAAGTTAGAAAGGAAACCTTACTATATGCAAATTTACTTTAACATATATAAAAATTACTTGATGTGCTTGAATTTGACAATTTACATCTTTATCAAATGGTTCCAAAAGTTAGAAAGGAAATGTTAATGTACTCAAAGTTCACTTTAATACATATAACAATGTACTTGGTTGCACAAGTTAGAGAGGAAACATTAATGTATGCAGATTTCACTTTCATACATATAAAAAAATACTTAATGTCCTTGTATTGGATAACTTATAGCAACCGCCCTTTGGTGTCCCATGCTACCTGCATGCCCTTCCATGACATCTAAAATGGCCTTTGTTGGGAGGCGAATCCTTCCAAGAGGGGGAATATTCATTAGTGATGTGCGATAGGTTGAAGCAAATCATTAAGAGTGTTATGGCATCGAGGATATCCCATATTATTGATTCTATGGAGTCGAGGATATTGTTGAAAACCTACTAACCAAATTTCCATGCAGTTGCATGCACTAAATTTAGATTGTGCAAGCATGTACATTATAGTGAAAAAGTTGTGTAATTGTGTGACATATTTATGATAAGTTCGTGTAACTGTATGGTAGATGTTATATATACAAGCATATCCATAGAGTTGAATGGGTAACACATTGTGTGGAAAAGATGCAATACTGTGGAGTGTGATGTATGCATAGAGAGGAGAGGATGGTTGTATGGATGTGTTGGATATTGTAATTCTCCCTTGAATAATAAGAATACCGATTATCATTGCCCCGTGGTTTTTTCTCGTATTGGGTTTCCACATAAATCACTATGTCAATTGTGTGATTGTTATTGTGTCTCGTTTAATATTGGTTTTATATTCTTTGCTATTATAATCTTGTTACATTTATGCCTCCATTGTCTAACAAGTGGTATCAGAGCACATAATTGAAGGATATGAGAGTGAAGGAGAAGAGAATCAGATCGCTAGCAGAGCATGTTAACCAAGCCACGCTGAGTGGACTGGATCGACCTAGGATGGATTTTATTAAACTATAGTAGGTTATCCCTCTTACACAATGCGACAGTCGCAAACACATTTGTGAAAATTTCAATTTTTTCAAAGTGTCGCGGATAGTACATAGTATATGTAATGCGACTTTGGAGAAAGTGTCGCGAGAAAATTGTCGCAGTGTATCCTTGTTTAAGGTGCGACAATTAGAAATTTTTCGCAGGCTATCCTTATCGAAAGATGCGACACTCATTGTTTTATGGAAAAATCATGGTATGAAGTTCAAAGGTGATCTTTCTTATGATAAAAGGTGAGATTTTTTATATTTTTTATAATAAAGGTTACCTTTTATGATAAAAGGTAAGATGGAAGAGGTCACGTTTTGTCTTAATATACACATGAGACAAATTATATGGAGGCATCGAATTTATAAATAAAGGATGTCCCATAAAGTTATTGGGTGGAGAATGTTTTAGAGATGGAAATTTATTTTCAAATTTTTTAATAAAAGTTTTTGAAATAATATATTAATATCTTTTGACTTAAACGTTTTATGGTTCAACCTTGAAACATAAGCTTATTTCTCCATATTTTAAAAGGAGAAATCTTTTATAAGAAGTGGTTTGGGAGGTTATGCTAATGGAAAAATGCATAGCTTTAAGTTTGAGGTAGAGAAATTCAATGGAAATAATAAATTTCAATTATGGAAGCTTAAGATGAGAGATCTATTTGTGCAACAAGGATTGCAAAAGGATTTGGTGGGCAAGTCAAAGAAACCGACAAACATGAAAAACGAGGACTAGAAATATCTAGATGCAAGAGCTCTCAATACCATTCGTTTGTGTTTGGTAGATGAAGTCATATTTAACATCGTTGGAAAGGAGACAACAATAGGTTTGTGGAAGAGACTTGAGAGTCTGTATATGACAAATTCCTTGATGAACAAAATCTTCTTGAATAAGAAGTTGTACAACTTATGGATGAAACAAGGTACAAAAATCACAACTATGTGGTTTAGCTCAACATATGCGATTGATTATGAAACTCTTGTGGGAGATTTGTTGTCTGAGGAAATGAGGAGAACATACAATAACAAAACCTCAACAACAAAAGAAATGGTGGTTAGGGTTGATCTATAAAAGGAGGGCAAGATCAAAAAGGTATAGCGAGGCCTAAGTCAAAAGACAATAAGGGTAAGGAAAAATGTTGGTTTTGTGTCAAATCTAGGCATATCAAGAAGGATTGTTGGAAAAGATAACCAACATCCAAAGAGAACTCCAAAATAGAATCAAATTCAGTTGCAACAACTTCAAGTTTAGGTATGGTTGATGAAGTTTTATCTATTTGTTGTGTCTCACCACCTATGTTCACATACAAGTTGCAGGGTGGTGATGGTTGAGTCACCATGAAATACAAAAATAAAATTTATTTACTTTGAAGTTGTAAAAAAATTGTTGATTGCATGTAAATGGGTATACATCTATAAGAATTAGATAGGCATTTGTACCCCTGGTTTATAGGTCACCTATGAAAATTTCAAACATAGATTTAGGTAGAATGAATATGTGGGGGGGGGCATGTTTGTTGGGTTAACCTTGACTCGGTGAAAGAGTTAATGAGTTAAATATGTTTTTAGGTCAAAACACGTTGTTTTTTGGTTCCATGTTTTTTGGGTAGCCCGTGGTATTCTGTCCATGGATTGCATGTAATGGAGCCTGTTATCCATGATTTCATGGGATAACTAGGAGATCATGTCTCGAGGCCCACAGGTCCTAGACATGGAGTACCGAGAGGAGGATTGACCTGAGCATGGCCTCGGAGGACCCATCTTTCTTCTCCTTCATCAAACTTGTCTTATCAGCAACAACAACATCCATCACCTTTGGCTTGGGCTTGTATTAGAGAAGACTCTTGCTCCATGAGGTAATTAGTCCAGGTATCATGGTATGTGTCACTTTTAATCATTATAACCTTTAGATATATGCATCTTACTCCTTTTATTTCTAATGACTGCTTGGATCTTACATTAACCCACTTGACCATGGTTGGGGGGATTCACAAGGTGTCCTAGCAAGCCTGTACCCATAGGTTTTGGTTTTCCACCTGGGGGATTTCTGAAGATCCATCGTCCGCTCCCATCATATCATCACTTTTACATCTTATCTCCCACTCATCTATCCCTTTCCCCTAGTCTGGGCATTAGGATGATCTGTTTGTGGGGTTGCACCTTATCTCGTGGGAAGAAGGGGCTAAAGACCCAGAAGGTAAAAGCAGTTGGTAAAAGATAAAATCCATAAAAAATGAAACCTAGAGATGCCTCGCCCAGGGATCCCTGAGAAGGCAATAAAAGGCCTCTTAGCAAGAAACAAGAGGGACCCGAAGAAAAATAACAAAAAAAAACAAGAACTAGCCAAGAGGATAGGGGGTCTCATCATGAGCCAACCTATTATGTTCATGGGTACCTAACAGTATGACATTGCCACTATCTAGTTGCCATGCCAAGGTAGTGACCTTTGGTTTCATGGCCAAGGGAAAGGGTGTCTCATCACGAGCCAGACTTATCATCTCTGTGAAAGTACTTGTGGGTAACACTGTCATCTCTAATCACCACGCCAAGGTAGTGTCCTCTAGTTAGTCCTTGAAATAGAAAAAAGAAAAAAACAAATAAAGAAAAGAAAAGAATAAAGGCAATAAAGGGCTTGGAAAGAATTGCATCCATGACGGGTACAACTCGCCTTCTACAAAGGCACCCATAGGTAATATCATGCATCCCTGTCTTTCACTCTACCTGTATGTCTAGACATCCCTTGACCACATCACCTCGTTTCACATGGCTTGGATGATACCCCTTGGAGACTTTCCTTTCCTTATGGATACTAACCCAATAGGGTATTTTGTCTTTTTCTTCGGCTTTGTATTGTAGGTCTTTGTAATATATTTGAGCTATTGAATGATATATCAGGGTTTTATGCATATGTTTGATAACATTAATGATGAAACATGATTGACATTGTTATGATCCCTGTGACTAATGAGTCCATGGAGGGCGAAGTTTTTGATGTGCAGGACCATGCCCGACGGATAGGTACCAGTGGAACGGTACACATCGAGAGATGATTAGTTCAGAACTCCATGGGACTGACGAGCCCATCATATGGTTGTTGGGACCCCATCAGGGGCAGAGACAGGACAATGCTTGATTGAGATTTTTCACCTAAGAAGAAGGACGTTCCATTTGGGAGACTTTGGCTGAGCCTAGCCCAGGGGGGTTGTCCCAATTCAAGTGGAATGTCTCCCTTTGATGGCCCATGATGTCACCTAGGAGCCATTGATGTCATTTTGAGAGTGTGGCAGTCTGATAGGGTAGCTGGCATGTGTGGCAGGGTTTGGAGGCTCAAAGAGGGCCAACGTTCTGTCATTTGTGCTGGATTTTGCCCCAAAAAGGGCTAATGTCTCCCTCAGTAGGGCTTGACATCTTTCTTATGCCCATTTAGGGCTTTGATTTAAAAATTTAATGTGAAAACAGTATGATTTTGGTTTGTAGCCTTGTTGGCTATTTTTAATGACCTAATTTTAATTAGAGGTCATGACAGAGTATATATTGAGGAGTTTTCCCCTCATTTTGACAATAACACACAACTCACTCTCTTGTGAGGTTTGATTTTTGCACCCTTGTTGGGTATTTGGTCTTTGAAAGTGAGGCACACTTGTTGATGGAAGGATTTTTTTGGCATATTTGGCATTTCTCTTAAAGGAAGGTTTACAACTAGGGTTTGCAATGCTAGTTCTTCATGATATTTAAGTGTATTTTCTGCAAAGCTTCTTAATTGAATGGTTGTAGGTTTGTATTCTTGCATTTATTATAAATTTTCTGATTTAAACCCTAGGTGAGAAGCACACAAGTAGGTCCTTGTTTCATGTCCCCTAAAAGAGAAATATTCAACCATTGAAGAAGGAAGGAAGAGCCTAGCCTTTGCTACACTCTTTTCACTTCTTCCCTTGTTCTAGCTATGATTTTTAAAGGTTAAAAGGGAGGAGACGTCCCAGGCCTAGGTTATGTACACCTAGGGCCGTCCATCTTCTAGGGTTTTGTGATAGAGCCTTGCCATTGCAACACTCTCCCTCACCTCACTCTCTTGTTTTAACTTATATTTTATGCTAGCTGTTTTTCCAAATTTGACCTAAGGAAAGAGGAAAGAGCACGAGGCCTTGCTTAAGCAACACCAGAGTGAGCCTCTGTCCCCTAGGGTTTTAATTCTAGGGCCCTGCCATTGCAGCACCTTAGAACCCTTCCCTCTTTTCCTTAGCCTTTTATCCATTCAACTTTGTGTCCTGTCCTTAATTGACTCCATCTACCCCTAGGCACTGATCTTAGATCCACAACGTTGAAGTGAAAGTGCTCAAACAACATCTTAAAACTTTTAAATTTGAAACCCTAACTAACTAGCTAACCCTGACTAGGTTGATGTCATACTTGGTTATTCCATATTGACGCAACACCTTTGTTGATAAGCAATTAGATGGTGGTTAAGAGCATTTATTGAGTAAAGAAGTGATTAAATACATTGTTGGCTACATCATCTCAATAGTTATTGATGAATTGATATTTTTCCATTGCTATATTGATAAAACATTGATCTCATTAATATCTGTTGTTTTACATTGCTTACATATTGATATCAGATAATTACATGAAGTATTAACCCATTGAATTATAGCCTGCATATATATTGTTTTTCTATTGTCTTGTTCCGGACATGTGTTCTCATCTGTGGCTACACTTCATTACTGGCTGTTTAGCCGGACTATCTGACCAAGGTGGTAACCTGTGAGGAGGGATTTCTACTTTAAGATTTATACCTTTGCCTCTTCAAAACCCCAGGTTACCAGGAACGTCTCCCATGGGCTAACCTCCCTGAATAGAAAGAACCTCCCCATTGTGGTGATATTGGGTGGGGTAGGTTCCTGTTATGCGAGTTATAGCCATTTGACCTAGATACAAATTGTACGCTAACATTTTGGCGCCGTTTCTTGGGAAGACTGAGTCAATCTTCCTCAACGAAAAACCTTTTTAGTAAGCCTTTCCTCAAAGACCTTTTCTTACAAGCTTACATGGAAACTCCACTAGGGTGTTTTTTCCCCTTTTCTTTGGTAGCTTCAAGTAAACTATTTGATGACTCCATCGATGACGACCTGTAGTGGGAAACAATACTCAAATCCCTCTACTGTGGCCATTTTCACCCTGACAAGCTCTACCCCCCCCTCGATTAATCTTAATCCTCACAAGTGGTCCTACTCAGAAAGTTTCAGCTGTTTCGACCTAAGTAACATCTAAGGAGGGCTGCATGACTTACCCAAGGATGCAAATTCTTGGCTACCTTTCTTCTCAAGAAAGGTTATCCCTGGAAACTCACATTGGAACCAGTTCTGTGATAGTTTTTATTTTCATTTGGCTAGTCAAGATCACCCTGATGTCTTCATGAGGCTCTTTGCAAGTTCCCTTATAGAAGATTCTAAAGTTTGGATTGATAGGTGCCCTAAAGGAAGCATAGAAAACCCTAAATAACTACAAAATTCCTTTAAAATAAGGTGGTGTGATAGTGAGCACTTAGATGACTCTTTTTCCCAATACCTTATCATTTTCAAAGGACCCTGTGAGAGTGTCAGATGTTTCAGTGATAGGTTCAACCTCCTCCTCAAAAGGTTTCAATGAAAGGTGGCCTCAAAGTAAGCCATCATCGATCATTTCTTGTCCTCCTTGGAAGGAACCGTGCAACTCAGCGTTAAGGACCGATCACCAACAAATTTAGAGGAAGCAAAAGACCCAGCCTTTCAGATTGAAAGGAACCTTGATTTTGAAGATTACTTTCATGAAAGGGATCTTTCAAAAAATTGCGAACTATGGGATCCTGGTAATGAGCCTATAGTGGAGCCTGAACCTCCAAGGATCCTCCAGGTTGAACTCGCTCCCACTAAGATAAAATGGATCCTTTCCCATGAAAGTGTTATCCCTTCCCAAGAACCCACTTTGAAAAGGACCCATCTTGAGGATGGAGTTTCAACTATCTTACCTGAAAATGTTCAGAAAAATCCTTCTGGAGATTTCTCTCTTTTTATCCACCAAGTGGGACACCCTGTTTCCAAATTTTGTGAGTTCACACCTTTTATTGTCTCTCTCTGAGTCAAAGACTCCCTCCTCCGCAACTATCTCCTGCACCCAAGTGCCACATACAACATGATGACTGAATTGGTTATGTGTCAGTTAGGTCTGAGCCTCTCACAAACAAATACCAGAGGAGATTTTCCAAAAGGGGTCATTAATAACCTCGAGGTGGCCTTTGACTCTTGCCCCAATGCTACTTTCTTGATAAACGTGGTCATCATAAATGCTGTGAATAATTTGGGGAGCATTCTTCACAAAGATCTCATAGAGCATTTAAGTGGAAGTACTCATAAGCAACAGTCCAAAGCAACCATCCCTCATCCCGAAGGGGGTTTCTTCGCCATATACAGTGAGCCCCTCGCTGGCTCCCCAGTTGAAACCTCTAGTGAGCCAAGTGAATAACTTTTATGCATCAATAGTGGCAATAATAATTGGTTCATCCAGGAAGGGAAGTTAGATATGGATACTGTTGAAGAGACCAAAGGAATTTGGACCTTAGAATTTGATGGATCACACTCAAGCTCTGGATCAGGCGCTAGAGTAGTCTTAACAGCTCCTTCGGGTGAAGTCTTTTACCATTAATATAGGTTTCAATTCCGTTGCACCAACAATGTTGCCGAGTATGAAGCCTTGATTATAGGTCTCAATTTAGCAATTGGCAAAGGTGTTACAATCCTGGAAGTAAAAGGGGACTCAGACCTCATTATGTCGTAAGTTTTGATGAGATTCGCCACTAAAAATGAAAAGTTGAAAAAGTATCGAGATGTGGCTCAAACCCTTTCAAAATCCTTCAGAAAAGTGTCAATTGAAGTCGTTCCTAGAGAAGAAAACCATGTGGCTGATGCTTTGGATGTCTCTTCTTCTACTTTACAACCATGTGAAGGACCTTTTCAAGACCTATGCAAGATGGAGGTTCTTTTTAGGCCTTTTGTTCCCGACAAATTGGAACATTGGCAGGTGTTCGAGGATGGTGATCAAATTATCAGATTCATGGAGAACAACAAAGATTTTACCAATTCACAAGTTTCTTTCCTGGTCAATTCTATGGATCTGGAAGTCATCAACCTGCAAAACAATACCTTACCAAAAGTTTGTATTCCCCTAGAAAACCTTTTTGATAGGCATGATGTTTTTAAGGGAAAGAAAACCAACAAGCAAGTTGAACAAGCCCATGAATTCAATATAGGTATAGATATGGACCCAATGATGGTCAAAATAGGAAAGGGCACCACCGAGAAAGAAAGAAAGGAGATACTAGCGCTCATCAGAGAATTCAAAGATACCTTTGCATGGAACTATGATGATTTGAAAGCCTATAGGGGGGATGTCATCCAAGACGCCATACCTTTGGTAGAAGGGGCCAAACCATTCTGAAAAAAGCTAAGGCATATCAACCCAAAGTTGGCATGCCAAATACAAAAGGAGCTCCAAAAAATGGTTGATGCTGGTATCATATCCCCTATCAGGTTTTTTTCTTGGATGTCGAACTTGGTGGTTGTTCGGAAGAAAAATGGTGATATCCGCCTGTGTGTTGATTTCCGCAACCTCAGCCAATTGTCATTAAAGGATAATTATCCCCTCCCAAACATGGAACATTTGCTTCAGCGGTTTATAGGGGTATGGATGATGTTTATGCTAGATGGGTTCTTAGGGTACAATCAAGTCTTACTCAAAAGGGAAGACCAACTCAAAACTACATTCACTACACCTTGGGGAACTTTTATGTACTTAAGGATGTCGTTTGGTCTTATGAACGTTGGTGCCACTTTTCAGAGAGAAATGCTATTTGCCTTCAGAGACCTCATACAAAAAATCATAGAAATTTACCAAGATGGCCTTACAGTTGTGTCCAAGGATAGGAAACACCATCTCTCTCACCTCAGGATTGTTTTTGAGCAATGCAAATAGTATGGAAGCTCTCTGAATCCCAAGAAATCTGTCTTTGGAATTGAAAAAGGAAAACTATTAGGACACGTGGCCTCACAAGGAGGAGTCTCCATTGATCCTGAAAGAGTCCAATCGATAAAGGATGTCCGCCCTCCAGCCAACAAGAAATCTTTGCAATCTTTTCTCAGAAAAATCAACTTCATCCGTAGATTTGTACCAAATTTTGCTGAGAGGATAAAACCTATGACTACTTTGCTGAAAAAGGATGTTGCTTTCAGGTGGGGAGATGTGACCAACAAATCCTTTGAAGACATAAAAAATGCTATCTCCCAAGACCCCGTCTTGATTAGTCCTGATTTCTCGCAGGATTACATAATATTCTCGTTTGCATCCCATGATACTATTACAGGTGTCCTGATGCAAAAAGATGTTGATAACTATGAACACTCCATGGCCTTTATGAGCAAATTCTTGAGAGACTCAGAGTTAAACTACTCCATCACAGAGAAACAAGCCTATGCCTTAGCCAAGTCCCTCAAACACTTCAGGAACTACATCGGTTACAATAAAATCAAGGCTTATGTCCCATACCCAGATGTGAAGGACGTTTTATCACAACCAGACTACATGGGTACTCGAGGGAAGTGGGTTTCCAAAATACAGGAGCATGACTTTGAAATAAAACCCACCAAGATAATAGAAGGACAAGGTTTGGCCAAAATGCTAACTGAGAGAAACCAGGAAGCTATATAGATGGGTGAGAGTGAGCAAGTAAATGTAATGATCAGTGAACTAGAACATGACGAGTGGTATTCCGATATTGTTTATTATCTAAAGAACTTGTCTTGCCCTCATCACTTGGTGGAATACAAGAGAAGGGATTTGATATTGAGAGCTATGAAATACTTCTTGACTGAAGTTGGACTTGGGTGGAAAAATCCTGATGGTGTTATACTTCGATGTGTGAACAAGGAAGAGGCAAAGAAGATACTGAAAGAATTGCACTCTAGGCATTGTGGTGGACATTTTGCTTCTTGTACTACTGCCCATAAGATTTTTAGGGCCGACTATTATTGGCCAACGCATTTTTCAGAAACTTACCAACACGTCTGATCTTGCCAACCTTGCCAGTACTTCGTTGGCAAAACGAGACTCCCAGCACAACCCTTGAAACTGGTGGTAGTAGAGGCACCCTTTCAACAATGGGCTTTGGATTTTGTTGGTGAATTCAAAGACAATTCGAGTAATGGATATCGGTGGATCCTAACAGCTACAGACTATTTCACCAGATGGGTCGAATCTATTCCTATAGAAAAGCCCACCGAGGAAGTAGTCATGAATTTCTTGGAAGACCGGATCATAACTAGGTTCGGTGCCCCTTCCAAGATCACTATAGATAATGCCAAAGCTTTTAGCTCTTATGCTCTGGTAGAATTTTGTTTCAAATATGGCATTACCCTATCCCATTCCTCCAACTACTACCCACAAGGAAAGAGATTAGCAGAATCAACCAATAAGAACCTCATGAATATTCTAAAGAAGGTTGTCAGAGAGAATAAAAAGTCATGGGATAGAAAAATAAAATATGCGGTATGGGAAAACTGAATAATGATAAAAAATTCCACAGGAAATTTTGAGATGGTATATGGACTTGAAGAAAATCTTCTTGTGAACCTCCAAATCTGTATCCTTCATTTTTCTCAGCAATACACCACAGATGAAGAAGCAATCCAAGGAAGGATCAATCAGCTGATAGAGATAGATGAGACGAGGATAAGTGCCTTGGGTCAAATGACGAGAAATCAAGAAAAGATAAAGAACACCTTTGATCATAAAGCCAAGGAAATAAATTTCTCCAAAGGAGATCTTGTACTACTATGGGATAAGAGAAAGGAAAAGCCTGGTATGCACAAAAAATTTGACAGTCTATGGGGAGGCCCTTATAAAATCACAAGTTGTGCAGGCACGAATTATTTCAACTTAGAGACCATGGAAGGAGAAATATTGAAGCTTCCAGTAAACGCTTTACATATCAACCGTTACTAACCCCCAGAGACTTGACTCCACAGGTAAGTAAAGGTAAGTAGGCATTTTTTGTGTATTATACCATTTTCATTTCATGATAGTTTTCTTCTATTTCAGTTATACACATATATATATTGCGAGGTGGCAATACCACCCCACCTTTGTTACTGATGCCCTTTTCGAGATGAGCAGGTCTGCAGGTTATGCCAGATATGTTGAGGTTCTCATGCACTCTACGGTGAGCACATGTCCCCGAGTTGGAGCCATATGTTATCCTCGATTTCATGGGATAACTAGGAGATCATGTCTCGAGGCCCACAGGTCCTAGACATGGAGTAACGAGAGAAGGATTGACCTGAGCATGGCCCTAGAGGACCCATCTTTCTTCTCCTTCATCAGACTTGTCTTGTCAGTGGAAAAAACATCCATCACCTTTGGCTTGGAGTTGTATCGGAAAAGACTCTTGCTCCATGAGGTAATTTGTCCAGGTATCATGGTATGTGTCACTTTTAATCATTATAACCTTTAGTTATATGCATCTTACTCCTTTTATTTCTAGTGAATGCTTGGATCTTACATTAACCCACTTGACCATGGTTGGTGGGAGTCACAAGGTGTCTTAGCAAGCATGTACCCATAGGTTTTGGTTTGCCACCCGGGGGATTTCTGAAGAGCCATCGTCCACTCCCATCATATCATCACTTTTACATCTTATCTCCCACTCATCTGTCCCTTTCCCCTAGTTTAGGCATTAGGATGATCTGTTTGTGGGGCTGCACCTTATCTCGTGGGAAGAAGGGGATAAATGAAAAGAAGGTAAAAGCAATTGGTAAAAGATAAAATCCATAAAAAATGAAACTTAGAGATGCCTCGCCCAGGGATCCCCGAGAAGGCAATAAAAGGACTCTCAGCAAGAAACAAGAGGGACCCGAAGAAAAATAATAATAATAAAAAAGACCTAGCCAAGAGGATAGGGGGTCTCATCACGAGCCAGCCTATTATGTTCATGGGTACCTAACAGTATGATATTACCACTATCTAGTTGCCATGCCAGGGTAGTGACCTTTGGTTGCATGGCCAAGGGAAAGGGGGTCTCATCACGAGCCAACCTTATCATCTCTGTGAAAGTACTTTTGGGTAAAACTGTTAGCTCTGGTCACCATGCCAAGGCAGTGTACTCTAGTTAGTCCTTGAAATAGAAAAAATAAAAAAGAAAATAAAGAAAAGAAAAGAATAAAGGCAATAAAGGGCTTGGAAAGAATTGCATCCGTGACGGGCACAACTCACCTTCTACAAAGGCACCCACAGGTAATATCATGCATCCCTGTCTTTCACTCTACTCGTATTTCTGGACATCCCTTGACCACATCACCTCATTTTACATGGCTTGGATGATACACGTTGGAGACTTTCCTTTCCTTATGGATACTAAGCCAATAGGGTATTTTGTCTTTTTCTTCTGTTTTGTATTGTAGGTCTTTGTAATATCTTTGAGCTATTGAATGATATATCAGGTTTTTATGCATATGTTTGATAACATTTATGATGAAACGTGATTGACATTGCTATGATCCTTATGACTAATGAGCCCATGGAGGGCTAAGTTTTTGATGTCCAGGACCATGACCGACGGATAGGTACCAGTGGACCGGTACACATGGGGAGATGATTAGTGCTTGATTGAGCTTTTTCACCTGAGAAGAAGAAGGACGTTCCATCCGAGACACTTTGGCTGAGCCCAGCCCAGGGGGGTTGACCCACTTCAAGTGGAATGTCTCCCTTTGATGGCCCAGTACGTGAGCTAGGAGCCATTGATATCATCTTGAGAGTGTGGTAGTCTGACAGGGCAGCTGGCATGTGTAGCAGGGTATGGTGGCTCAAAGAGGGCCAACGTTCTATCATTTGTGTTGGATTTTGCCACAAAAAGGCATAACATCTCCCTCAGTAGGGCTTGACGTCTTGCTTATGCCCATTTAGGGATTTGATTTAACAATTTAATGTGAAAACAGTATGATTTTGGTTTGTAGCCTTGTCGACTATTTTTAATGACCTAATTTTAATTAGAGGTCATGACAGAGTATATATTGAGGAGTTTTTCCCTCATTTTGACAATAACACACTACTCACTCTCTTGTGAGGTCTGATTTTTGCGCCCTTGTTGGGTATTTGGTCTTTTAAAGTGAGGCACACCTGTTGATGGAAGAATTTTCTTGGCATATTTGACATTTCTCTTGAAGGAAGGTTTACAACTAGGGTTTGCAATGCTATTTCTTCATGATATGTAAGTGTATTTTCTGCAAAACTTCTTAATTGAATGGTTGTAGGTTTGTATTCTTTCATTTATTATAAATTTTCGGATTTAAAACCCTAGGTGACAAGCACACAAGTAGGTCCTTGTTTCATGTCCCCTAAAAGAGAAATATTCAGCCATTGAAGAAGGAATGAAGAGCCTAGCCTTTGCTACACTCTTTTCACTTCTTCCCTTGTGCTAGCTGTGATTTTTAAAGGTTAAAAGGGAGGAGATGTCCCAAGATTAGGTTATATACACCTAGGGCCATCCATCTTCTAGGGTTTGGTGATAGAGCCTTGCCATTGCAACACTCTCCCTCACCTCACTCTCCTATTTTAACTTATCTTCTATGCTAGCTATTTTGCCAAGTTTGACCTAAGTAAGGAGGAAAGAGCACGAGGCCTTGCTTAAGAAACACGAGAGTGAGCATCTTTCCCCTAGGGTTTTGATTCTAGGGCCCTGCCATTGCAGCACCTTAGAACCCTTTCCTCTTGTCCTTAGCCTTTTATCCCTTCAACTTTGTGTCCTCTCCTTAATTGACTCCATCTACCCCTAGGCACTGATCTTAGATCCACAACGTTGAAGTGAAAGTGTTCAAACAACTTCTTAAAACTTTTAAATTTGAAACCCTAACTAACTAGCTAACCCTGACTAGGCTGACATCATACTTGGTTATTCCATCTTGATGCAGCACCTTTGTTGATAAGAAATTAGATGGTGGTTAAGAGCATTTATTGAGTAAAGGAGTGATTAAATACATTTTTGGCTACATCATCTCAATAGTTATTGATGAATTGATATTTTTCCATTTCTATATTGATAAAACGTTGATCTCATTAATATCTATTGTTTTACATTACTGACATATTTATATCAGATAGTTACATGAAGTACTAACCCATTGAATTATAGCCTGCATATATATTGTTTTTCTATTGTCTTGTTTCGGGCAAGTGTTCTCATCTGGGGCTACACTTCATTATTGGTTGTTTAGCCGGACTATCTGACCAAGGTGGTAACCTGTGAGGAGGGACTTCTACTTTAAGCTTTATACCTTTACCTCTTCAAAACCCCAGGTTACCAGGGACTTCTCCCCTGGGATAACCTCCCTGAATAGAAAGAACCTCCCCATTGTGGTGACATTGGGTGGGGTAGGTTCCTGTTATGTCAATTTGGCCTCTATCCTCTAGCCATTTGACCTAGCTACAAACTGTGCAATAACATTTTGGTGTCATTGCCGAGGAAAACTGAGTCAATCTTCCTCAACGAAAAAACTTTTCAGTAAGCCTTGCCTGAAAGAGGTTTTCTTACAAGCTTACTTAGCGACTCCACTAGGGTGTTTTTTCCCCTTTTCATTGGTAGTTTGAAGTAAACTATCTGGCGACTCCACCGATGACAACCCGTAGTGGGCGACAATACTCAAATCCCTTTACTGTGGCCACTGTCACCTTGACAAGCTCTGCCCCCCTGATTAATCTTAATTCTCACAAGTGGTCCTACTCAGAAAGTTTTAGCTATTTTTACCTAAGTAACATCCAAGGAGGGTTGCATGACTTACCTAAGGATGCAAATTCTTGGCTACCTTTCTTCTCAAGAAAAGGTATCCCTGGAAACTCACATTGGACCTAGTTCTACGATAGTTTTGATTTTCATTTGGCCAGTCAAGATCACCCTGATGTATTCATGAGGCTCTTTGCAAGTTCCCTTATAGAGATGCTAAAGTTTGGATTGATAGGTGACCTAAAGGAAGCAAAAAAAACCCTGAAGAACTACAAAAGGCCTTTAAAATAAGGTGGTGTGATAGTGAGCACTCACAGGACTCTTTTTACCAATACCTTAGCATTTGCAAAGGACCCTGTGAGAGTGTCATAGATTTCAATGATAAGTTCAACGTCCTCCTCAAAAGGGTCTGATCAAAGGTGGCCTCAGAGCAAGCCATCATCGATCATTTCTTGTCCTCCTTGGAAGGAACCATGCAATTCAACGTTAACGACCGGTCACCAACAACTTTAGAGGAAGCACAAGACCTAGTCTTTCAGATTGAAAGGAACCTTAATTTTGAAGATTACATTCATCACAGGGATCTTTCACAAAATTGCGAACTATGGGATCCTGGTAATGAGCCTATTGTGGAACCTGAACCTCCAAGGATCCTCCAGGTCGAACTCGCTCCCACTAAGAGAAAATGGAGCCTTTCCCATGAAAGTGTTATCCCTTCCCAAGAACCCCCTTTGAAAAGGACCCATCCTGAGAATGAAGTTGCAACTATCTTACCTGAAAATGTTGAGCAAAATCCTTCTGAAGATTTCTCTCTTTTTATCCACCAAGTGGGACACCCTGTTTCCAAAGTTTATGAGTTCACACCTTTTATTGTCTCTCTCCGAGTCAAAGACTCCCTCCTCCGCAACTGCCTCATGCACCCAAGTGCCACAACCAACATGATTACTGAATATGTTATGTGTCAATTAGGTCTGATCCTCTCACAAACAAATACCGGAGGAGATTTTGCAAAAGGGGTCATTAATAACCTCAAGGTGGCATTTGACTCCTGCCCCAGTGCTTATTTCTTAATAAACGTGGTCATCATAAATGCTGTGAATAATTTGGGGATCATTCTTCACAAATATCTCATAGATCATTTAAGTGGAAGTATTCATAAGCAACAGTCCAAAGCAACCATCCCTCATCCCGAAGGGGGTTTCTTCACCATCTACAATGAGCCCCTCGTTGGCTCCCTAGTTGAAACCACTAGTGAGCCAAGTGACCAACTTGTATGCATCAATAGTGGCCTTAATAATTGGTTCATCCAGGAAGGGAAGTTAGATATGGATATTGTTGAAGAGACCGAAGGAATCTGGACCTTAGAATTCGATGGATCACACTCAAGCTTTGGATCAGGCGCTAGAGTAGTCTTAACAGCTCCTTCGGGTGAAGTATTTTACCATTCATATAGGTTTGAATTCCATTGCACCAACAATGTTGCTGAGTATGAAGCCTTGATTCTATGTCTCAATTTAGAAATTGATAAAGGTGTTACAATCCTGGAAGTAAAAGGGGACTCAGACCTCATTGTGTCGCAAGTTTTGATGAGATTTTCCACTAAAAATGAAAAGTTGAAAAAGTATTGATATGTGGCTCAAACCCTTTCAAAATCCTTCACAAAAGTGTCAATCGAGGCAGTTCCTCGAGAAGAAAACCATGTGGTTGATGCTTTGGCTGTCTCTACTTCTACTTTACAACCATGTGAAGGACCTTTTCATGACCTATCCAAGATGGAGGTTCCTTTTAGGCCTTATGTTCCCGACAATTTGGAACATTTGCAGGTGTTCGAGGATGATGATCAAATTATTAGATTCATGGAGAACAACAAAGAGTTTATCGATTCACAAGTTGTTTTGCTGGCCGATTCTATGTATCTGGAAGTCATCAACCTGCAAAACAATACCTTACCAAAAGGTTCTATTCCCCTAGAAAACCTTTTTGATAGGCATGATGTTTTTAAAGGAAAGAGAACCAACAAGCAAGCTAAAGAAGCCCAGAAATTAAATATAGGTACAGAGATGGACCCAAGGATGGTCAAAATAGGAAAGGGCACCATCGAGAAAGAAAGAAAGGAGATGCTAGCGCTCATTAGAGAATTCATAGATACCTTTGCATGGAACTATGATGATTTGAAAGCCTATAGGGGGGATGTCATCCAACACACCGTACCTTTGGTAGAAGGGGCCAAACCATTCCAAAAAAAGCTAAGGCATATCAACCCAAAGTTGGAAAGACAAATACAAAAGGAGCTCCAAAAAATGGTTGATGCTGGTATCATATCCCCTATCAGGTATTCTTCTTGGATGTCAAATTTGGTGGTTGTTTAGAAGAAAAATGGTGATATCCGCCTTTGTGTTGATTTCCGCAACCTCAACCAATTTTCATTAAATTATAATTATCCCCTCCCAAACATGGAACATTTGCTTCAATGGGTCATAGGGGCAGGGATGATGTGTATGCTAGATGGGTTCTCAAGGTACAATCAAGTCTTACTCAAAAGGGAAGACCAACTCAAAACTGCATTCACTACACCTTGAGAAAATTTTATGTACTTAAGGATGTCGTTTGGTCTTATGAATGCTGGTGCCACTTTTCAGAGAGCAATGGAATTTGCCTTTAGAGACCTCATACAAAAAATCATAGAAATTTACCAAGATGACCTTATGGTTGTGTCCAAGGATAGGAAAGACCATCTCTCTCACCTCAAGATTGTTTTTGAGCGATGCAGAAAGTATGGCATCTCTCTGAATCCCAAGAAATTTATCTTTTGGATTGACGAAGGAAAACTGTTAGGACATGTGGCCTCACAAGGAGGAGTCTCCATTGATCCTGAAAGAGTCCAATCGATAAAGGATGTCCGCCCTCTGGCCAACAAGAAAGCTTTGTAATCTTTTCTCAGAAAAATTAACTTGATCTGTAGATTTGTACCAAATTTTGCTGAGAGGATAAAACCTTTGAGCACTTTGCTAAAAAAGGATGTTGCTTTCAGGTGGAGATATGAGACCAACAAATCCTTTGAAGACATAAAAAATTCTATCTCCCAAGCCCCCATCTTGATTAGTCCTGATTTCTCGTAGGATTACATAATATTCACATTTGTATCCCAGGATAGTATTGCAGGTGTCCTGATGCAAAAATATGTTGATAACTATGAACACCCCATGGACTTTATGAGAAAAGTCCTGAGAGACTCAGATTTAAACTACTCCATCATAGAGAAACAAGCCTATGCCTTAGTCAAGTCCCTCAAACACTTCAGGAACTACATCGGTTACAATAAAATCAAGGCTTATTTCCCATACCCAGCTGTGAAGGACATTTTATCACAACAAGATTGCATGGGTACTCGAGGGAAGTGTGTTTCCAAAATCCAAGAGTATGACTTGGAAATAAAACCCACCAAGATAATAAAAGGACAATGTTTTTCCCAAATGCTAACTGAGAGAAACAAGGAGGCTATACTGATGGGTGAGACTGAGCAAGTAAATGTAATGATTAGTGAACTAGAACATGACGAGTGGTATTCCGATATCGTTTATTATCTAAAGAACTTGTCTTGCCCTGATCACTTGGTGGACTACAAGAGAAGGGATTTGAGATTGAGAGATATGAAATACTTCTTGACTGAATATGGACTTGGGTGGAAAAATCCTGATGTTGTTATACTTCGATGTGTGAACAAGGAAGAGGCAAAGAAGATACTGGAAGAATTGCACTCTGGGCATTGTGGTGGACATTTTGTTGCTCGTACTACTACCCATAAGATTTTGAGCGCTGACTATTATTGGCCAACACTTTTTTCAGACACTTACCAGCACGTCTGATCTTGCCAACCTTTCCAGTACTTCTCCGGCAAACCGAGACTCCCAGCACAACCCTTGAAACGGGTGGTAGTAGAGGCACCCTTTCAGCAATGGGGTTTGGATTTTGTTGGTGAATTCAAAGACAATTCGATTAATGGATATCAGTGGATCCTAACAGCTACAGACTATTTCACCAGATGGGTCGAATCTATTCCTACTAAAAAGGCCACCAAGGAAGTAGTCATGAATTTCTTGGAAGACCGGATCATAACTAGGTTTGGTGCCCCTTCCAAGATCACTACAGATAATGCCAAAGCTTTTAGCTCTTATGCTCTAGTAGAATTTTGTTTCAAATATGGCATTACCCTATCCCATTCCTCCAACTACTACCCACAAGGAAACGGATTAGCAGAATCAACCAATAAGAACCTGATGAATATTATGAAGAAGGTTGTCAGAGAGAATAAAAAGTCACGGGAGAGAAAAATAAAATATGCAGTATGGGAAGACCGAATAATGACAAAAAAATCCACAGGAAAAACTCCTTTTGAGCTGCTATATGGACTTGAAGCAAAGCTTCCTGTGAACCTCCAAATCCCTATCCTTCATTTTTCTAAACAATACACCAAAAATGAAGAAGCAATCCAAGGAAGGATCAATCAACTGATAGAGCTAGATGAGACGAGGAGAAATGCCTTGGGTCAAATGACGAGAAATCAAGAAAAGATAAAGAACACCTTTGATCATAAAGCCAAGGAAAGAATTTTCGCCAAAGGAGATCTTGTACTACTATGGGATAAGAGAAAGGAAAAGCTTGGTATGCACAAAAAATTTGACAGTCTATGAGGAGGCCCTTATAAAATCACGAGTTGTGCAGGTACGAATTATTTCAACTTAGAGACCATGGAAGGAGAAATCCTAAAGCTGCCAGTAAATGCTTTCCATATCAAGCGTTACCACCCCCCGGAGACTTGACCCCACAGGTAAGTAAAGGTAAGTAGACATTTTCTGTGTATTATACCATTTGCATTTCATGATAGTCTGCTTCCTCACTTGCATATTGATTGTTTTATTTCAGTTATACACATATATATATTGCAGGGTGGCAATACCACCCCACCTTTGTTAATGATGCCCTTTTCAAGATGAGCAGGTATGCAGGTTATGCCAGAGATGTTGAGGTTCTCATGCGCTCTACGGTGAGCACATGTCCCCGAGTTCGAGCCAGATGTTATCCCCGATTTCATGGGATAACTAGGAGATCATGTCTCGAGGCCCATAGGTCCTAGACATGGAGTACCGAGAGCAGGATTGACCTGAGCGTGGCCCTGGAGGACCCATCTTTCTTCTCCTTCATCAGAGCAGCAACAACATCCATCACCTTCGACTTGGACTTGTATCAGAGAAGACTCTTGCTCCATGAGGTAATTAGTCCAGGTATCATGGTATGTGTCACTTTTAATCATTATAACCTTTAGATATATGCATCTTACTCCTTTTATTTATAACGACTGCTTGGATTTTACATTAACCCATTTGACCATGGTTGGGGGGATTCACAAGGTGTCCTAGCAAGCCTGTACCCATAGGTTTTGGTTTTCCACCTGGGGGATTTCTGAAGAGCCATCGTCCGCTCCCATCATATCATCACTTTTACATATTATCTCCCACTCATTTGTCCCTTTCCCCTAATCTGGGCATCAGGATGATCTGTTTGTGGGGTTGCACCTTATCTCGTGGGAAGAAGGGGCTAAAGGCTCAGAAGGTAAAAGAAACTGGGAAAAGATAAAAGCCATAAAAAATGAAACCTAGAGATGCCTCTCCGAGGGATCCCCGAGAAGGCAATAAAAGGCCTCTTAGCAAGAAACAAGAGGGACCCAAAGAAAAATAACAAAAAAAACAAGACCTATCCAAGAGGATAGGGGGTCTCATCACGAGCCAGCCTATTATGTTCATGGGTACCTAATAGTATGACATTGCCACTATATGGTTACCACACGGGCAGTGACCTTTGGTTGCATGGCCAAGGGAAAGGGGGTCTCATCATGAGCCAACCTTATCATCTCTGTGAAAGTACTTGTGGGTAACACTGTTAGATTTGGTCACCACACCAAGGCAGTGTCCTCTAGTTAGTCCTTGAAATAGAAAAAAGAAAAAAACAAATAAAGAAAAGAAAAGAATAATGGCAATAAAGGGCTTGGAAAGAATTACGTCTGTGACGGGTACAACTCGCCTTCTACAAAGGCACCCACAAGTAATATCATGCATCCCTGTACCCGTATGTCCGGACATCCCTTGACCACATCACCTCGTTTTACATTGTTTGGATGATACCCCTTGGAGACTTTCGTTTCCTGATGGATACTAGCCCAATAGGGTATTTTGTCTTTTTCTTCGGCTTTGTATTGTATGTCTTTGTAATATCTTTGAGCTATTGAATGATATATCAGGGTTTTATGTAGGCCTTTATAGATTACAACAATTAGATACAATAAATGGATCTCTAACCAAACATCCATGCTTAGTCGATTTGTTGCAACTAAAGACTAAATATTAGAATCTGAAAAACGCCCTATTCTATGTAGAAAATTTTTTGTAGAAAAAATTCATTGGCACCGTTCTACCGTATTCACGAAAATCTGTGAGTTTTGGTTTTGGGTTATTTCACGAAAATCTGTGAGTTTTGGTTTTGGGTTATTTAATTACATCAGAAGATTTTTCCATTCATATTTAAATATGAGAGTTTTGATATATATGCTCAGTTTTCATAGGATCCTCTAAGAGTTTTCTATTCCTATTTGAGTTTTGATGTGTATTTAATTATATTGGATTGTTTAAGTTCTCATATGTATGCTTGTTTGGGATTTACGTGAGGCTTCAACATTTTTGCTTCGTGAAAACCTAATAGCAATCTCTGATTCTCAATGTATGTACATCTTGAAAATATTCAAGAATTTAATTATATTGGATTGTTTAAGTTCTCATGTGTATGTTCTGTTTGGATGATATAGTTGAGGCTTCAACATTTTTTGCTTCGTGAAAACCTAATAGCAATCTCTGATTCTGATACCATTTTTTTTTGTTTATGGTTTGATTTTTCTTTTGAATGATTGAATCATAAAGATGGCATTAGACACATCTTTTACTAGATCTACAACAAAGTTTTAGACCATCATATAGGTACTTACCGGTCATATATTTATCAGAATAATCTACTTCTCTTGTATGTTCATCAAATACTACTAATCCTATACAATGATAAATTTAAATCCATAGATTGTTAATTTACTGTCGTGAGAATTAACTGCTCCAAATTTAATGCAGTTCCAAATATCGGCCTCCTTTTATTTTCAGAGGTCGATGCATTTTGCATAGCAACCTCCCTCGATATTAGATACACCATTATCCTTTTCTTTTGAGAGGTCGATGCATTTTGCATAGCAACCTCCCTCGATATTAGATACACCATTATCGCTTCAGCAATGCTCATCGTCTCCGATCAGTTCCCTCTAGTGATCTGTAGAAAGAGTGGTCTTTCCAGTCCCTCTTGCACTTGTGGATCATTATGGTTTTACATACAATATGTACTGAAATTAATTTATGTAATCAAATCAGACCTGGAATAATGAATTTGGTAAGAAAAATATAATATTTGTATACCTGACAAACCAAAAAACAAAGTGACATCCCTTCCCTTCCCCATGTTGCAGCCAGAATGTAAAGATAGTATGCCTCTTTCTGGCATCAGATAGTGCATGACTGTAAACAGACCTTTCTTCATCTCACCAGCGTATTGTGTCCCAAGAATCACCAGCCTATTTATGTCCCAAGATATTGCATGGCTGTAAACATAATATAATATTTTTAAATATTTTTTTGGTTGAAAATTTTATTAATTAAGAATTCAATCTTTTTTTGTTTCCGCTTCCGTTGATATATTAGTATCAACGTCATTAGTTGAAAAGGTTGAAAATGGAATACATCTGAAACCCTAATCTTAATTCAAAATTCAAATTTTAATCTTAATAGTAATCTGAAATCCTAATTTTATTCATATTTATTATAAAAATGCTTATTTATTATAAAAGTGATTAATATGACCTATAACATAGATCAACCACTTTTATAATGTAATTATGTTAACAAAAATCTAAATTTAAAATTAAGGCCAAGTAAAGTATACCTCTTCTCCATATTTATGGGACAAAGGACTACCTCTGAATACAATATTTGAACGTTAAAATCTGGTTTACATAACCATCGTATTAACTGATAAATTGTGAAAGACAGAGAAATGCAGAGAGAAAAGAATAGTATATTCAAATGTATGAAGAAGTACAGAACATAACTGAAGAGATGGTTACAATGTAAGATGGTTGAGCTATATATGCTCAAGTAAGACAAAAATAGAAAGTACAACTGTCCAGTACAGCTGGCAGTGTACGGTCATACTGTTGAGAGTACAATATATTTAACACTCCCTCTTAGAATCAACAGTTACAATCAGCAACACTGACTATGCCTAAGTGCTGTCTCTGGAAGTCAAAAACTGACTTTCCTAGTGGCTTGGTGAAA
>JZKD02S0756544.1:1574232-1590332 GCA_000966675.3 Picea glauca | reverse complement strand
TGATTGAACCATTGTGTCTTTTGGCATGAACCATTGCATCTCTTTATTTAATTTAACATAGATAATATTCCCCTTAATTAGAATATTAATCTTAATTCAAATTTCGTCTACATGAGTTGATCACATATATGAATCAACTCATTATATCATTCCCATGTGTCTTCTACGTTCCTAGGTTTTCCAACAAATTATATTCGACCTTCTCTCTGTATTGTTATGGCGTTAATCTCTGTCAAATTACTCTACATGCTTTAAGTTGTTTAGAGAAATGAATTGTGTACGAAGTGCTTCGTTCAACCCAATGTTGAAATACCATGGGCTCAAAACCGCAGGCTTATCCATTAAGCATTGTTCATAGCGCTTTATTCTTCCACACCTATTCTTCTACGTGGGACTGTACTCAAGCATCCGAGGGATTATTTACATCTAGCCCCTTTATCTTCTTTACCTTATTACATTACCAGTGTTGGAACTAGGTTCTCCAGTACTTCGTCCTTCGGGACTTCTTGCCTTTGTAGTCATGAAATCCTCCTGGAGTACATTTCTACGAAGTGCATATCAACACTCCCTGCTTGATAACCTTCACATGTCGAAGAACTAGGACCATAGAATTAGGCACAACATAGCTCCCTCTCTCCGGGTATTTGACTATTCCAAAATCTGAAATAGTTCAATCCCTCGAGAGTATTTACCTACCGAATAAGACATAAAGTTGTGGTCACTGCTTTCTGTCAGTTAACACCTCCTCTTACATTATCCTTCCACTATGCTTGATCAATGGTTGAGAATGCTCCCAAAGTAGATAAATGGATAGTGTTACTTCGTGATTCACGCTTACTCTATCCTTCCACTGTACTTGATCGTATGGTTAATAATTATTCTATAGGATCTTAGATCAACGGCCAAACATTAATTCGTAACGTCGCCCTTCCTCCCTTCGGATATTTTAGCTTAGGAGAAGCTGGATATTCTTGGAGGATGTAGTCACGGAGTGGCATGGCCTGCTGACGTCACTATTTAAGTGGCAGTGGCTGAGTGGATGCCACATGTCACCTTGATTCATGAATTTTGTATACCTAAAGTGCCAACTAGACCCTGACACTTGTCACCACCAGGGATGATTTTAGGGGATAAATTTCACTCATGGGCTAATTTTCCATGGTTTTTCCCCAAAAAATATTCTTTATTTTAAAAGTGATTCGCCCAAATTCTATAGGATAAAATTATTTTACCTTAAAAATCGCCAAAATGTTATACAAACTATATAAAATCCTTAGAAATTTTAATATTTTTACAAAAATATCTCCAAACATTTTATAGTTGGCATATGAAGGATTAACAAGATTCGCCAAGGTTTCTACATTTTAAAATAAATTGCCATCCTTAAAATCATCCTTGGTCACCATCTGATTGGGCCATGTGTCTGCCTCCTATATCATGGCTTTACACTTAGTTGCTTCGAGAGTTTTGAAACTTTTATACCATCCTTCGATCATTGTCGAAGTGTTGAATAGATCTGTCACCATAGATCTTTTCTTGTCTTCATCGACCACTTCTAATTATTCTCGAACTCCGGGGTTCAGGAGTTTTTGGGTTACCTGAGTTGCTTATTGTCGGAGTAGGCAAAAGTCGGAGTTGACTACCTTCTTCCTTACCATGATCTGACAGGGATGATTTTAAGGATGAAAATTTATTTTAAAATGTAGAAACATCGGCGAATCTTACTAATCCTTCATATGACAACTATACATGTTTGACGATATTTTTGTAAAAATATTCAAATTTCTAAGTATTTTATATAACTTGTATAATATTTTGGCGATTTTTAAGGTAAAATGATTTTATCCTATAGAATTTGGGCGAATCAGTTTAAGAATAGCGAATCGTTTTTTGGGAAAAACCATGGAAAATTAGCCCATGAGTGAAATTTAGCCCCTAAAATCATCCTTGTCTGACAGTTTCAATATTTTCACTCCATATCAATGGTTGATGGGATTTCCTGTTCTTCCTCTGATCCGACGGTCGATGAGAGTTTGCAACTTCTGGGCTTTGGGATTCGGGTAAACTTACCTGTTTTAGACTCCTTTTCATCGGAGTGGTGAGTGTCAGAGTTGACCACCTTATTTATTTTATTGTGATATTCCGGTTCAACATTTATTCCAGATCAATGATTGACAATATTTCCCTTCTCTTCCTCTCTTGATCTATGATTCTAGCTTGATCCAACTGTCCATAATGCTCCTGCTCCAAATCTGACGGTTGAGATTCAATCCTTCCCAGTATCTGACTTTACCTTGATCTAATGAGTCTGGATTGTCCCAAACTAAGAATGAATGACTCTTGTAACTCAATCCTTTACAAAAGGATTTCTTCACTCACATAGTGATGTCTCATGTGTTACTTCAAATGCACTATCTCTTCTGAACTTTGATTAACATTTGTGCATTCTTTTATGCACTAATCTTTAGTCGCTAACCCTCCTGAGCTCTTAATTACTTATGCTTCGTTAGTCCTTTTGTATGTGGATTCTCTGCATGCTACCTCTCTTGAGTTTTAGGAACATAGGATCATTGTTGATCCTATTGTGATCAATAGTGATCATGAATTGCTTCTACCCTAAGGTGATCTACCTCTGCCCCACATTAATCTTCTTTTTTCTCTGTTTATTGCACATGTTTGAATCATGTTCCCATCAATGATAACACACAATCAATAATTCCAACAATCTCCGCCTTTGGCATTGAGGGCAACATATCTATAAAAAAAATACGTTTTCTCCCCCTATCACTGATTTCATTTTCACGTTGGAGGATTGAACTTTTACTTACACCAAATACTAATACCAAATTTGTTTTACTGTTTTTCTCCCCCTTTGACATCAATGACAAAGAGTTAAATTTTTACTGTTATTCTCCCCCTATGAATGTGTCAGTTGTTATCTCATTCTCTTAGGATTTTGTGTTCAAATAGGTAGTCTTATTGATACCAATTTTTTTGTAGTGATCAAGTCTTTTAAACCTAATCCAATGACTTCCTCATTTGATCACCAAATTAATTACTCCCCCTCATTTTTTACTGTTTCATAGGGTTTTATTGTCTTCTCCTTTGTCCTAAAGGACAAGGGTGTGAATCTTACTAATATTCCTGATCTGTTTCTTTATTCTTGTTGATATTTTTATCTTTCACAAGAATACCTTTGATCTATACCAATTAATTTAATTTCCATTCTTCAACCAATTTAATATCTTATTCACAGCCCTTCGACTCTATAGAAACCAACTTCAACTTTTGTCTCTTAGAAATAAGATTGAATTGGTCCTTTCATATGTTGTTTGTTAAGTCATTTTCATAAGTTTTTCATTCTTTTGAAAATTCCTCATTGGGTTTAGATGATACCATACCTTAGTACTATTTTGTATTAATTACACCAAATCATGTTGTAAAATCCTTCCTCCTTCATTTTATTCATATTTTCTATTGAGGGGAAATTTAGTAGTTCATGAAAATAACATTGGAAAACTTCCAAGATTTTCACTGCTCAATTCTTCTGGTTGATATGCTATTGAATATTCATCACTATTTTGTGTAAGTGTAACTTCTTCATTTTCAAGTGCCAAATCATCTCTCTTGCTTTCTATTTTAGATTTCCTTCTCCATACCTTGTCATGAGATATTTTGTTTGTATGATCTTTCTTTTCTAGATTTGTTCTTTGAGACTTATCATTTATTCTTTTCCTCCTAACTTGTGTGAATTATTTTTCATGAATTGACTTCTTAATTTTCTGCAGTTTTGGGATTTGTGACCAAATCTATTGCAGTTGTAATATCTCATAGTATGAAAAGCCTTTCTTGTGTGGCCAAAATAATTGCATCTCCAACATCTCATTGAGTTATTGGACGTTCCTAATATTTTTTTTCAGGACTCTTGCATTCCAATGCTTTGTGACCAAAGTTATCACAAGAAAAGAAATAACCATTGCAAGTTTTTCCATACTTGGGTCTGTTGTGATATGAGAAGTTTGTCTTTTGATATGTTTCTTGTTTTTTACTTTTTTAGCTTCCTTCCTTGACAAAGTTCATGGTTTGTTTTAGTTTTCTCACTGTACCTTTTTCTTTTGAGGAGTATGATCCTTTATCATGTTTTTGAATGGTGCTCCATTAAATTTGTCACCTTCTTATTTCTTATTGTATCCAAGAATGGTTTTGTCATCAGTTGATCTTTGACTGTTCCAAATCCTATTTAGGATAATTGAGATTTTATGGAATGACATATGTTTTTTTCTTTTCATTCTTCTTTTTAAGGTTGACAAATTCCATTTCCAACATGTGACATGCTTCTTCCTTTTTAGTCAAGTGAATCTTCAAGGGTTCTTCTTTTTCCTTAGCTCCTTCAAGTTGAGTCTTTAGATTGATGACCATTTCTTCTATATCATCCAAGACTTCTCTAAAGATATTATTTTTTTCATATGTATTTAACTCTTCTATATATTTTATGATCCAGGATCTTTTCATCGAGTGATTTATAAAGAGTTGCATTAAATGAGCATAAATTAAAGTGCACCATTAAAAAAGGAAAATCTCAATAATGAAGAAACGTAAGCATCAAATATGAACACAAAAAACTTGATAACTGAGTTTGTCCCTGGTGGACTATGTCTTCGGGTCCTACTCTCAAATGGGTAGGCTGTCTTATTAACTCATCAAAAGAATTTGGCAAACTACATAAGTATACCTCATTCTGAAATCAAGTTGCAGAAGTTTTGCACAGATCAGAAAATAGAAAGTACCATTGAATTCGTGGCATCGAATTATCAAAAAATGATTGTCCCCATGCCTCAATCCGACTCTGGCACAATCAGGCCCAAGGGAAACTTTGTCTCAGTTTATGTGCCATGCAACCTCCAATAAATGTTGAATAATTACCTTGAAATTCATGCTCACTCGTACCCACATGCACCCTCTCCCAGCACTGGGCAGATTCATGTTTTAAATAATAAAACCGAAATTACAACCAATGTGAGTTCATTGGATTATTGGTTACGAAGCATATATTAAGGCATGTATAAAGGTGGGGGGGGAGGTCCCGGGTTCGAGCCCGTGGGCCTCCCCTTTTTTTCTTGATCATTTCAATATATATATATATATATATATATATATATATATATATATATATATATATATATATATATATATATATATATATATGACATATGTATGTTTCTCTAAATATAGCGAGGCTTCTAGAATTCGGTCAGGTGCCACATTTGGCGGGGTCCTGCTAGATTTGGCAAACCCGCCAATTTTTTATTTATTTTTTATTTTCTGTCATAGGTTTTCATTGGGTATTTTCCCACTGCCACGTGGCATCCAACCATTGGGCCACGTCAACCACTATACAATCACCATACAGTCTACCAACTTAGCCTTCCAGATCAGCCACCACGTCACTGTACAAACTGCCACATGATTGTATGGATTGCCACGCGACACAATTTTACTGGTCCACGAAATGACCCAGAAATGCCAAATATGAGTGACATGTGGCAGACTCTAGTGCTGCCACATCACCATGTTGACATCATGTTGACATCAAAATGACACGTGTAACCCCCTGCAGATGCTATGTATGTTGTACAAATGTTGATGTCATATGTACTGATGTTGACGTCACCAGTACGAATTCTGACTCATCCCCTGTTGATTGGGCTAGGTTCATCAAACCTTGACCGCAAATATCTTTCGATCTATAACTTCGTTTGATGAGACATTTGCACCATTGGAAAGATTGAGACACGCTCTTTGCGATGATGTCATTTTCGCTGAGTTTTGAGAACTTTGAATTTTTTCCCTTTCTTTGTTTGTTGAGGCCATTCTGAGCATCCTTAGTTGCTTCTGCGAGTTTTGATCTATCCTTAGTAGTATCTGGATACTTTTTGGATCACGCCTTCCCACTGAGAGATTTTTGGACCACCAGAAGCTTTCATCAATCAACATATAAGTGAGGAAAGATTTCCCTCATCGTGTCTTTATCAATTCACTTTTCCTTGCTTAGATGTGTGCCCTTTAAGCCTACTCGAAGATAATCAACATCACCCCTATGTGAAGTCATCATCCTTCTGTCCAAGATGATATATTCCTTTAACTCATTCAAGTACTCAGGATAAAACTCATCAACTGAATGTATTGAAACTTCCTCATTTTGATCCATGATCATGGGAGGCTCAAAAAATTTCAAGTTCTCTACATTTACAACTAAGTAAATCTGTATATATAGTGGAATATCCAGACGAAAACCATTGGTACCACTTTTCTCCAAAATAGTGAAGGGTCCATAATGAATGGGATTGAGTTTCTTGCCTTCACCCTTCAATCTCTCCTTGATGATGTGAAGTCATACCCGGTCTCCAACCTGGAACTGATGATCAACCTTGTTCTTGTCATGCGATATTTATACTGTTCTTGAATTTTCTCCAATTATTCCTTGACTTCCTGATGCACTTGTTGGATCCTCCAGATGAACCTGAAGACTCTGTCCTCTTTTCTTCCTTCATTTGAATCAACATCTCTTCCATACATCAAGTCCAAAGGAACTTTAGGTAGGTACCCAAAACATGTCTCGAAAGGAGAACACTGAGCGGAGGAATGTAAGGCTCGGTTATAAGCATGTTGTACATAGGGTATTTGTTCATCCCATAACTTGGGATGCTTGTTGCAATAGCCTCTAAGAAAAAGTACCACTATTCTATTTATAGCCTATGTCTGTCCATCAGGTTGTGGATGGAAATTAGTGATCCTCTTCAATTTGATGTCCACCATTCTCCACAAGCTTGTCCAAAAATCTCCAAGGAATCGAGTATCTTGATCCGAGATAATGGATGTGGGTAACCCAAAATGAACCTAAACATACTGAAAGAAGAGATTAAATGTCTTCTCAGTAGTGATCTTATTTTTAAATAGCATCATGATACACATATTGTTGAACCTATCCACTACAACATAGAAATATTCATGACCCCCTTTTGACATTGGTAAACCCCCCACAAAATCCATGTAGATACTTTTCCATGGATGGGATGGAACATGTAGTGGTGAGTATAGCCCCATTTTTCTATTAGTAGGCTTACAAGTAGAACACATCACACACCCCTTTACATATTTAGTTATAATTTCTTTCATTTTAGGCCAGTAACAAAACCTCTGCAAATGAACCATGGTTTTTCCTAGCCCAAAATTCCCAAACACAAGAGAAGTGTGAGCTTCTTGTATTAGATGGACTCGCTCACTTGTAGGAATACATAGCTTTTCAAGATGCTAGAGTAGCTTTTCTTGCAGACAATAGTTCTCTACCTGCGCACCATGAGTTAGATTCTCATATACTTCTTTAAAATCTTCATCAATGGCATATTGTTCCACATAGATATCATGAGATAAATAAGTATTCCTCAAAATAATAGAAGCAACAATATGAGGTCTAGAAAGAATATCAACTACCTTGTTACTTGTACCCTTTTTGTACTTGATTACCAAATGAAATTGTTGTAGAAAACCCATCCATTTGTAGTGTCGAGATTGTTGCAGTTTGGTTTGTGGTTGGAGATACTGTAAGAGTTGGTGATCTATATGTATGATTGTTTCCTTCCCTAACAAGTAGTGATTCCATTTATTTACACTTTGAACTAATGCATACAAATCTTTATCATATGTAGGATAGTTAACAACAACTTGGTTAAAAGTTTCAGAGCGGTAACAGATAGGACTACCATATTGCATCAATACTGCACCCATGGCGTATCCGCTAGCATTTGTCTCGATCTCAAAGGTTTGTTGAAGATTCGACAGTGCTAATATTGGTGTAGCACTGATCTTTTCCTTCAAAATGTCAAAAGATTTTTGTTTCTTTCCTTCCCACTGAAAAGTGTTCTTCACACTAGTTAAGGCATGCAAAGGAGCTGTTATAAAGGAGAAGTTTGAAATGAACCTTCTCCAATACTGGACTGCACCTAAGAAGCTATGGATATTGGTTACACTTTTTGGATCAAGCCAATTTATAATTACATCAATCTTAGAAGGATCAATTTTTAATTGCCCTCCTCCTACAATATGACCTAAGCATACAAGTGCAGTATTGCCAAATTCACATTTAGACAATTTTACACACAATTTTTTCCTTTGCAAAGTATCCAATACTTGCTTACATGCCTCACATGTTCATCCCAAGTCTCACTAAAAATAAGAATGTTGTCTAAATATACAATCACAAAATCATCTAGGAAAGGCCTAGATACATCGTTCATCACACGCATGAAAGTCGTCAGAGCATTACAGAGCCCAAACAACATAACTAACCACTCAAACAATCCCTATTTGGTTTTAAAGGGAGTCTTCCATGCATCCTATTATGCAACCCTGATCTGATGGTATCCATTTCACAAATCCAAATTAGTTAAATAAACAACATTCTTTAATTGATCAAGTAAATCATCTATACAAGGAAGAGGGTATCAATTTTTCACCTTGATTTTATTTAAGGCCCGGTAATTGACACAGATTCTCCATGTGCCATATTTCTTTGGCACCATCATGATTGGAGAACCACAAGGAGATGATTTGGGTCTGATGACCCCTTAATCCAATAAGCCTTGTACTTGCTTCTTGTTCTCTATCATATCCACAACTGACATCCTGTACATGCCCACATTAGGAAGAGGAGAATCCTATTGAAGATGTATCTCATGTTGGATTTAACTCTTAGGAGGTAATCCATCTTGTTCCTGGAAAATATTATCATACTTAGAAACAATATCAATCAATTCTTTCTTATGAGAAGGATCACATCATCGGAAAGCGTCGTATAATCTGACAACTGTCTCTCTTACGACCATGAGTACATATCTCTTATTAGTTTTTATGAGTCTCTTCATTTGTCCTGCACTAACAATTGTTGTATTTAACCTCATGTTTTGAGCTCTAACAATATATTCCACTCCCCCCTTAGTAAGGTGGTATTTGTTCTCATGACGAAAGAAGACTGCTTTTCTATCATAAAGATAACGACTCCCCAACACTATGCCACATATATCAAGTGATACAACATCCAAATCCACTTCATCAATAAACTTTGAAGTGATATAAAATATGACCCTACATTGTTTGGTGACATTAAGTTTTTCTCGATCACATACCCAACCAAGAGGATAAGGATTTGTATGTGGTTTCATTTCAAGACCCATATTTTTGACAAGTGCTTCAGATATCAAATCTACTTGGGAACTCAGATCAAATAATGTATCTATCTTAGTGTGTTTAGATACAATTCTTATGTGAAATAATTCATTCCTCTTTCATTCATCATCATGACATTCATTATTGGAATTTGAACTAACATGTGTTAAATTATGAGATTGATTTCTTATGTGGATTAATTCTTTTATTTTCTTCAATACTTTGATTCCACCTTAATACAAATACCAAATATAAATAACTATGTAGATAAGTAAGCATGCACATCAACAACATATATACCCTGGGGAAACCCTATACAGGGAGAAAAACCCCAACAAACGATATTCCTTTATTGCATTAATAATGTAAGATCACTTACAAATATCCACCATGAATGTTCTTCTCTTAAAGAGCTTGCCAAGATGAATCTGACCTAACAAAGACCTAAGAGACCTTGCTGAAATACACCTCTGATAATTTGCTTCTATTGTTGACATACAACACTGATATGTTGTTGATATATGCTTTTGATATGCAACCTATATTGCTGATATACAACACTGATATGCTTCTTTGGTATGATGCCTCTTTATCATTGATATGCTCCTCTATTTCTTCACCCTTAACCTACATATAAAACTGTGTTGAAGAGAGGGGTCAACCTATGCTTATATAGGTTGAAGAAGAGAAGAGGAGAGGCTTGAAATAGTAACTTATTTGCATTCTTTAATCATAACTCGACTTCATACTTTAGTTCGAACTTAGAACTAGAATTGAGACTGGTATACTCTGGTTCAAAAATATAACTAGACTTGAGACTGGTATACTCTAGTTCAAAAATAGAACTAAACTTGAGAATTCAGTTACAACTCAACATTACACTTTAGTTCGAAAATATAACTAGACTTAAGACTTCAGTTACAACTCAACATTACACTTTAGCTCAAAAATAGAACTAGACTTAAGACTTCAGTTACAACTTAGCATTACACTTTAGTTCTCAAATATAACTAGACTTAAGACTTCAGTTACAACTCGACATTACACTTTAGTTCTAAAATAGAACTAGAAATAAGACTTCAGTTACAACTCAACATTACACTTTAGTTCTAAAATAGAAATAGACATAATACTTCAGTTACAACTTAGCATTACACTTTAGTTCTAAAATAGAACTAGACTTAAGACTTCAGTTACAACTCGAATCTTTACAAGGCAATTCAAAATTCTCTTCATGGTGGATAATGTTACACGTGCCAATGCACTAGATCAATACATTTATATCATTTGAAATATTAGGAATATCGGTTGTTTCTAGCTCATAGGAATTTTATATTCAACCTAAATTTTTCTAGATGCATTGAATTCTTCTCATGGCTCACAAGGCTTGACTAGGCTCACAGAGGTTGTACATTCCCCCTGACTTTTGCACTAGTTTTTCTATGCTCACAGAGGTTGTACGTTCCCCCTGAATTTTGCACTAGACTATCTATGCTCACAAAGGTTGTACGTTCCCCCTAACTTTTACATTAGACTCACATAGCATCTCGTTCATCCTTACATTTGGTTTGACTCACAGAGGTTGTACGATCCCCCTATCTTTTGTCAATACCTCACAATACTGGTTAATTATCCAAATTTCCCTGGCTAGCCTTAGGGTGGCCCATATGGCCTCTCATTGGAGAATGATTTTCGATGATGCCAAATTTAACACTCCCTCTCAGCGAGGGATTCATTCTCAGCCACACCAAGATTTCCTCCCAGCTGCACAAACTATCTCAAGGTCTAAGGCTTGGTCAGGATATCAGCAACCTGCTCTGTCATGGCTATGTATTGTAACTTTACAGTTTTTATCTAGACTAAGTCTCGGATGTAGTGGTACCTCATGTCAATATGTTTTGAACTATCGTGAAATATCGGGTTCTCTGTCAATTTTATGTAGCTTTGATTATCACAATGAACCACCGTTGTCTCGAGCTTGTCACCAAACAACCCAGAAACTAATTTTCTGAGCCATATTGCTTCCTTGCTAGCATCACTTGCTCCAATGTACTCAACCTCTATTGTACTCAGTTTAATGGATCCCTGCTTCCATCTTGACCAAGAGATCATAGTGGATCCTAAACTAAAGCAGTATCCAGAAGTACTCTTCCTATCCACTGGGCTTCCTGCCCAGTCAGCATCTACATACCCATGCATAAATAAACCACCACTTGATGTATATCTCAGACCATAAGTAATGGTCCCTCTGAGATATCTCAATATGTTCTTTGTTTCCACCCAGTTTCTTTGTCTCGAGTTATTCATGAACTGACTCATTGCAATCATTGCATAGCATATATCTGGCCTAGTGTGGATCATGTACATAAATGATCCAATCATCTTCCTATACATGGTGGGATTCACCAAATCTGAACCTGTATCATAATCATGCAGCTTCCTCAGGTTGGTAACCATTGGAGTAGACATGGATTTGCAATCCATCATACCAAACCTCTTTAGTACATCCACTATGTATTTTCCTTGTGCTAGAAATATCTCGCCTTGTATTTTCCACACTTCCAATCCTAGGAAGTAATGCATCAAGCCTCAATCTTTCATCTCGAATTATGAGGTTAGATACGTCTTACACCAGGCTATTAGCCCTTCATCTCCTGTTATAAAGAGATCATCAACATACATGATTAATATAACAGGTTGGTTACCTCTTACCTTGAAGTATAGATTTGCATCAACATCACTTTTCTGAAAGCCCAGTCTTTTAAGAAAGCCATCAATCCTATCATACCAAACTCTGGGAGCCTGCTTAAGACCATACAAGGCCTTCCTTAGATTACATACATGAGTGCCTTTGTTATGCAGTACAAAACCATCTGGTTGTTCCACAAATACCTCTTGTTCAATCTTTACATTCAACAATGTTGTTTTTACATCCATCTGATGTAGCTTCCAACCAAGAATGGAAGCTAAAGCAATAATAGTTCGAATGGAGGTATACTTGGCTACAGGGGAAAAAGTCTCTTCATAGTTGATTCCTTCTTTCTAAGTGAAACTTTTGGCTACAAATATTGCTTTGAACTTTTCCACACTTCCATCAACTACATGTTTGATCTTATAGATCCATTTGGAAGAAACCATTGATTTGTCTTTTGGCCTGGACACAATGTCCCAAACATTGTTCTTTATAATATACATGTATACCTCAAGTATGGAATCCTTCCATACTTGTAAGTTATCTACTTATTCAAATGAATAAGGTTTGACATCACTAATTTTTCTTATCAGTGGAACATAGCCTCCAAACCTATGAGGCCTCTTCCTTTCCCTGAAAGTTCGTTTGGGATCAACTATCCTTTCTTCTTCCTACACTAATTCTTTAAGCCACCTTGGATTTCTTTTGGCTGGAGGTTCTTCAAGTGTTCCTTATAAAACTTCAGCAGGTTCTAGGGGCTCATTACTTGGCCCTTCATGAGGTTCCTCCCTCTGATCATCTGACTCTTCATTTTTATAAGAGGGTGAAGGTGACTGAACTGCTTCTGATTCCTGTTGAAGCTCTTTGGATTTCTTAAATGTGGCTTCCTCATGGAAAGTCACATCTCTTATTACCTCTATTTTCCTATGACCTAGTACATAAATCCTGTAAGCCTTGGAGTTATCACTATACCCCACAAAAACCCCTTTCTTTCCTGAGGGTTCCATCTTTGTCCTCTTTTCCTTAGGGACATGCATATACACAGGACACCCAAATATCCTTAGATGCCTTACTTCAGGTTTGATCCCTGAGAAGACTTCTTCAGGAGTCTTGTCCTTCAAGATAGCATGTGGACACCTGTTCTCAATATACACAGCAGTGGAGGTAGCTTCTGTCGATAAAGAATTTGGCAAATCCTGGTCAAACATCATTGCTTTTGCTGCCTCACAAATTGTCTTGTTTTTCCTCTCAGCAACTCTATTTTGTTGAGGGTTATATGGCACAATCAATTGTCTCTTGATTCCCTTTGACTTGTAGAAATCCTCAAACTGGAGAGATTCAAACTCTCCTCCATTGTCTGTTCTAAGGATTTTAATGTGTTTCCCTGTCTTCTTTTAAATAAAGGCTTTATACTCTTTGAATTTATCAAATGTGTCACTTTTATCTTTAAGGAAATATATCCAACATTTTCTTGACTAATCATCAATAAAAATGACATAATACAAACAACCATGAAGTTATGGAGATGACATGGGACCACATACATCAGAATGAACCAGATCTAAGATGCCCTGAGCTCTATTGTTACTACTAGGAAATGGTTTCTTTATATTTTTGCCTAGCATGCATCCCTTACAAGTTTAATTTTTACTAAGAGAAATAAAGGGCATGCCACATACCATGTTCTGTAGATCTGGAAGAGCTTTGTAATGAATATGTCCAACTCCTTTGTGCCACAACTCACTCGAGCTAGTCACATCATGAGCCAATGCCTGAACTAACTGTACTGACACGACGTATAGTCCTCAACTGCGAGTTCCAATGGGTTATGTTGTACTTAAGTAGCTACCTTTAGCCCATAGTAGTGCCTTCATGTCTTTGAAGATCACCCAATATCCCTTGTCCTCAAGGGTTGCAACTGATAGTAGATTCTTCTTGAGCCCTAGAACATATAATACTTCATCAACATGAAGTCTAGCCCCAGATTCCAATTTGAAGGAGATAGAGCCTACTCCCTCTATCTTGTAACATTTTTCATCCTCAATATCAACCTACTCTGCAAAATATTTTGTCTCAAAATCTGAGAGGATCTCCTTGTACCCTATAATGTGCTTTGATGCACCACTGTCTACTAACCAATTTTTCGGCCCCGTGAAAATTGAACTGGATAAGGAAGAAACCAAGTAATATTGGCTTCTATTTCCATTCTCATTAGAAGGACTTTTCTGATTTCTTTTGGATTCATCATCTTCAGCAGTTGAGGCATGATGTTTTCCTTTCCTAGGATATTTCTTTCTAAACCAAAAATCTTTAGCAAAATGACCCAACTTATTACAACTAAATCATTTAATCTTAGATGTATCAATATTCTTACCTTTGAATGTACCTTTGGTTTTTGGATTCCTCTGTGAGCCTTTCTGGAAAGTGCCTTTCTTCTTTCCCTTGAATATTGATGCTAAAGTTGAGTGCTCTTCTTTCGTTGGCTCGCTCCTGGTAGTTGTGTGACTCTCCTCCTAGAGGAAATCATGCCATAACCTCTCAAACGTGGGTTGAATCTCTCTCCCACTTACACTGGATGAGAAGGTCTGCCATGAAGAGGTAAGACCATCAAAAATGTCCTACACTAAATCATCATTGTCCACTGTCACCCCTATGACCAAAAGCTAATATTTGATCTGGGCTATCCTGGAACAGAAAGATTCCACTGATTCACCTTTCTCCATCTTCAAATACTTAAGCTTGTGCTTAAGTGTCCGCTTCTGACTTGGAGCCTGTTTCTCATATAGATTCACCAAGGTATCCATACAGTCCTTGGCGGTCATTAACGAAGTAAGTGCAGGCATTATACTGTCTTTCACTCAGTCAAAGATGATTCACTTGGCCTTTTCTTGACTCTTCCTGAAGGCTGCTCTTCCTACATTATTCGTGGGTTCCTCCACCACTATGTTCACATACTTCTCAATATCATGCGCGTGCAAGATATTTGTTATCCATAGCTTCCACACATTGAAGTTAGTAGCTCCTTCGAGCCTATCCTCGACCCTGACTGAAATGGAGGATGCCATGGAATTCACACTAGAAACTTAATCAATCTAGCTTGGATCTATGTGTACCTGTTGCTGCACTTCAACATGTTTAACACACCTTAAGCTATGATACCATGTTAAATTATGAGCTTGATTTCTTATGTAGATTAATTCTTTTATTTTCTTCAATACTTTGATTCCAACTTAATACAAATACCAAATAGCAATAACTATGTAGATAAGTAAGCATGCACATCAACAACACCTATACCCTGGGGAAACCTTGTACAGGGATAAAAACCCCAACAAACGATATTACTTTATTGCATTAATAATGTAAGATCACTTACAAATATCCACCATGAATTTTCTACTCTTAAAGAGCTTACCAAGATGACTCTGACCTGACAAAGACCTATGAGACCTTGCCGAAATACACCTTTGATATGTTCCTTCTATTTCTGATATATAACATTGATATGTTGTTGATATACTCTTCTGATATGCAGCCTCTATTGTTGATATACATCACTGATATGCTTCTTTGGTATGTTGCCTCTTTATCATTGATATTCTCCTCTATTGCTTCATCCTTAACCTACATATCAAACTATGTTGAAGAGAGGGGTCAACCTATGCTTGTATAGGTTGAAGAGGAGAAGAGGAGAGGCTGGAAATAGTAACTTGTTTGCATGTTTTAAGCATAACGCAACTTCATACTTTAGTTCAAACTTAGAACTAGACTTGAGACTGGTGTACCCTAGTTTTAAATAGAACTAGACTTGAGATTGGTATACTTTAGTTCGAAAATAGAACTAGACTTGAGAATTCAGTTACAACTCAACATTACACTTTAGTTTGAAAATAGAACTAGAATTAAGACTTCAGTTGCAACTCACCATTACACTTTAGTTCGAAAATAGCACTAGACTTAAGACTTCAGTTACAACTCAACATTACACTTTAGTTCTAAAATAGAACTAGACTTAAGACTTCAGTTACAACAAAGCATTACACTTTAGTTCTAAAATAGAACTAGACCTAAGACTTCAGTTACAACTCAACATTACACTTTAGTTCTAAAATAGAACTAGACTTAAGACTTCAGTTACAACTCAACATTACACTTTAGTTCTAAAATAGAACTAGACTTAAGACTT
>JZKD02S0756544.1:1556262-1574218 GCA_000966675.3 Picea glauca | reverse complement strand
CATTACACTTTAGTTCTAAAATAGAACTAGACTTAAGACTTCAGTTACAACTCAACATTACACTTTAGTTCTAAAATAGAACTAGACTTAAGACTTCAGTTACAACTCAGCATTACACTTTAGTTATAAAATAGAACTAGACTTAAGACTTCAGTTACAACTCGACTCTTTACAAGGCAATTCAAAATTCTCTTCAATACATTTATATCATTTGCAATATTAGGAATATCGTTTGTTTCTAGCTCATAGGAATTTTATATTCAACCTAAATTTTGCTAGATGCCTTGAATTTTTCTCATGGTTCACAAGGCTTGACTAGGCTCACAGAGGTTGTATGTTCTCGCTGACTTTTGCACTAGTTTGTCTATGCTCATAGAGGTTTTATGTTCCCCCTCACTTTTGCACTAGATTGTCTATGCTCACAGAGATTGTACGTTCCCCCTGACTTTTACATTAGACTCACATAGCATATCATTCATCCTGACTTTTGGTTTGACTCATATTGGTTATACATTCCCCCTGACTTTTGTCAATACCTCACAAGACTAGTTGATTCTCCAAATCTCCCTGGCTAGCCTTAGGGAGGCCCATATGGCCTCTCATTGGAGAATGAATGTCAATGATGCCAAATTTAACACTCCCTCTCAGCGAGGGAGTCATTCTAAGCCACACCAAGATTTCCTCTCAACTTCACAAAATGTCTCGAGGTCACAGTGTTTGTCAGGATATTAACTACCCGCTCGCTCGTGGATATGTGTTGTAACTTTACAATTTTTCTCTAGACTAAGTCTCGGATGTATTGGTACCTCATGTTAATATGTTTTGACCTGTCATGAAATATTAGGTTCTCTGTCAATTTTATGCATCTTTTATTATCACATTGAACCATTGTCGTCTCGATCTTGTCACCAAACAACCCAGAAACCAATTTTCTAAGCCCTATTGCTTCCTTGCTAGCATCACTTGCTGCAATGTACTCAGCCTTTGTTGTACTCGTCTTGACCAAGAGATCATAGTGGATCCTAAACTAAAGAAGTATTTGGAAGTACTCTTTAGTGGATCCTAATCCATCATACCAAACCTCTTTAGTACATCCACTATGTACTTTCCTTGTGCCAAAAATATCTCGCCCTGTCTTTTCCACACTTCCAATCCTAGGAAGTAATGCATCAAGCCTAAGTATTTCATCTCAAATTATGAGGTTAGCTCCCTCTTACACCAGGCTATTATTACTTCATCTCCTATTATAAAGAGATCATCAACACACAGTATTAGTATAACAGGTTGGTTACCTCTTACCTTGAAGTACAGATTTGAATCAACATCACTTTTCTGAAAGCCCGTGATTTTAAGAAAGCCATCAATCGTGTCATACCAAACTCTTGGAGACTGCTTAAGACCATATAAGGCCTTCCTTAGTTGGAGTACATGAGTGCCTTTTTTATGAAGTACAAAACCATATGGTTGTTCCACAAATACTCACTGTTCAATCTTTCCATTCAAGAATGTTTTTTTTACATCCATCTGATGTAGCTTCCAACCAAGAACGAAAGCTAAAGAAATAATAGTTCGAATGGAGGTATACCTGGCTATAGGGGAAAATTTTTCTTTGTAGTCGATTCCTTATTTCTGAGTGAAACCTCTGGCTACAAATCTTTCTTTGAACTTTTCCACACTTCCATCAACTGCATGTTTGATCTTATAGATCCATTTGAAAGAAACCATTGATTTGTTTTTTGGCCTCGACACAATGTCCCAAACATTGTTCTTTATAATAGACATGTATTCCTCAAGCATGGCATCCTTCCATACCTGTAATTTATCTGCTTCTTCAAATGGAGAAGGTTCAACATCACTAATGTTTCTCACTAGTGAAACATAGCCTCCATACTTATGAGGCCTCTTCCTTTCCCTGAAAGTTCCTTTGGGAGCAACTATCCTTTCTGCTTCCTGCACTATTTATTTAAGCCACCCTGGCTTCCTTTTGGCTGGAGGTTCTTCAAGTGTTCTTTCTAACACTTCAACAGGTTCTAGGGGTTCATTACTTGGCCCTTCATGAGGTTCCTCCCTCTGATCATCTGACTCTTCATTTTCAGAAGAGGGTGAAGCTAGCTGAACTGCTTCTGATTCCTGTTGAATCTCTCTGGATTTCTTAAATGCGGCTTCCTCATGGAATGTCACATCTCTTCTTACCTCTATTTTCCTCGGACCTAGTACATAAATCCTGTAAGCCTTGGAGTTCTCACTGTACCCCACAAAAACCCCTTTCTTGCCTCAGGGTTCCATCTTTGTCCTCTTTTTTTTAGGGACATGAATATACATAGGACACCCAAATATCCTTAGATTCCCTACTTCAAGTTTGATCCCTGAGAAGACTTATTCAAGAGTCTTTTTCTTCGAGATAACATGTGGACACCTGTTATGAATATACACAACAATGGAGGTAGCTTCTACCCATAAAGAATTTGGCAGATCCTAGTCAAACATCATTTCTTTCACTACCTCACAAATTGTCTTTCTTTTACTTTGAGAAACTCCATTTTTCTGAGGGTTATATGGCACAATTAACTGTCTCTTGATTTATATTGACTTGCAAAAATCATCAAGCTGGAGAGATTCAAACTCTCCTCCATTGTCTGTTCTAAGGATTTTGATGTGTTTCCATGTCTTCTTTTAAATAAAGGCTTTATACTCTTTGAATTTATCAAATGTGTCACTTTTAGATTTAGGGAAATATATTGGTGCAGACCCCCTACCTCACCCTTCGGCAGGGTCCATGACCTCTCGATCACTGAATCATTCCTTCTTGTTGAGCCGAAATATCTCTTTGGTTCCTGCTAGAACCCTTTGAATAGATCCATAGGTCCCCTTGCTCCTTGACGCAGGCCTTAGAAAAACCTACGTGTGCGCCACCTTTTCAACGTCTTTCTTGGTTCTAAGCCAATAGGCACCCCTACATTGAATCCTTTTCTCTCTCGTGACCTCGGGTTGTGACCCAAGGCTCTAGGCTACATGCCTTTCACGTTTTAGGAGTTCGAGACTCCTACATGCGAGTTCTCCCCGACTCCCTATCTTTCGAAATACCGAAACCCAAAAATAGAGCCTAGCCCTCGCTAGCTCCTCTCTTAACTCGCGTCCATATGAACCCTCTCCTGTAACCTGGGGCCAATCCTTTAGGCGCTTTGGGTTTCATGATATTGGAATGCCTCCAATCCTCCTTCCTCGAAAACCCGGTATCCAAATTTCTGAAACCCCGAAAAGAGCCTAGTGAGCAATAGATTCTTTCGTGGTCCTCATCCATATGACCACTCTCCACAACCCAAGGCTAAACTCCTTTGAACAATTGCTGGGCTGGACATCTCGATCGATGAACCCAATTCTTCCATGAGCCAACGATCCAGATTAATCCCTGGTTTTCTCCCTTTTGGGATTCTGGCGGAGTCTTCACCTTCCAACTCCCGATTTTGAATCCCTGAAATATGTATGCACTAGATCCATGACCCTAATCCACCATGATCCAATGGCTCAGATATGATTTCATGATTTTTCATTTTGTGAAATCCGCAGGATCCTCCTTTGACTTTCGTCCCCAACGAGTTAGTGAAACACTAAATGCTCGCCACCTGTCCTTTCTGATGGACGGTCCTGATCCTTTCACGAATTCTTCTTTTGCGAATTTTCTCCGATATTCACCTCCGTTCTCCTGGTGCTAAATCCCAGATGGATTTAGATATCCAACACCTGTCACCCCAGATCCAATGGCTAGCGTGATTTTGCATTTCAGCGGTTGTGAGTCCTCATGCTTTCTTTCATCTTTTCTTTCCCGAATTCTGAACCCTGGTGGCTTCCAGAACTCTTCCATCCATACTCCGAAATGGATGGTCCTGATTCTTTCGGGACTTCTCTTTTGGGAATTTGGGAGACTCTTCACTCTCATTCTCTTGGTGTCCAGAACTCTGATGGGTTTAGATCTCTGATACCTATCCTTCGGTGATGGATGGTCCTGATTCTTTCGACACTTTCAGGACTTGGCATGTCCACTCTCCTCTCTTGTATGCTGCTGAGGGTTAAACCTCGTGTTTCTTATTCCAGATCCGACGACTGTTGGTTCTCTGCACCAGATCTGATGGTCCAGACTCCGGATGATCAACGGTCGAGAGATCATCCTGATCGATGGTCAGGATATAATCGTAAATCTCCCTTTCATGATTCTTGGCATGAGAGTCAAAATACTCTCTTCTTTTGTCTCCCAATACGCAAAATGCCAAAAAATTAACCCATGCACACCTTACCTAGAGATCAACGGATGTTGATCCATGCCTCTAGATTTGACGACTTGGATTGTATCATCTCCTATGTGTGTTCCTCTGTGTCTGGACGTGAGTTTCGACGATTCAGATCCAACCTTCCATAGCTGATCCAACGACAGTTGTAGCTCCCTCCTGAGCTTGTTCTTATTCCTTTCCCTTGGAAGAATTTCGACGCTTGAAGGCCTCGGCCTTCGATGCTCCTCTTGCGAGCCTGGTTCCTTTAGGTCTCATCTACGTTAGATAAATGATTCCCCTCCTGAGCTTTGTCAACTTAGAAACCTCGAAAGGTTCTCTCTACCTCTGCTCCTTTTTTCTGGAACTCTGTGCACAAAGGCATTGGTCCTCTTGAGCTTAAGAAATTAAGACAAGTTCATGATCACACACTCCTTATGCTGCTAATTTTTCGAATAACTAAATTCGAAATATTTCTTGCAAATAAATGCTTCACACCCTCCTGGAATTATGATGCTCGATGCACACCTTGCAGAGCCTACAGTGTGTTCAACAACAATATAAGTGTCTCTCCTCCACACTTCTTCTCTTTAAACTTGAAATAGAGTCCCTCCTGTGCACTCTATGCACATGCTCAATGCCCTTCTGGAAAAGCTTTACAGAACCTTCAGTAGTTCTGTCTTCTCCCTGTGTCTTCCTCTGCATAGTTTTCACCTCAAGAGTATTCAGTAACTTTGAGGCTTCTCTTGAGTCTGTAAATTCTTATAGTGTGCCCACCTGGCACATTCTCCTCTGATATCAATCGAGATATTCATATGCGCACTCCTTGCGGTGACTATAGAACCTCCTCTGTTCTATTGTGCACTCCTTGCACATCCTAAAGAACCTAGATGGAAATCGACAAATTCACAAATAGATAATAAAATCCATCTATCACCTGTGTCTACAACATTCATTCCTGAAACATAAACAAATGAACAACAATATGCAGGAAAAACCACTCTTTTATTAATCTTTGTGTATCTATACAGACGATTTACAAAGGTTGGACTGTAACAGGTCTCAGCTCTCTCTCTCCTGAGATCACTCTACCTGAGATCTCTCCTATTCTAACTCTTTATTCTAAGTCCTATCATTCCTTATCATTTCTTAATAAAAAATGAGATCTCTCATGAGATTATCCTCTTCACCACCTCTGTGTTATCGCTATCTTAGAGTGACTCCATTCCATAAATGGATGCCCAGTTCTGACTACGTCCTGGAGCAGGCTACCATTTAAGGAAACCTCAACCACTACCTGTACAAAGGTGTGGCAGGATCAAACAACCTTACAATAGAAACGATCCGTATTGGATCATATTTCAAAATTTCAAGAGTGAGAGGTTCGGTGCCTCTCCCTTTCTCCATAAATGTGTGCCGGATGTGTTGGTTGGCTGGCACGCTGCTGACATGGAGCAATGCTCCTGCATCATAATCCATAGCTAGGAAATTCATGAGATCTTGCTCATGAGATCCTCTTCTCCAGTGTTGAAATCCACCTGGATCCCAAACCTTCCTTTGGAGTTGTCCTCTTTCTCTTGTCCAGCTATGTTGTTGCTGCTGCTTTCCTGCTGCTCTTGCAGGTTATCCTCTGTTCAGTGTCTCCCTACTGACAGACTCTTGTGTTGACCTCAACATCATCTTCCTGATTTCCTCAATCACTCTGTCCAGTTTCTCTAGTGGTTGGCTCTCCTTATGCAGTCCTATCTGTTGCACCTCCTCCTCCTTACCAGTGGGCAGATCTACCTGATCTCCCATGCTGTCTTTATTTACCTTTTTGTCACTGAGTGGCCACTCTGCTGCAGACTCCAATTCTACAGTCTCCTCACTGAGAATTTTCTCAGCTTCCTCCTCTTCTGACAAATTAGTTTCTGCCAGTTCCTCCTATGTTGGTTCAGTTCCAACTTCTTCCATCTCCTCCCCGAGTCGGTATGCTCCTCCATCTGCGTCCAACTTGACTCGTTGGATGTGAAAACTTTTCACCATTACCCTCCTCTCTAGGGCTTCCAATTCTTCATACAGATCAACAAAATCTATGCTGTATGCTTTCTTTTCTGCTGCAGGTTCCAGTGCTGCAGTAATTTCTATTTCAACTTCCTGGTTGAAAATTTTGAGCCATTCTGTTGAATGCTCATCTCCTTCCACCGAGGTAGACATCAATGTCTTCTCAATTTATTCCTCTTCTTTGACAGACTCTACTGACTTCCCTTCTTATGATGTTGCCTCTACAACACATGATTTGGCCTCAATTGGGCTATCTAGTAGGAATACCCAAATTCCCCCAATCATCATAATGTTTTTCTGATCCTCCTCTTGGATGGTGCAATTTTTTAACTTGTCATCATCTTCATTCACATGGTCTACAAAATCACATGAATCTTCACCTATCATCACTCCTCGCTGATATAAACCCACTTTTGAGCTCTTGAGACTTTCAAACAGTCTCATTTCTTTCCCCCTTCCCACCTGACAATTTGGGAATTTTCTGCTGCCCACCTGGAAGACTATGAGACCGACTGGTCCCATCTCATTTCCCACTTGGAAATCTGAACTTTCCTCACTACCCCCCCTCAAAGTATATGAGACCTTCTACTGAGATCTTTTCACTTCCCACCTGGCAATATGAATTTGCATTGCTGTCGTCCTGACAGTCTATGAGATCCTCCAATGATCTCATTTCATTGCCCACTTGGAAATTTGAAAATTCATCTCTTCCCTCCTGGCAGTTTATGAGACCTGAAATTGATCTCCCTTCCTCATCACTAAGGGTTTCTCCAAATTCTATCTCACAAATGCAAACCAGCTCTGTGTCACTGAGGTTTTCAACATAGCTCAGCCACTTCCTCAACTCTTGTTGTTGTTTCCTGGCCAACAAATTTTGAACAGGCCATTTGGATTTCCTGTTCAGAGGCCATTCGTACCTCCAACATAATTTTTTCTTTTGATACATATTCAATCTCAATTGTTCTATTCTCTCTCTTATCTCAATGATCTCTTTGTCAATCTCTACCTTTCTTTTCTACTGGTGTTCTCCTCTTCCACCATGCTCATGGCCTTCAGTATCCATTTCCATCTTCCACCTGCCCTCTTGGAAAGCATGTTGGTTACTCTGCAACTAAGAGCATCACCATCTTCTTTTATAGCTCACATGGTTGTCTATTGACTGTTGCACATCTGCAGATAGTCACCACACAAAGCATCCATACTCTTTCTTTATTTACCTACTAGCATGCAGATGACCTTCGAATACTACCTAATGTTATCAGAATTTCGCTTTTCACCGTCTCTCCCTTTTTCCTGAAATCTACAGACAAAGATATCAACTCTGATACCACTTGGTTCAGACCCCCTACCTCACCCTTTGACAGGGTCCATGACCTCCCGATCACTGGATCATTTTTCCTTCCTGCTGAGTCGAAACAACTCTCTGGTTCCTGTTGGAACCCTTCGAATAGATCCATAGGTCCCCTTGCTTCTTGACGCAGACCTTAGAAAAACCTACATGCACGCCACCTTTTCGGAACCTTTCTCAGTTCTAAGCCAACAGGAACCCCTGCATTGACTCCTTTTATCTCTCGTGACCTCAGGCTGTGACCCAAGGCTCTAGGCTACATGCCTTTTGCGTTTCAGGAGTTCGGGACTCCTACATTCGAGTTCTCCTCGACTCCCTGTCTTTTGAAGTGCCGAAACCAAAAAATAGAGCCTAGCCCTCACTAGATCCTCCCTTAACTCATGTCCATATGACCCCTCTCCTGTAACTTGGGGCCAATCATTTTAGGCGCTTCGGGTTTTGCGAGATTGGAATGCGTCCAATCCTCCTTCCTCGAAAACCCGGTATCTGAATTTTCAAAATCCCGAAAAGAGCTTAGTGAGCACTAGCTCTTTTCATGGTCCTCTCCCATATGACCAATCTCCATAACCTAGGGCTCAACTCCTTTGAACACTTACCGGTATGGACGTCTCGTTCGACAACCCCAATTCTTCCACCAGCCAAAGGTTTAGATTAATCCCTAGCGTTCTCCCTTTTGGGACTCTGGTTGAGTCTTCACCTTCCAGCTCTCGATTTTGAATCCCCGAAATATGTATGCACCAGATCCATGACCATAATCCACCATGATCCAACGGCTCAAATATGATGTCATGATTTTGCGTTTCATGAAATCCGAAGGCTCGTCCTTTGAATTTCATCCCCAACGAGTCAACGAAACATTGAATTCTCACTACATGTCCTTTCTGATGGACGATCCTGATCCTTTCATGATTTCTCCTTTCACGATTTTTCTCCGGTATTCATCTCCGTTCTCCCAGTGCTAAATCCTCGATGGATTTAGATCTCCAACACCTGTCACCCCAGATCCAACGGCTGGCATGATTTCGCGTTTCGACGGTCGCGAGTCTTCATGCTTTCTTTCACCTTTGCTTTTCGTAATTCCAAACCCGAGTGGCTTCCAAAACTCTGCCACGCATCCTCCAAAATGGATGGTCCTGGTTCTTTCGGAACTTCTCTTTCAGGAATTTGGGAGAGTCTTCACTTGCGTTCTCCTGGTGTCCAAAACTATGATGGGTTTAGATCTTTGACACATGTCCTCCGATGATGAATGGTCCTGATTCTTTCAGCACTTTCAGGACTTGGCATGCCCACTCTCCTCTCCTGTATGCTGTTGAGTATTAAACCTTGTGTGTCTTCTTCCAGATCAGACAACTGTCAGTTCTCTGCACCAAATCTAATGGTCTCGACTTTGGACGATCAACGGTCAAGATCTCATCCTGATCAACGGTCAGGATCTAATCGAAAACCTACCTTTCGTGATTCTTATCATGAGAGCTGAAAGACTCTCCTCTTTCATCTCCCGGTATGAAAAATTCTGAAAACATAACCCATGTGCACCTTACCTCAAGATCAATGGATGTTGATGCATGCCTCCAGATCTGACGACTCAGATTGAATCATCTCCTATGTGCACTGCTCTATGTCTGGACGTGAGTTTCGATGGTCCAGATCTAACCTTCCGTAGCTGATCCAATGACAACTGTAGCTCCCTCCTAAGCTTGTGCTTCTTCCTTTCCCTTGGAAGAATTTTGACGCTTGAAGGCCTCGGCCTTCAATGCTCCTCTTGCAAGCCGAGTTCCTTTGGGTCTCATCTACGTTATAGAAATGCTTCCCCTCCTAAGCTTTGTCAATGCAGAAACCTCGAAAGGTTCTCTCTACCTATGCTCATTTTTGTTGGAACTCTGTGAGCAAAGGCACTGTTCCTCCTGATCTTAAGAACTTTAGACAAGTTCATGCTTGCACACTCCTTGTGCTACTAATTTTTTGAATAACTCAATTCAAAGTATTTCTTGCAAAGAAATTCTTCATGCCCTCCTGGTGTTCTTCTACTCGATGCACACCTTGCAGAGCCTACATAGTGTTCAAAAAATTTATAAGTGTCTCTCCTCAACACTTCTTCTCTCTTAACTCAAAATAGAGTCCCTCCTATGCACTCTATGCACACACTCAATGCCCTCCTAGAAGAGCTTTATAGAACCTTCAGTAGTTCTGTCTTCTCCTTGTGTCTTCCTCTACATAGTTTTCACCTCAAGAGTATTCAGTAACTCTAAGGATTCTCTTAAGTCTATAAATTCTTCTGGTGTTCCCACCTAGCACATTCTCCTCTGATCTCAATCGAGAGATTCAGATGCACTCCTCTATTCTGTTGTGCACTCCTTTCACAACCTAAAGAACCCAGATAGAAATCGACAAACTCACAAATAGATAGTAAAATCTATCTATCACCTGTGTCTACAACATTCATTCCTGAAACATAAACACATGAACAACAATATTTAGGAAAAACTTGTCTTCTATTAATCTATGTGTATCTATACAGACGATTTACAAAGGATGGATTGTAACAGGTGTCATCTCTCTCTCTCTCCCGAGATCTCTCTACCTGAGATCTCTCCTATTCTAACTCTTTATTCTGAGTCCTATCATTCCTTATCATTTCTTATTACAAAATGAGGGCTCTCATGAGCTTATCCTCTTCACTGCCTCTATGCTATCGCTATCTCAGAGCAGCTCCATACCTCTATGGCTACATTCCCTAAATGGATGCCCAGTCCTGAATACGTCCTGGAGAAGGCTACCATTTAAGGCAACCTCAACCACTACTTGTACAAAGGTGTGGCCATCTCTTACAACCTTCCAACATGAATGATCTGTATCAGATCATATTTAAAAATTTCAAGAGTGAGAGGGTCGACGCCTCTCCCTTTCTCCATAAATGTGTGTTGAATGTGTTGGTTGGGTGGCATGTTGTTGACGTGGAGCAATGTTGCTGCATCATTTCCAATATTTTATTGAGTAATCATCAATAAAAATGACATAATACAAACAACCACTGAGTGAGGGATATGACATGGGACCACATACATCAAAATGAACCATATTTAGGATGCCCTGAGCTCTATTGTCACTACTAGGAAATGATTTCTTTATATTTTTACCTAGCATGCATGCCTTACAAATTTCATTTTTACTAAGAGAAATAGAGGGCATGCCACATACCATGTTCTATAGATCTGGAAGATCTTTGTAATGAATATGTCCAAGTATTTTGTGCCATAACTAGCTGGAGCTAGTCGCATCATGAGCCAATGCTTGAACTAACTGTCCTGACATGACGTACATTCCTCCACTGTGAGTTCCCATGAGTTATGTTGTACTTAAGTGGCTACCTTTAGCCCATAGTAGTGCCTTCTTGTCCTTGAAGATCACCCAATATGCCTTGTCCTCAAGGGTTGCAACTGATAATAGATTCTTCTTGAGCCCTGCAACATATAATACTTCATCAACATGAAGGCTAGCCCCAGATTCCAATCAGAAGGAGATAGATCCTACTCCCTCTATCATGTAACATTTTTCATCCCCAAGCTCGACCTACTCTGCAAAAGATTTTGTCTCGAAATCTGAGAGGATATCCTTGTACCCTGTAATGTCCTTTGATGCACCACTATCTACGAACCAAGTTTTTGGCCTTGTGAAAACTGAATTGGATAAGGAAGAAACCAAGTAATATTCTTTTCTATTTTCTTTATCATTAGAAGGAATTTTGTGATTTCTTTTGGATTCATCATCCTCAGCAGTTGAGGCATGATATCAGAGGTGTATTTCAGAGGTGTATTTGAGTTGTAACTGAAGTCTTAAGTCTAGTTCTAGTTATAGAAGCAACATATCAGAGGTGTATTTCAGCAAGGTCTCTTAGGTGTTTGTGAGGTGAGAGTCATCTTCGCAAGCTCTTTAAGAGAAAAACATTCATGGTGGATAGTTGTAAGTGATATTACATTATTAATGCAATAAAGGAGTATTGTTTGTTGGGGTTTCTATCCCTGCACAGGGTTTCCCCAGGGTATATGTGTTGTTGACATGCATGCTTACTTATCTACATAGTTATTGCTATTCTGTATTTGTATTAAGATGGAATCAAAGTATTGAAGAAAATAAAAGAATTAACCCGGATAGAAAATCAAGATCATAATTTAACATGGTATCAGAGCTTAGGGTGTGTTAAATGTGTTGAAGTGCAGCAAAAGGTACACACAGATCCATGCTAGATTGATTAAGTTTCCAGTGTGAAGTGCATGGCATCCTCCATTTTAGTCAGGATCGAGGATAGGCTCGAAGGAGATACCAACTCCAATGTGTGGAAGCTCCGGATAACAAATATCTTGCAGGAGCATGATCTTGAGAAGTATGTGACCACAATGGTGGAGGAACCCACGAATAATGCAGGAACCCACGAATAATGCAGGAAGAGAAGCCTTCAGGAAGAGTCAAAAAAAGTCCAAGAGAATCATCTTTGACTCAGTCAAAGACAATATAATGTCTGCAATTACTTCGTCAATGACTGCCAAGGATTGTATAGATACCTTGGTGAATCTGTATGAGAAACAAGATCCAAGTCTAGTTCTAAAATAGAACTAGACTTAAGAATTTAGTTACAACTCAAAATTACACTTTAGTTCTAAAATAGAACTAGACTTAAGACTTCAGTTACAACTCAGCATTACACTTTAGTTCTAAAATAGAACTACACTTAAGACTTGAGTTACAACTCGACTCTTTACAAGGCAATTCAAAATTCTCTTCATGGTGGATAATGTTACACGTGCCAATGTACTAGATCAATACATTTATATCATTTGCAATATTAGGACTATCGTCTGTTTCTAGCTCATAGGAATTTTATATTCAACCTAACTTTTTCTAGATGCCTTGAATTTTTCTCATGGCTAACAAGGCTTGACTAGGCTCACAGAGGTTGTACATTCCCCCTGACTTTTGCACTAGTCTATCTATGCTCACAGAGGTTGTACGTTCCCCCTCAAATTTTCACTAGACTGTCTATGCTCACATAGGTTGTATGTCCCCCTTGACTTTTACATTAGAATCACATAGAATCTTGTTCATCCTGACTTTTGGTTTGACTCACAGAGGTTGTACATTCCCCTTGGCTTTTGTCAATACCTCACAAGACTTGTTGATTCTCCAAATCTCCCTGGCTAGCCTCACGGTGGCCCATATGGCCTCTCATTGGAGAATGATTATCGATGCTGCCAAATTTAACACTCCCTCTCAGTGAGGGAGTCATTCTCAACCACACCAATCTTGCCTCTCAACTGCAGAAACTGTCTCGAGGTCAGAGGCTTGGTCAGGATATCAACTACCTGCTCACTCGTGGATATGTACTATAACTTTACAGTTTCTCTCTGGACTATGTCTCGAATGTGGTGGTACCTCATGCCAATATGTTTTGACTTGTCATGAAATATTGGGTTCTCTGTCAATTTTATACATATTTTATTATCACAATGAACCACCATCGTCTCAAGCTTGTCACCAAACAACCCAAAAACCAATTTTCTGAGCCATATTGCTTCCTTGCTAGCATTACTTGCTGCAATTTACTCAGCCTTTTTTGTACTCTATGCAATGGATCCCTTCTTCTGGATTGACCAAGAGATCATAGTGGATCCTAAACTAAAGAAGTATCTGGAAGTACTCTTCCGATCCACTAGGCTTCCAACCCAGTCAACATCTACATACCCATGCATAAATAAACCACCACTGGATGTATATCTCAGACCATAAGTAATGGTCCCTATAAGATATCTCAATATGTGCTTTGTTGCCACCCAATGTATCTTTCTTCGTTGAGTCATGAACTAACTCATTGCAATCACTGCATAACATATATCTTGCCTAGTGTGGATCATGTACATCAATGATCCAATCAGTTGCCTATACGTGGTGGGATTCACCAAATATGAACCTGTATCAGAATCATGCAGCTTCCTCAGGTTGGTAACCATTAGAGTAGACATGGATTTGAAATCCATAATACCAAACCTCTTTAGTACATCCACTATGTATTTTCCTTGTGCCAAAAATATCTCTCCCTATCTTTTCCACACTTCCAATCCTAGGAAGTAATGCATCAAGACTAAGTATTTCATCTCGAATTCTGAGGATAGCTCCCTCTTACACCAATATATTATCCCTTCATCTCCTGTTATAAAGAGATCATCAACATACAAGATTAGTATAGCAGGTTGGTTACCTCTTACCTTGAAGTATAGATTTTCATCAGCATTACTTCTCTAAAAGCCCATGATTTTAAGAAAGCCATCAAACCCATCATACCAAAATCTTGGAGCCTGATTAAGACAATATAAGGAATTTCTTAGCCGGCATACATGAGTGCCTTTGTTATGAAGTACAAAACCATCTAGTTGTTCCACAAAGACCCACTGTTCAATCTTTCCATTCAAGAATGTTGGTTTTACATCCATCTGATGTAGCTTCCAACCAAGAACGAATGTTAAATAAATAACAGTTTGAATGGAGGTATACTTGGCTACAGGGGAAAAAGTCTCTTTGTAGTTGATTCCTTCTTTCTGAGTGAAACCTCTGGCTACAAATCTTGATTTGAACTTTTCCACACTTCTATCAATTGCATGTTTGATCTTATAGATCCATTTGGAAGAAACCATTGATTTGTCTTTTGTTCTGGACACAATGTCCCAAACATTGTTCTTTATAATATACATGTATTCCTCAAGTATGGCATCCTTCCATACTCGTAATTTATCTTCTTCTTCAAATGAATAAGGTTCAACATCACTAATGTTGCTCATCCATGCAACATATCCTCCAAACCTATGAGGCCTCTTCCTTTACCTGAAAGTTCCTTTGGGAGAAACTATCCTTTCTGCTTCCTGCACTATTTATTTAAGCCACCATGGCTTCCTTTTGGCTAGAGGTTCTTCAAGAGTTCTTTCTAACACTTCAATAGGTTCTAGAGGCACATTACTTGGCCCTTCACGAGGTTCCTCCCTTTGATCATCTGACTCTTCATTTTCAGAAGAGGGTGAAGCTGGATGAACTACTTCTGATTCCTGCTGAAGCTCTCTGGATTTCTTAAATGCGGCTTCCTCATGGAAAATCACATCTCTGCATTCATCATGCTAAAGATGAGTGCTATTCTTTCATTGGCTTGCTCCTGGTAGTTGTGTGACTCTCCTACTAGAGAAAATCATGCGATAACCTCTCAAATGTGGGTTGAATCTCTTTCCCACTTACACTGGATAAGAAGGTATCCCATGAAGAAGGTAGACTGTAAAAAATGTCCTGCACTAAATCATCATCATCCACTGTCACCCCTGTGACCAAAATTTGATCTCTGATCTGGGCTATCCTGGAACAGAAAGATGCCACTGATTCACGTTTCTCCATCTTCAAATACTTAATCTTGTGCTTAAGTGTCCTATTTTCAATTGGAACCTGTTTCTCATACAGATTCGCCAAGGTATCCATACAGTCCTTGGCAGTCATTAACAAAGTAATTGAAAACATTATACTATCTTTGACTGAGTCAAAGATGATTCACTTGGAATTTTCTTAACTCTTCTTGAAGGCCGCTCTTCCTGCATTATTTGTGGGTTTCTCCACCACTGTGGTCACATACTTCTCAAGATCATGCTCCTACAAGATATTTGTTATCCAAAGATTCCACACATTGAAGTTGGTAGCTCCTTAGAGCCTATCCTTGACCCTGACTGAAATAGAGGATGCCATGGACTTCACACTGGAAACTTAATCAATCTAGCTTGGATCTGTGTGTACCTTTTGCTGCACTTCAACACATTTAACACACCCTAAGCTCTGATACCATGCTAAATTATGAGCTTGATTTCTTATGCGAATTAATTATTTTATTTTCTTCAATACTTTGATTCCATCTTAATACAAAAACTGAATAGAAATAACTATGTAGATAAGTAAGCATGCACATCAACAACACATATACCCTAGGGAAACCCTGTGCAGGGGTAAAAACCCAGCAAACAATACTCCTATATTGCATTAATAATGTAATATCACTTACAAATATCCACCATGAATTTTCTGTTCTTAAAGAGCTTGCTAATATGACTCTCACTTGACAAAGACCTAAGAGGCCTTGCTAAAATACACCTCTAATATGTTGCTTCTATAACTAGAAATAGACTTAAGACTTCAGTTACAACTCAACATTACACTTTAGTTCTAAAATAGAACTAGAGTTAAGACTTCAGTTACAACTCAGCATTGCACTTTAGTTCTAAAACAGAACTATACTTAAGACTCCAGTTACAACTTGACTTTGTATAAGGAAATTTGAAATTCTCTTCATGGTGTATAATGTTACATGTGCCAACACACTAGATCAATACATTTATATCATTTGCAATATTAAGAATATCGTTTGTTTCTAGCTCATATGAATTTTATATTCAACCTAACTTTTGCTAGATACCTTGACTTTTTCTCATGGCTCACAAGGCTTGACTAGGCTCATAGAGGTTGTACATTCCCTCTAACTTTTGCACTAGTCTGTCTATGATCACAGAGGTTGTATGTTCCCCCTAAATTTTGCATTAGACTGTCTATGCTCACAGAGGTTGTACGTTCCCCTTGAATTTTGCATTAGACGCAAATAGCATCTCATTCGTCCTGACTTTTGGTTTGACTCACAGAGGTTGTACATCCCCCCTATCTTTTGTCAATACCTCACAAGTCTGGTTGATTCTCCAAATATCCCTGGCTAAACTTAGGGTGGCCCATATGGCCTCTCATTGGATAATGTATGAAGGGAATATTTACCTTGTACTCCAACCGTTATGATCTTTCCTTCATCTCTTGAATCAGAACCAGGATATTGTTTCACTCTAGCAATGGTTTTTGTCTTCCCCTTTCCACCGAACTGTTTCGGTCTGTTCTATGGATGTAGTTTCCAACATTGTTCATCATTGTGACCCTTTTTATTGCAATGAGTGCAAGATGACTTTCCTCCTTCTCTCGTCACTGTGGAGATCTTCTTGTCCTTCCTTTTAAACTTCTTAAAAGGCTTATGTGGGAGTTTGGAAGGTTTGTTTGTGGGATATCCTTGAACATGCTTTCCCCTGTTCTCAAGAGAAGACAGTTGCACTTTAACTTCCTCTTCATCAATATGTTGAAAAATATAATATAATTCAACCTGTCACATCCAATTATCTATATTTTCAGTATTAACATCTCCATTAAACATAGGTAAAGAAAATTTTACATAAATTTTTATTAATGGTTTCTTAAAAGAGAATTTATGGCTAGAATGATGAGAATGATGAGAATGTTCAGAGGAAGAAGAACTAGAACTTGATGGTGAAGATGGAGGCCTAGAAGGGTCTCCTTCAACCCCTTCGTTTACCGAAGCATCATCATCAACATGTGCTTCCTTTTTCTTCCCTTTCTTCTTCATCTTCTTCTTGTAGTCTCCATACATTTGTTCGACCATTTCTGACATGCGATAAAAGACCATATGAAATTTTTTCTCATGTTCATCATGCTTGTCCTCTTCTTCCATTTTCTTCCTTCGGAATGCATGACCAAATTTTGGATTGAAAGTATTAAGAGTTCCTTCACCCTGCTGATGCTTGGCCCTAGTAAGCATTCACACTCAACAATTCAAGTCAAAGATGACTACTCTAATACCAACATGTTCCGGGATCTTTTCTTCGAGTGAATTATAAAGAATTGCATTAAATGAGCATAAATTTAAGTGCACCAATAAACAAGGAAAATATCAATAATGAAGAGACGTAAGCATCAAATATGAACACAAAAAACTTAATAACGAAGTTCGTCCCTGGTGGACTACGTCTCCAGGTCCTTCTCTCAAATGGGTAGGCCTTCTTATTAACTTAGAAAAATAATTTGGAAAAATACATAAGTACACCTCATTCTGAAATCAAGATGCAAACGTTTTTCTCAGATCAGAAAACAGATAGCACCACTAATTATTGGTGTTGAATTACCCAAAAATGATTGTCTCCATGCCTCGATCCGACTCTAACACTCCCAAGCAGGGATGATTATAGGGGCTAAATTTTGCTCATGGGATAATTTTCCATGGTTTTTCTCAAAAAAGGATTTTCTATTCTAAACATGATTCACACAAATTCTATAGGATAAAATTATTTTACCTTAAAAATCGCCAAAATTTTACTAAAACTATATAAAATCCTTAGAAATTTGAATATTTTTACAAAAATATCGCCAAACATTTTATAGTTGGCATATGAAGGATTAGTAA
>JZKD02S0756544.1:1513794-1541115 GCA_000966675.3 Picea glauca | reverse complement strand
GTATTGCAACACCGTACAATGGATCCTATTATGGAAAGGATCCTCTCCTATTCACTTGCCTCTTCGAGGGGGAATCCTCCTATTGAGCTACAGCTCACAATAAAACATTTCTCTTAATATCCCATTACATTGATTGAACCCCTTTATATAGTACTACCATCACCTAAGAACATTCTAGAGGAGGAATATTCTAGAAGTAGAACCTTCTAAGAAGTCCTCTTACATTTATTATATCTAATTACCCATTTTTATATCTAACTACTATAGTGGGACTTATTTAATAATATAGTGGACCTATTCCACCTTATATTGAATGACCTCCACTATTATCACTATGGACCCTCTTCCTCCCCCCCACTACCTCTCTAGCTACCTTACACACTTAGACATTTGTTAATTTCTTTAACACTTAGTCATATACAAGTATACATCCACGAGAAACCAAGAGAATTGTGGAATAAAAAAAAGAAAAATATAAATATAGTGTGGGTGACACAAACCATGCCTAACACTCTAATAATTCTTTATTATTGAAAAATAGTTACAACATGAGAACTACCAATGATCCAAGAGGATCCAGGAATGCTCATAGAGATCGAGGAGGATATAGAATTCTCACAGGGATCCATAAAGGGTAAGAAAAGATCAAAATTTGATCATCTCAAAAGTTTGATAAAATTCCATCATTATGAAGAGTTCGCCATCATCTTTCCAACAACACAAATGAAAATTCAAATGGAGTATGTATGCAAAAGTTATGGTTGGTCAAAGTTCAGGTCAACTAGGGAAAATTTCAACCCTGAAGAGACATTGGGCAAGCTCAGAGAGAGACATATGGAAGGCTCACAGGTTGAAAAGTGGAACTCCAGGGTGACATGTGGCATCGTACAAGTGGTATGGAAACATTAGATTTGGCAGTCGTACCTCCAGGTGGATGACTGGCAGGTTATCAAGTGGAAGATAATTGGTATAGTTATTTAATGACATGTGGCATAGGTTATCCAATGAGCGTTGCCACGTGTGGCCACAAAGCATGTTTGGGAATGTGCGCAACCATACCCTTTCATTTTTATATCATATTCTATGCCATTCATTCTCATAACTATGGATATGCTCGACTAGGTCGTACCCAACCTTGAAGATAGGGATGTTGGTTTCCTTGAATACTTTATTTTCTCCAAAATGTTCTACTAAGTAAGTGGAAACCATTTTCCTTATTTGTAGTCTTGGGGAATTTGTTTCCCACCATCTTGTGGATTGGCTTGTAAAGGATTCTTCCAAGCCTTGAGTTCTTCCTTGTTCTCTTATGGATTTAGAAACTTCCTCAACATGCGTCGATGAAACATTTCGTTCATTGTAACGCAACAAATATTTCATTGTGTTTTCAGTTGAAATAAGTGTAATATTTTGTCATAGTCTATTTTCATACACTATAGGTACTGCTTGAATTGAGTAGTAGTTTTTGGAACATTTAATTGGAATGGATTCAATGGTCCAACAATATTTTGAGTGCGCCTCATAATTTTCAATCTTCCAATTGTATAGAGTTGAGTTGGAATTGTGTTGGACCAACAGGGAAGATTCTGATGAGATTTATCCTTGCACATTTGGTTTGACATAATACCTTTGTTAATTGATTATTTGGTATAGGCATCACACTTCATGATATTCATCCAATGACTCACTCCAAGGTTTCTCTTCATTATGATCCAAATGAATTATTACTTTTCTTTGATTCCCTTTTAACATGATTTTGTCTTTTGCAAGGGAGATATTTTATTTCATTTGTCATCCCCATGGCCGACTGGTAAGTGTTGCATATGATGGAATTCCCTCCACTAATTCTATTACTTCAAATTCGAATTATATTGGTATACCCATAATATAAGTTCCAATGTTTATGAGTTTACCAATAGGCTCTGTTGTCGCACAATTTGTAGCAAGGATAAAAAGGCTATAAGATAGAGAGTCAAACTGGCCTAATAGGAACCAATCCCACCCATTGTCTTCACAATGGGATGGTTCTTTCTCTTTAGGGAGGCTAGGCCTAGGGTATACATCTCCGGTGACCTGGGGTTTTGAGGAGGCAAGAGGATAATAAGACAAGGATAAGTTTTCTCCCTCACAAGTCACCACTAATCAGATAGTCCCGGATAAACAACCAATAATGAATTTAAACCCCCAAAGATATACCTGCCTGGAACAAAGCAACAACAAATTAATATATGCAATCTATTTCAATGGGTTAGCACTTCATATAAGTAAATGACTATATGATAAACATATAAGCAATTTAACAATAAATATTGACGAAGTCAATGTTTATAAATAACAATGAAAATTGTCACTTCAATGCATCAGGTCTTAGGATCAGTGCCTTAGGGTTAAATGGATCCAATAGTGAAGGATGCAAGGGTTGAAGGAGACAAAGGTCAAAATGACTAAGGACTAGAGGGGGAAGTCTTGAGGTGTTGCTAAAGCAAGGCCTCAAAATCAAAACCCTAGGGGAGAGAGGCTCACTCAGGTGTTTCTATGGCAAGGCCTCATGCTCTCTCCTCCTTGCTTAGGTCAACTGGAAAAACAGATAGCTAAGAAATGAAGCATAAAACCAAAACTAGAGGGTTTTATGAAGCAAGATGTTGCTACAGCAAGGATTTTCAGCAAACCCTAGAGAAAAATGACCCTAAGTGTAGTAGACCTAGGCTTAAGAAGTCTCTCTCTTATTTTCCTCTAGATAGTACGGCTAGAAATAAATGCAAAGAAAAAGAGGGTGTAGCTACGACTAAGATCTCTCTTTTGTATCAATCGCTGAAAATTTCTCTATCAGGGGACATGAGATAAGGACCTACTTGTGTGCTTGTCACCTAGGGTTTTTTTCAAAAAAATTATAAATACATGCAAGAAATTAAACTACAACCATTCATTCAAGACGTTTTGTAGAAAAATACTTACAATTCACCAAGAAATATCAATGCAAACCCTAGTTGTAACACCTTCCTTCAAGAAAAATTCCAAAACATGCCAAAAAGGTCTTCCTTCAGCAAGTGCGCATCACTAAATCAGCCAATAACCCAAGAGAGGGCGCAAATTTCAGACCTGACTAATGAGTGAGTAAGTTGTGATAAAAAAATGAAGGTAAAAATCCTTCATTTATACAGTACCATGACCTAAATTTACATTTTAGGTCATGTAAAAGGCCGACAAGGACAAAATACTAAATCATATTGTTTTTACATTAAATTGTCAAATTAAAACGCTAATCAAGCTGAAAAGAGATAACAAGCCCCTCCAAGGGAGACGTTATCCCTTTCTAAGGAAAATGGAGCATCTTGGAGCAAAATGTTAGCCCTCCTTAGGCTTCTCCAACCTGCCACATGTGCCAATACTACCTAGTCTGCCTCCCAAAACGTCCACAATGTTGGATGATGTCATGGTAATGATGGGTGACATCCTAGGCCTTCCAAGGCCAACGTTCCACTGAAAAAGGGCCAATCACCCTAGGTCAAGCTCTGTGGGGGTGCCTCTGGTGGAACGTTCTCTTCTTCTCTGGTGCAAAGCCCCTGATCCATATTTGTCCTGTCTCTTCCCCCTGATGGGGTCTCAACATTCATCTGATGGGCTCTTTATCCCCATGGAGGTTTGAATTGATCACCCCCCCATGTGTACCGGTCCAAATGGTACCTGTCTGTCAGGCATGGTCCTGCACATCAAAATCTATGCCCTCCATGGGCTCATCAGTCATAGGGATCATAAAAATGTCAATCACATCTCATCATCAATATTATTAAACATGTGCATAAAATCCCTAATGCATTAGTCAAAATCTCAAAGATATTACACAAGCCTGCAATATAAGTCTGAAGAAAAGGGCAAGGCATCCTATTGGGATAGTGTCCACTGGAAAAGGAAAGTTCCTGAAAGATACCTCATCCAAACCATGTAAGTGGGTGATGTGGTCAAGGGATGTCCAAGCATGTGGGTGCAATGAGGGCCAAGGATGCAATATGTTACCTGTGGGTGCCTTTGTAGAAGGCATGTTGTACCTGTCCTGGATGCATTTTTTCCAAGCCCATTCTTGCCTTTTATCCTTTATTCTTTTTATTCTTTCATTCTTTATTGCTTTTTTTGTTCAAGAGATAATCAAGGGACACTTCCTTGGCGTGGTGACTAGTGGTGAAAACGTTACACACAAGTACTTTCATAGAAATGAAAAGGTTGGTTCGTGATGAAATCCCCTTTCCCTTGGCCATGCAACCAAGAGTCACTGCCCTGGTGTGGTAACCAGCTGGTGGAAATGTCATACTGCTAGGTACCCATGGACCTAATAGGCTAGCTCATAATGAGACCCCCTATCCTCTGGTTAGGTCTTGTTTTATTACATTTTTCGGGTCCCTCTTGTTTCTTGCTGAGAAGCCTTTTATTTCTTTCTTGGGGTTCCCTAGGATAAGCATCTCGAGGTTTTATTTTTAGGCTTTTATCTTTTCCCGGCTTGATTTTACCTTCTGGGCCTTTAGCCCCTTCTTCCCATGAGATAAGTTGCAATCCTGAAAATAGGTCAACCCCATGCCCGGACAAGTGGAATGGGATAAGTGAGCGGGAAACAAGATGAAAAAGTGGTGTTGTGATGGGAGAAAATGATGGATTTTCATAAATCCTCCCCAGTGGCAAACCAAAACCTACAAACACGGGCTTGCTAGGGCACCCTTTCAATCCCCCAAACATGGTCAAGTGGGCAAGTGTAAGATCCAAGCAGTTGTTAGATATAAAAGGAATCAGATGCATGCATTCAATGGTTTTGATGATCAAAGTGACACATACCATGATACCTAGTCTAATTACCTCATGGAGCAAGAACCATCTCTGACACAGGACCAAGCCGATGGTGATGGATGCTGCTACTGCTGACAAGACAAAGATGTTGGAAGAAATAAAAGGTGGGCCATCCAGGGCCATGCTAAAGTTAATCCTACCCTCGGTACTCCATGTCTAGGACCTGTGGGCCTCGAGACATGATCTCCTAGTTACCCCTAAAAGTCGGGGATAACAGGCTCTATTAATATTTGATCCACTAGCTTTAGGAAATTTAGTGTTGGTTCTAAGTAAGGTTGACCCAACTGTATCCATGTATATTGAGTTAGGATATTGACTTGTGATCCAAAGTCGATGACTTCCTAGTTAATAAACACCCCATGAATTTCCTAGTTGACCCGTGGGTCAAAATATTTATTCTTATAGGAGATTTGTTTGAATTCCTTAGATGGTATTTTTGTTGGCATGTTTTCAGGCATCTTTTCTTGTCATTGATGGCAAGATCAGAGTATGCAGCGATGGAAAAATAGGGACAACGTAAGCTCAGGAGGATTAGCGTAGAGTCGCACATAGTGAAAGAGTGTGCTTGTTCATTTGATGGCAAACAGGCAGACAAGGAAGATCAACATTGGGAGGATAATGGCCTGGAAAGATCAGAAGCATAAACTCCATTTTGGAGTTTTGGATACCGGGAGATTGAGAAGTCAAGAGTCGAGACTTTTCAACATAGGAGTCCCGGAGTTGTGAAATCTGGAATCCTGAAATCCTGAAACAAACACATCAACCGGAGTTTTGTATACCAGGAGATTGAGAAGTCAAGAGTCAAGACTCTTCAACACAAGAGTCCTAGAGTTGTGAAATTTGGAATACCGAAATCCCAAAAGAGGAACATCAACAAGAGTTTTGCATACCAGGAAATAACTCCATTTTGGAGTCTCGGATACTAGGAGTTGAAGTGTCGAAACATTTCACCACAGGAGTATCGAAATGCCGAAACGACAAAATGAGAAACACCGAAATCCCAAATTAGGCATATAAACAAAGAGTTTCTCAGACTGGGAAATAACTCTATTTCGGAGTTTCGGATACCAGGAGTTGGAAGAGTCAAGACTCTTCATCATCAGGAGTCCCAGAATTGTGAAATGCGAAACGCCAAAATCTGGGAAGAAGGAGGACAGTTTCGGATACCGGGAGTTGGAAGAGTCAAGACTCTTCATCATCAAGAGTCTCGGAATCATGAAATGTGAAATGATGAAATCTTGAAAGAAGGAGGAAAATTTCGGATATCAGGATATGGAGGAATCAAGACCCGAGACTCTTCATCATAGGAGTCTCGAAGTGCCGAAACACGAAATTGGGAAATGTAGTTTTGAATAAGGTTGTGGTCACAGCCAGTGGTCACATCGTCGAAGAGCTGTAGAGAAGAGTTCGAAGAGTTAATCTCATTTTTCAGAGTTTCGAGGATCACGACAATGAGTGTCAAGATAACTCTTCACTATAGGAATACCAAAAGGACGAATGCTGAAATGTTGAAATATCGATGTAGCCAGTGGTCACCACCGGTGGTCACATAAGTGGAAGGACCTAGCATAGCTAGGCTCTATCTCAAGGTTCGCACTGTAACTGCTAGAAACCAGTGATGGATTTTTCCAGAGGACTTGAAGAGACTTCTATGTGATTTCCAGAGAAGTTGGAGAGTCTCAAGGAATCTTCCAGTGGAATGAAGACTGACCATAGAGGCAATTGAAAGATGGAAGAGCGTTGAATCCTGTAACTACAACAGAGAGGTTGAGCTCGACTGTAACAAAGAATATGAAGAGTCTCAACTATTGGAGAGGCGAAGGAATCTTGGAATAATACCCAGTGATGATTAACGCATGGGTTTAACTGCCAGAGAAGCTGAAGAGTTGCAATGATGATCAGGCAGAGCACTCGACATGGGGAGAGCATGTAGAAGCATGGAGATATATCATGCACAAGGTGCATAGAGACTATAATTATGTTGAACAAAGAAGAGATGAAGTTGTTGTTTTTGAGAGGGATTCAGGAGTGTAGAAGGAGGAGTGTGCAACAACTGAAATACAGAGAAGAGGAATGGTGCATTGAATCCAAATGGCGCACAGAGTAGAAAAGGAAAAAGCACAGAAAGCGCAAGGCATCTATGCAGCAAGATAGTGAGACACTAAAGGAAGGATGAGGTGATCTTATAGAGAAAAATAGAAGATCAAAATCACAAGAAGATGTAGACAGAGAGACACTGATATAGGAGAATAGATCTTCATAGCAGAACAGTGATAAGCCTGGTAAGCCAGTGATAAATATTGTGTCACTGTGATAAACTTATATATAGAAAAATTTATATTTCAGGGTCATTGGGAGGTTCTAGGGAGGACCGTTGTCCTCAGAGGTTCAAGTGGGTGCTTGAACACAGGGAGTTGTATCTTCCTTATAGTTGGTGCTAGAGAAACCAGGGAGTTGGTGCTTCCTTCTAGTTGGTGCTAGAGAAACTAGGGAGTTGGTGCTTCCTTCTAGTTGGTGCTAGACAATCAGAGAGTTGGTTCTTTCTTCTAGTTGGTGCTAGAGAATCCATAGATTTGGTGCTCTCAGCAAGTAGCATCTTGAAAAGCAGAGGTTGTAGCCTCATTATGAGTGGGTGCTCATATGTATGATAATGTAAAGAATGTAAAGATTACTTATCATATAAAGAAGAAGAGGTTTTTACCCTTTATGGGTTTCCTGAGGAAATATTTGTCTCTTTAGATTTCATATGTGACAATGATGTTGAATGTTCTATTTCTTACTTCCCTGCATTATTGTGATTGTCATTAAGTGCTCTGCAAAGAATTTAAAATAAGCATAATTTCTTAAGCACAGTAACAACTGATTCACCCCCTCCCCCCTCTCAGTTGTCCAACAATTTTTCCTTCTTTATAATCTCTTAGTATATTAATAAGATCTAGAAATAGAATGACTTAATGATTTTCTTGCAAGAGATGTAATAATTCTTGTACAATGTCTTCATTTTTTCTTGCTCTATTTGGTTGGTCTTGGTTAGATTTTCTGAATAATTTCAGCGATTCCCTCATAATTTGTTCTTCTTTATATCGGTTTGTAAACTGACTAGGATTCCATGTATATCGATCATGTAAGGGGATATTATCCCGTCCTGAACCTGATATAGTGAAGACATTCAAGTTCTTTGAATTTAACACTTCTTTGGATACTGCATGTACGAGGTTTACGTTATTTTTGGTCATGACTTTATCAAGTACTATTCAACAGTTTTCTAATGAATGATATACAATGCCACAAATGTTACAAAATTTCAAGCTGATTTGATATATTATTGGGAATTTGAGGCTAAACTGGTCTTATTTCCAACAATTGTAGCAGTAAGGTCTACCTCGACCTTGGAATCTAGCTCGACCTCGACCACCTCGACCATAATAATCAATTATCCTCATGTAGTCGTTATTATTAGTAGTTGCTTCGGTGTGATAGATTGTATTTAAATTTCTATTTCATGCGTTTAGAAAACACTCAGATGTTCTATGGCTGTGCATTTCACAAATATGACACCACTTGGTATTTTTCAAGTTTTGCAGGTAATCTTGTATAGTATGGTCGATCAAAGTTTTTCATATGTTACAATATGATTCCTCTTGCACTTGTCATGCATCCGCTTCTCTTGGTACTTGATCGTTAAGATTGCAAGTATATTTCTTATGACTATCTTCACAACATGTGGTAGAACAAACCTCGCTTCTTCTCAAGGATATATTTTCAATCGTTTGTTGTAGATGTTCTATTTTTTCTTCTAGACTTTGTGTCAATGAGGAGGTCAATGGGCTATCATCATCCAATTCAACCCGTTGCGCTTTATATAATGCATCTTCACATGAGGTTATCTCATAAACTCGTAATGGAGGTTTAATTTGTTGTAGCAATCTCGTTACGTACCATTGTACTAGTATATTTTAATAAATTGTCAATGGTATTTGGCTAAGTAGATCTTTCAATATTTTTTCATATTTGTGGACTGAATCACCTGGTCGTTGATTTATTTCTTTCATCTTTTGTGTGGAAAAGTGTGTAACATCTTGGACCTTGAAAATTGATAAGAAATTGCCCTTTATTTTTTATTTTGATCGAATTTGATTTTCTGTGAAATTCATGAACCATGTTAGAGCACGGTGTCAAAGAGAAGCACCGAATTGCGCCATCTTCTTATCTTCATCTAATATGTCTGTTGCATCCCATAATTTTTCTCATACAACCCAATGTCTTGTTGGGTCTTCATCTCCTTTATAAAGGGGAATATTATTGAGTCCCATGGTTTCTTTAAGAACGTTATATTTTTGTTATCCTTGACTTATCATGCTTTTTAACTGGGATGCCATATTCTTATTTGGTTTTTCCTCTACTGAGTTTTTTTCCAGTCATTCTTCAAACAGATTTTATTCGAGGAGTAACTGATTCATGCTTTCTTGATAAGTTATGTATTTAGTCTAAAAACTTTGGTATTTATATTCAATGAGACGTCATTCTATCAGACGTGTCGGTTCACAACTTTAATATATTAAAAAAAAATCTCTTGATATAAGATTTGGCAGGGGGACGACTCCATGAGATCCTTGATGTGAATGAGAATTGTATCAATTTCAATTCTTTCTAGTTCGATAATCAATGTTTCGCGTAAGTTTCCATGCTCGTCAGTTCTATACCATAATATTGAAGACTATTCGTTGATCTAAAGTCTATTTTGAAGGAATTCTCTAATTTGAGGGTTGGTTGCTTGAATAGGAGGAGAGAATATCACTAGTCTTGACTCTTCATAATCCATGCTTTCAGTTTGGTTTTCGAGTTGATGGGTGCCAATGCAAGCCTTTATCAATTGTGCTTTGTGACTTTTGTACTGAGAATTTTTATTTCCATCTCTGGTCGATTTATTTTAGCCTCAGACTACTCACATGCTCTATCAGGAAGACCTCCTCCAACCATTTTTCTATTCAACTTTCGGTTGGTCCACATGTTACAAATATCCTCTCTTTTATTGTGTCTCCTGTCTTGCTCCAATTTTTGGAAGTTGGACGTTTGTTTGTAAATTGTTTTCCCTCTTGAAGAAATTTATGATTTAGTCAATCAAACACTAGTATGCTCTTTTATTATTGCATCTCATGGATTATCCGACCCCAGAATGTTGTCGGGACTTACTCAAAATAGGTAAAGATGGGCATGTTTATTTACTCAAGACGAAGTCCCACACTTATTTTGTATATTTTCCCTTTTCTTATATAAATCCGTCCCATTTTTTGTCTTTCTCTTCCTAGTGGCTATTTTGTGGTGGTGTACCAAGTCAAGGTCAGAATTACACAATTTCTCCTATGACTTTGTCGAGCAAAAATTTATGAAGAAGTCTCAGAATTGTGCATAGGAATCTGTCCTGTATATCTATGTAGAATTTGTCTTTTATTGTATTAGGGGATTTTCAATCCTAAATATCTTGTTCTATTATGTAATCTTTGACGATTCTTTCAACCCACTCATGCAGATTCATTCGACCCCCATTTCTAAGATTTAGGGTTAATATTTTGTCAGGCATCAAATTACACATTACCATATTTGTTGATGTACTCGAGCAAGGCTTCCTAGATAGTTTCTAGAAATCTTCCACGGGTCTCTAAGAAAAATTATGAACGTGCTTATGCTAGCGTTAGGTTGTTTCTTCTTGCATAGTTCTTAATGTAATTTTCAATTTTTCACTCCCACCATTCACATATAACTTGTAGATTTATCATCTATGTGAAAATATGCATGCCCAGGTTCAGAATTACTGACAACTGAACCAATGTTGTAATCTAGGGAAAATTAAGGGAGTGTTACCAGTAGTTCAATACATAAGCAAACATATATTCACATATACATACATATAGGCAAAGACATACACAAAGTAGTGGAAGCCCAAAGCACACTCTTTATTAGATAGATCACTCAATACAACACAATCTCTTCTTTTTTATACATACTTGTCTATTTATACCTACATATTTAGTTACCAGGTAGTTGTAACTACATAACTTCCTGGGTCAGTTGGTTTGAAAAATTCTTGATCGACTTATACTTTCAACTTCGACAGTCGATCGACTAACTTTTAGTTGAAATTTGGGTCTAGTCGACAGAGTCAAGTAGCCCTTACAAAAAATTCCCATGCCAAAATTAATCTCTTCATGCTCCAATCTACCTATCTACACAATCCTCCAAATGAAGGAAAGTCCCCAAGTCACCTCCTTTTGTAAAGTTACCTCAACACAACTCAACACTTGCTATGATTGTGGCCAACATGCCTACACTCCTCAATCGTCCCCCAAAAATGTCCAAAGTGCTCCAAGTAGAATGATTCACCTCAAATAACTTCCATACCTTAAGCACGTTCACACGAATATTTATGCCAACTCAAACCAATGACCTCCACTAGATCTATGAGTCATTGTACAATCATCCACTAGTCACCAAGGTATGCTTTGCCTCATCCAATTTCCCATACAAAAGGAGATAAAACACCACTCAAGTCACTTGGTCTTCATTCTTCCCATCCAGGTTGAATGTCCATAATTATTAGTCTACTTCTCTATTGACTCCATCCGTCTTTTAGGACAAAACTTCCTTGCTCGTATTTCAAGTGTTCAATTTTTTCCATTGTTTTTCTTGGAACATAGTTATAATACCCTAGGTTTGAATTATATACCCAAAAAAACCCTTCATATACTAGTCATTTCTCCATCACCTTCATGCAAGTGAAGTCTCACCGGAGGCATCTATTGGGGCTATAGGAAACAAGTTTCTGTAGTAATGAGGGGATGGTAGGCGATCATATCTTTCATTCTTACTTATCTGTTATGTGCGCATTATCCTGTATTTTTTCTTCCTTGGTTACTTAGTGAATTCAATTATATAGTACCATTATACTACAAATTGCAACATAAACCATTTACTGTAACATTCATAACTACTGCATAGTGGTCATATAATAAACAGATCTAGTCTAACATGCATAAAGAGAACATTCGATATCAATAACATAAAAAGGCAAAAAGACATAGTAATTAACGTGGTTCACCCAAATTTGGTCTACGTCCACAATGAATCACTTCATTATTCTTTCTATAATACTATCAGGCTTTCAAACTGTGCTTACAATAGATATATCATGCTATCTCTCTCTCCATATTTCCTAGCCGCTCTGTAGTACAAGCCTCTCTCTACAACCTCTCCCTAAAGAATCATACATAGACTCTTTCATTCTCAGTCTATTCTCTCACTTTCCTCACTCGGTGTCAACCATGATTAACAACGAAAAAAACCTATTCTACCCGACCCATTAGATATTTATACATGGATTCTAGGGCTCAAAACCCTACTTTCTTAACCCCAAAACCCAATTACAAATCATTTTGATTCATTACAACTTAGGTTGACTCGTTGTTTGACCATGCTTTTTCCTGGTTTTGCATCTACGTGATTATTTTTCCTTCTTGATTGATGGTCTTCCTACTTTTGTGCATCTCTCTACTTTTTCATGTCGAATTGTTGTCCTTCCCTTTCACCCGATTTCTTATCTTTATTTATTCTTTTCTTTTATTATCCTACTTTATTCTATGCTAATTATACTTTTACTGCACACTTTGATCATGAATGTGCATTTACTGCGCACTCTTCTCCTACCTTCTCTTCTTTCTTCTATTGTTGTGTACCTCCTCCATACTTGGGATTTTCCTTAAAATTGTATCCAAAATTCTTGTCCAAAAATCCCCCAACACTCACTTGTGGCTCATCCTGAGCCACTCAAGATTATTGCATCACGCTCCTCCATGTGTCCATAAAATTTTTGGATGTTTTCTTTACTGTCGTGACTTCCTTTTCCAATTATTCCTATGTTTCCAAAATCTACTCTACACCCTATGCAACCAGGGTTGTAAGTTTCTTCTCAATTTTGTGTGTTGCTTACTTCACTTTACCTTGAATAGCTACTAATTCCCCTATCCTCCTTAATTCTTTATCTTGAAGTGGTTACAAACTTTGTTGGAGGATCTTCTGTTGGTCACCTATTTTTTTGATTTCATTGTATGACTACCTTTGTGCCAAAATGGTTTTCATTCGCTCAACAGACGATAGAGTCTTTATGCTTTCTCAAGCCTTCTCATCTGTTACCTTCATCAATTCTCTGCATGCTATCTTTGTGTGAAGCATTATCTCATGCATAATACCTATCTTCAAGTTGTGTAGTATTTCTATAGGAATATTTGACACCAATATGTTCAGGTGACTTAGTGTTTTCATTTGTTCTTGTAGTTCTAGCATCAAGAACTCGACTGCATTTAACATGATCTCCAACACTTTGTGCTCAAATTCTAACTATGAAAGGAATGGATTAGTAGTCCTTACTCCCCCAATCGGTTTCGTTGATGATCCTTCACTCGAGACTTTCTTTTGTGCTATCCAAATTATCTCCAATAGTTGTTGTATCGACATTAACTGGTCCTACACCTCCTGGTGTTGTTCATCCTATTTCCATGTTGCTTCTTCCATGGCCTCCCCTGCAACATCTTGTACTTGGTAGTTGATTCTATACATGTCATCGTCCGTTAGATTACAAATAGGAGGTACTTTGTGGGCCTTAATATTTTTTCACCCAGGTACTACTGGAACCGTTCCCTTGTCTTTTTCATTTTACCCCAGCTCTTTGAACTTTTTGTTGCGCTTCTCTTGCTAATGGTCCTCGTGTATTCCATATGCAATTGTGTTTCCCATTTCCATGTCCTTCATCCCATTCTCCCTCATCCTTTCCTTGTTCTTCTTCTTCTTCCAGGTGTTCTATTTTCTACTATGGAACTTTCAATTCATCCTCCCAGTCATTGGCGATGAGGCATACAACATATGATGTCAATTTGTAGCTGGTTGGCAGCCATTGGCACGCAGGGTCTCATTTGGCTTGGATGTACATATGGTGCATCCCTGCTTTAAATCACATAATATCCTGGTAAGTATCTATCATCTGGGCAGTGATGCACAACGTTTGCATTACTATGTGCCTGATTGTATCAAAATAGACATAAAATGTAACATTATAATCTATTTTTCTCCTTTTGTTTGTCATATTCCATAGGTTTCCATATCCCACAACTGTATTACCTCTTTTGGTTGTTATCAACCATTGGTAATCATGAGGTTCCTTCCATCCAACTAGTGCAATTAGGATGAGAATCTAGGAAAAATGAAACTTCATTCCTTTCTCTTGGGATTCTATGTAGTCTATCAAAAACTGATTTTCCAAAAATGTGGCCCAATTCATTTGGACCCCCTTTGCAAATTTTTCCATAGCTGCGATTACTGCGACTAACACTTCATCCTTGCAAAATTTCATTAGTAATTTGCATGCCAATACCTATATCACAAATTGCACAACATCATCACTTATGCTTGTGACATCCAGTGCCCTCTTCCCTATGAAGGTGTAAAACTTATCCTTCATAGATTATGATGGTGCTTTCTCCCTTGCCTAGTTTGTGAACATTGTTGTCATATTCTCTACTACTTTCAACAAGACTGTGATATGTTCAATTAATTTTGTATCAATGGATATTGGTGGGTCTAGCCACAACATTCCTCTTTCTATGCAACTTAATATCATTTTTACACAAGCATTTATTTCTAGACTTTGGACAAAAAGTTGGATCTCCAACAGATTCTGTATTCCTAATCTCTCTAATCTTGTCTTCCAAGTACGTGGTTCAAGCAGGATTGTTTTTGTCCCTTGTACTATTTTGGTGAAAAAATATTTCTCCCGTGCTAGCTCGGGAAACTTCTATTCATATGTTATTTTTTGGTCTACAAATTTCAAGGTATCAATTTTTCCTAGCATGTCCCCTTCGACAATTACACCAGGTGGTATTTCCATCATGACCAATGGGTATTTTCTATCTATGGTTACTCTAAATTGTGGCATGGTGTCTTTAATTGGTTGTATATATTCCCTATAAAATCCTTTTTGCGAAGCCGAAGCTCGAGGTTTTTCCTCAAACACTGGTGAAATCGATGGTCTTTTTGCTTTCTTGCATGTTGCGGCTATTGGTGCCCTAAATTTCAGTGGTGCCATTTTTCTTTGTCATTGTTATATGATGGTTCTCGTTCAGTTGTGGTTCAGATATGGTTCATATTGTATGCTCACAACTCTTATCAAATGAAAATAACCTTCCTTACTAGGCCCTTCTACAATTTTATAATTCTTCGACAGTTGTTCAATTGCTTTGGAGCTCGACAGAAGTATCGAATCCCATCAGAATCTGCAATCAATAATTTTATTACTTTGGTATTAATGTCAAATCCTCCATATTTTTCCTTCGATATTCCAGTCTGTCACGATCCTTGGCGATGCCTTCTATTTATGAATATGCATCTCTAATACATCTCATCATATATGGATTTTTAATTGTCATTCCATGCTTTAATGCCCTTAGTGGTCTTGTATTATGCTTTGTGTTTGCACACACTTAACTACCTTTCTGTTTCTTTTGTTATTTGTGTGATACTCCCTTTTTATTTTTTATAGTCCATCCTGTTTATCTTTGTAGTTCTTCTTGTTTTCTAACTTTTTATTTTTTTTCTTCTTTTTTCCAAATTTTATTTGTTTTTCTATGTTTTACCTCCCTACAATAGTACAAATACTATGATACAAGTGTTATTGCATAGATAATATTAATTAGTAGACGGTTGACCATCTCTATATATTTTCAACCGACTTCTATTTACCATGCCTCCCAGGGATTCTCCATTCAAGGTCTCTAACTACGTAGCACCTACCTCCATCACATGATGAATTACATAGGGTCCTAACCAATGCATTTGAAACTTCCCTAGATGTTGCATAAACTTACTATTGTAAAGTAATAATAAGTCTCCAAATTGAAATGTTTTTTGTTTAATGTGTCTATCATGCCATGCCTTTTTTTTTACCTTCCGAACTTGTTGATGGAAGCCTAATACAAAGTGATATTCCTTAAGATGTACCAACTATGCAAATATATCGTCCACTGTGCCATAGTCTGAAACATCAGTAATCTCTGCAACACATAGGATAGGCATAATAAAATCCATTGGCATCACTATTTCTTTCCCATAGACCAACACAAAAGGTGTTTGTCATGTCAAAGTTTTTCTTGTAGTCCTATATCCCCATAATAATGAAGGAACCCTTAAGTCCCAATCATCTCTCCCTACATTGCGGATCTTTGTAAAAGAATTCTCCAAAATTTTATTAAAATATTCTACTATCCCATTGGCTCGATGATTATACAAAGTAATCTTATGATGATGAATTTGAAAATTTTTAGGAAATTGTGAAATTCTCTTATTCAGGAAGTGTGTTCCTTGATCACTGAGTAATATGCAGGGACATCCAAATTGTGTGACTACAATATCCAATAGAAACCATGCAACAGTCTTTGTGATGTAGTCTGTGATTGGTGTTGCTTCTTCCCATCTGGTCAAATATTTTGTTGCAATGATTATGTACCTAGCTCTTTATTTTCTTGTTGATGGGTTGATTGGTCCAACCAATTATGTTTCCCATTTATCAAACACTTGTAATGTAACCTATGGGTTTAAAGATATCTCATCCCTCCTGGATGGATTTCCCTCCCTTTGGAAAACATCTCATGCATGACAATATTATTTATAATCCTTATGAAGTGTGGGCCACTATATTTCTTCACACAAAATATTTTATGCAGTTTCTTTACCTACGTAGTGTCCTCCTACAATCCCTTCATGAACTTCTATGAGTTTCATAGGCATTTAATGCTCCAAAACACATCATATGAATATTCCATCTGCACCTAAATTGTATAAGTTCCCTACAATAAACTGATAGTATGCTACTTTAACCACTAATTTTTTATTCTCTACAACTGTCATGTATGATAGGGCCATTCCTGTACTTAGAAACTGCACGATGTCTATGACTTAGTCATCCACCATTTTGACTACAAATAGTTATTCATCTAGTAAGTTGTCATCTAGGTTCCCTGCATCTTCTCCTGATTGTATGAAAAATAAATGATATGGTCCTGCATTAAATTTCCCTAGTTTCACAACAACCTCAAAATCATATTCCTGAAACAAGAGTAACCACCTGCATATTCTCCCCCCCCCAATAGTGGCTTGTCCACTAATTATTTTAGTGCAAAATGGTATGTATACATATTAAAATGAGAACCCAATAAATAATGTCTAAACTTCTACAGTGAAAATACCATGTCCAATCCTTCTCGTTCTGTAGTGGTGTAATTTTTTTCTGCTATGGAAAACTTCCTACTTGCAAAAGCAATTTGGTGATCTATGTCTCCTTCCCCTGGTTGATATAGCATTGCACCCAAAATATATGGACTACGCATCTACATGAACATGAAATTCCTTGTTCCAATATGGAAAGATTGAAATCGCCATAGTCACTAATTTCTTCTTTAAGGTGTCCAAATCATTCTGACATTCCTCATTCCACTGGAACTTCGCTTCCTGTTTCAGCAATTTCTCCATAGGTGTTGTAATCTATGCATATCCTTTGATGAAATTCCTGTAATACCTTGTGTGACCCAAAGGTTCCCTCAACTGTTTGATTGATGTAGGTGGTTGTAAATCCTAAATGGCTACAATCTTGGAAGGATCCACTAATAAGATTTTCTTGCAGATCACAAGGCCAAACGAAATTCCAAATGGTGCACACAAAACACATTTCTTCAAATTCAGTGGAATATGATATTATTTACACCTATCCAACATTAACTTGAGTACTTCTATGTGATATTTCATTAGAATAAACACATTACAATATTCTAAGCATACTTCAAGGAACTTATGAATAAATTCCTTAAAATATGCATCCACAACTCTCAAAACAATTGGAGGTGCATTCTTCAGTCCAAAGGGCATCACTCTGTAATGATAACTTCCCCACTCTGTCACAAAAGTAGTATTATACCTTTCCTCATGTGAAATCTTGATATGATGGTACTTGAAGAATCCATCCATGAAAGAATAAGTCTCGTTTCCTCCTACATTATCTAGTACCTCATCTGTGAACGGTGTTGGGAATGGATTAGGTAGACATGCATCATTCAACTTATTCATATCTATGCAAATCATGATTCCTCATGTTTTCTTATCTTGCACTACCATTTGACTTATCCATTCTTATTGTACCACTAGATCAATGATCATTGCTACAAAAAATATTCCTATATTTTCTTTCACCTTCTCTTTATACTTAAAATTTAGCCTTTAAGGTCTCTATCACCCTGGATTAGCACCTAGTTTTAAAGGTATCTTCACTTTTCCTAATTCCCCAACTATCCCCCTTATTTATGAGAATGTAGTTGGGAATAGATCATGATATTTGTGCAATAGATCTGCAATATTCTCCACCATTTTATCATTCCAATAATCTCCTATTTGTGCAAAATTTGGAATTTTTGTCATCCCAATGTTTACTTTTTGCATCTTTATGGGTTATGTATATGAAGTATATTCAAGATCAATCCGTTATACTATGTGTTCCCCATGAGTTTTAGATACCTACACATTCCTGGGATCTTCCTCATCCTGTTCTTATTTCGCGACATTGTAGCACTCAAGTAATTCATGGACAATCATAGAAACTATGTGCGCACTCCACACTGGTACCACCTCCATCAAACCTTCTTCTAAGAAGTCTCGGCTCAAATGACCTGTAACAATGCATATATTAGTGGAGATTCATGTTTAAAAGTAAAATCTACCTTGAACCTTTGAACCAACTCATCCCAGCTTGTTGTTTCTCTGCACATTTCCATCTCTAGGTACCCATTCTTCAGAATTGTATCTAGTGGATGTACAAGCTTGTGCATCCATTCTTCCTTTTGTACTGAACTCCATATAGTTCTGCACTGCTCAACATGATTTTTTAGTTCATTTATTCATGTATAAATTTGCGCAATATTCTCGAAATTGATACCAAATCTCACTTGAATTAGTCTTCGTCACTGCAACCAGTGTTCCATCCCCTCTTTATGTGCAACCCACCATCTAGCTGGAGTAGCTTTCAAAACAACATCTAGTTCCTGTTATCTCACAATTTGTACTTTTCCAAAGCCCAAGTCAAGTGGATGCAATATTGGTGTAGATGGGAGTAACCTATTACTATCACATTAATAAGAAACCCCTTTCTATTTAGAGTGTGTCACAGTACCCCAAGGGAGACATTGCTAGTGACCTGAGGGTTTGAGAAGGGTAAGGTAAAAAATATAAGAAATTCCCCCCTCTCAAAGGTCACTCAAGTCAGAAGCTTTTTGTGTTTTATAGATATGAAGCAAAAGGGTAAATAATGTTTACCTTCCCAGAACAAGACAACGAAATAGAAAATAGTGCAATTTCAAGGTACCAGATGATGTTAGTGCTTCACAAGACCATGAACTTCTAAAAAATAAGTAAGATGATATAAAATTGTAGCAAATGAATTATTTACAACAACAATAAGTATTTTGCAACAACCACAATAATTATGCCTTAAAAGTTCTTGAAGAAGAAAAGAAAATATATCTTTGAATTGGCAGAATGATAACTACTTGTCACAAGCAAAATTGGCAATGTCTAATCAACTTTTAATGTCACTTTTGGAGATGAATTTTCTGCTGTAAGATTGTTGTAGCAATATTTTTCAACAACAACAATTTTGTTAGTGGATTAGTATAGTCTAAGGTTAGTAGAAGTTAGTAAATATTTCAAGGAAGATAGTTTGAGAGTTGTTTTGATCAATCAATCACTATAGTGAATGGACTAGTGCCTTTCATGGTGTATGGAGTCAACAATAGCAGCAACAAATATTACAGAAAAATAGAAATGATAGTACTTATCCAAAGGATATGGAATGGATGGAGGAGGTGTTGGTAACCCAAGGCCTCGCACATCCAAGTCCTAAGAGAAAATCGGCTAGAAAGTAAGAATACTTAGGCCCTAGTGGTTTCTCTTTCCTTAGACAATTTTGAAATAATATAAGCAATAGGAAATTTAGAGTAGGTCTAGTAGAGTGCTATCATTTAGGGTTCTAGTATATACTTCTAAACAAGGTTCTTTTTAAGGAAATTAAACAAGTGGAAAACTATAGGGATAAATATAACAACTTATGTTTCTCTCCAAGGGTTTTAAGAAAGCAATTTCATAATCTATAACATGAACCAAGTAAAATTTACCACAAGTATTCAATGACATAAAAAAATTGCATATTGTTTTCTTACTTCACCAAGAATAATCAAGCCAGACCCTAGTTTAAGATCCTCCACAATGAAAAATAACCAAAATACACCAAGATTTGCCCCTCCAAGAAATTGTGCACCACATAGTTCAACCAATAACCCTTAAAGAGGGCCAAATTTCATACCACACACTTGTGTGATGGGTCAATGTTCATAAAAATGAGAGTTTTCTCTCTTATTTATACAATATCAATGAAATTTAATTAAAATTAGGTCATAAAAAGGACGAAATGACCAAATTACATTTAAAATCCAGTTTTTACATAAATGACATTAATTAAACCCTAATTGCATCTTCAAGGGTGATGTCATGCCCATCGGGTGACGTTAGGCCCTTATGGTGGAACAATAGGACTCAAATGCAGAACATTTATCCTCTAAAGGCTTTGAATGATGCCACGCGTACCAACTAGCACACAACTGCCCTCATAAGTGCAAACCCTAACTCTAGATGATGCCAGGGTCATAATGATGATGCCATGTTCTCTCAGGGTTCAACGTTCAGGTGTAAAGGAAAGAACCCCTTGGGTCTAGGTCTCTTAGATTGTCCTTGATGCAACATCCTTATTTCTTCCTGGTGCAATCTTATTGTTTCTCTCTCCCCCTGGTGGGGTCACAACATCCATCTATGGGATTTTAGCCCCATGGAGGTCTGAGTTAATCATTCCACCATATGTACCTGTCCACTGGGAAAAGTCACGCATCAACAACAAGTACTCCCTCCATGGGTTCATAAGTCACATGGATCATAACAATGTCAATCACATATAATAATCAAAGTACCCAAACATGTGCTTCAATCCCCCCTTTACCCAGACAAATGCTCAAATACATTATTCAATTTAACAAGTCAGGTTTGGCGAGGGTCTCAGGATGTCCTATTAGGATAATCCTCCTTAAGATTGGGTTGTTTCCCAAGTGAGGACCAATCTAGGTCATGTAAGCGAGTGTGAAGTGGCATAGGGGAAATTTTTGGGCACAAGGTGCAGTGATAACAGGGAAATGTAGGTATTTCCTATGGGTGCCTTTGTAGAGGGTGAGATGCACCTTATCACGGATCCCATTGTTTCCTATCCCATTCAATGCCTTTTTTTCTTAGTTTTATTTCTTTTGGTCTTTTTTCTTTTCAAGGGAAGAGATGGGGGACATTTTCCTTGATTGCTGACCAGAGGTGACAACATTACCCACAAGAATTTTACCAAGATGACAAGGTTCCCTCGTGATGATATCCCATTTCTCTTGGCTATGCCACCAAGAGCCACTACCCTCATTTGGTGACCAGATAGATGGTAGTGTCATACCGCTACATGCCCATGGTCCTAATAGGTCGGCTCATGATGAGACCTCCCATCCACCAACTAGTACCTTGAGTTTTGGTTTATCTTATGGGTTCCCTTTTCCTAATGAGAAGCCTTTTATTTATTTCTCAGGAATCCTTAGGTGAAGCATCTAAAAGGTTTCATATTTGTCTCTTAACTCTTTCTAGCTACCTTTACCCTCTAGGCCTTTATCCCCTTCTTCCCACAAGGAAAGGTACAACCCTTCCTAGTGTGGAAAACACAATTCCCAAACCAATGTGGGGGAGGATGAGAGGAATAATTATGGAAACTAGTAAGTATGGAGGAAATGGATGATGACATTTCATAGAACCACCTAGTGGCAACTCATCCTAAAGGGGGATCGACTTGCTAGGGAATTATGTCACCCTCCCAGGTATGAACAAGTTAAAAATCATAATTTCCAAGAAAGCATTATGATATGAAGGAGAATTCAATGAAACATACTTAATTTCTTCAATAATTAGAGTGACACATACCATGATACCCAGACTCCTTACCTCATGGAGAAATACTTACTTCTACTTCAGAACCAGGCCGGTGGGATGGATGTTGTTGTTGTTGATAGATGGGATGCACTGAAGAACAAATGGGCTCTCCAGAGCCATGCTTAAGTCATCCGGCTCTCAAAAATCCATGTCTAGGACCTATGGGCCTCAAGACATGATCTCCTTAGTTATCCCTAGGATAGGGGATAATAGTTCCAACAATCTTTGTTGTTTGGGTACCTATGACTCAAACTCCTTTACAAAGAAACTAATATAATTCAATGCATCATACCTTGGTGGATCACATAACTCTGTTCCAATCCATCATAATGATCAAGTTATGCGTGAACATCATCTAGTTGATAGTTCATGCATCCTTTACTACCAATTTTCAAGACCTTCCTATGAATCCGATGCACACGAACTAATACTTCCCCAACTTAGTGCACCATTTGTAGTGGGGTTAACATAATCATCCATCCACATAGTCATGTTATACAATTTGTCAATTTTGTTCCCTCTTGTTGTCTCTATGTACTTGTTTCCTTCTCCCGAGTCGAATGGTGCCGTAACCTTCAAGTATCCTACCTCAAAATGCATTTACCTCCTCTTATTATTAATGATTGATTGATTATAAAATGCACATTCAAGTCCCATTAGTGTTGGATATTGTTGACTATCATCCACCATCTCAATTAATTCAAAGTCTGTTACACTACACACTCTAGGTACTCCTGTCAATCAACCAATTAAGACTATCTTGTGTTGGGTTTCCAACGTTAACTAAATAGGAGACAAAATCAACTTGGGTTTCCCCATCATTTCCCAGGTCTACTTTGGTACTACATTCACATCAAACCCTAAGTCAAATATAACATTATCCACATAATATTCCCCAATATACACACTTACTCTGAATTCTCTCTTGCTCCTCTCTCTTCATAGTAACTGATTCACTACCCTCTGTGTGATATGAATTTCCCTTTCTTGCACACAATGATCAATCATTCCACATAATGCAATCAACATAGTTTCAACGTTCACAAATTATGCACAACTTCTAAAAACTTCTCTTAAAGTACTTACCCTCCCTAGTGGATTCTCTAGCATGGTAAAATCATAGACAGATGGCACAAATGATGTTGATGTTGCCCAATCTAGTCCGAGTATCTCTTTTCTTTCCCTCTGATATGTATCCTTTTTCTTACTTAGGGTTGAATGTTGGCATAGTTTGTGCTAATTTCCTTACCCATTTCTTAGCCTACTTCCCTCCATTCATCGCATCAATGCCTGTTCTAGTTCCTCCACGCGTAACAACTACTCTTTTAGGTCCTTGATTACATTTTTTTGCTTATATATTCTATACATTGTGGTTTGGGTTATGGTTTTTATTCCCTCTTTCTTTCCACTTTAGGGGTATTTGAGGACAGTCTTATGTCGCATTGTCCAATTATCTATAGTATCTGCAGGATGTACATGGATTCAAGAAGTCATGAGCTAAGTTTCATGGTTGATTACGATTGTAACATATTATCGACCCTCTATGTCCTTTGCCAAAATTTTCTCTGCCTCAACCTCTACAAAAATTTCCTCTGTTTCCTTGATTAAATCCTCTCTGATTATTATATTATGGACCACCTCCTTTTGTTGCAACATTATCTTAATGAATCCTATAGATATCTAACGTACACTCTCCCATTAAATCGAATGTGAAACAATCATTATTTTTTTGGTCGACTAACTTGTAGAAGATGAAAAATAAGTTCCTTGGCATACTTTGATATTTTTGTAGTAATGAACACTCAGTCGGATGATGTCCCCATTTATTACATATTTCACAAGATCCCCCTAGTGGTAATCGATTCAGTGCTCCAGTCACCAAATAATGTACAAATTCTTGTAATTTGTCCTTGTGGTGGCCTTCATTTCTACACTTGGTACACCGGACTTGTTCCTGCTTCTCCTTCCCTTTTGTAAGCTCTCCCAATTGAATTTTCAAGGTAGCTAACTACGTTTGTACTTGCACCATCCATCCACTATCTCCTATAGGGGATGCTTCCAATTTCATTGTGATCTCCAGTGCTTCAGCCTGCGATGCAACCTTTTATTATATCAGTGGACCGCGAATGTGTGGTAAGAGTCCCGTAATAAACCATTCCCTATTTTGTTGATTGGGAATTTGAAATGTTAACCTACCCATCACATCCTTGAATATCTTATCAAAGTCTAATAATTACTCATTCTGTACCTATTTGATTTCCTTTAGATTGGTAATGTACTACGATTTAGATTTTGTTTTCTTGAATTATTTCAACAATTCTTGTATAATTTATGCTAAAGTCATTGCTTGTCCTGTAGGTGTGGTACTATGCAGTTTCATGTACCAGACTAGTGCATGGACTCTAAAGGTTGTTTCCAACTACGCTATATTTACAACATCATCGTGTACATTCTTTGTATCCCAAATTGGCTCCCAAACAAATAAATATTGTTATGGCTCCTCCGACCCAACTCCCTAGAACTCAGGAAGTCCCAATGCATTGTCTAACCATGCCATATTATTTTGTGTAGTCCCTCCCCTAGATGATGTTGGTTTAATTGGAATCATCGCACTGCTTCCATTGATCTAATTGTTGCTACTATGGATTTCCTTCCTAAATATAAATTCTTTTGACAAATCCTCAAATGTTATTCCTGATCTAAGTGACGCACAAGGGGTCGTGGAATTGACACATGAACCAATCTGAGTAGGACTTACCGACTCTTCTATTATAGGACTGAATTAATAATTCTCTTCCTCTCATTCTATGTACGATATTTCTACGATCTAGACAATTGCATAGGGTCCTCTTCCCTCAATCTCATTATGCGACTCTCCTTTCTCAACCCTAGTCTTTCACCTATTGTACCTTCTTCCACTGTACAATACTCTAAACTTGTCTTCTTCTTATTAAACAACCTCTTTGGTTATTTTCATCCTCATTCCCTCCCTTCCTTCTCCATTTATTCCTTCATTATTTCCTACCTTTATACTATCCTCTTGTCATCCCCTGGTTCCCCTATGTCCACACATCCCCTTAGCAATCAAACTCCATTTTAACCACACACTTGTTGCACAACAAAATCTTTATCCATGTACCCAACGATTTCATGAACCTTTCATGCAGACCTTTAAAGAAATCCGTCTCTGCAACATCGTATGACTGGGTACAATCCACTGTAAATTATGTATTATATCCTCCCAATATACTATCCAACCAGAAATCATCTACGCGGGAATTATTATTACTTATAGAGATCACTTTTCTTAACAACATTGGAGTCCATTTCCTCAGTGTTTCGGTTTGGTACCTTCCAGTATTCTCCACTCATCTTTCCAACCACTTATTCAAAATAATCGGAAATTATCCAAATAAAATCTCATGTAGTTTTGTGTACACATACATTTGCAACTATTGATCATTTCTCATCTGAGACTTTCTTTTATTTTTTTGAGAAAATTTTCATTCCTTCCCTTCTATCCATTCTAATATCTCTTTTTTAGTTGTTCCACGAAACATCCCCTCAATCATAGATTCTGGGTCCCGACAACATAACTTTTTGTTGGAACACATTTATAAGACCCTAGGTTCAAGTTATCTAACCAACAAAACCCTTCAGATACCAACCCTTTCGACATCACCTGCATGCAAGTGAATTCTCACCTAAGGCATCTATTGGGGCTACAAGAAACAAGTTTCTACAATAGTGAGGGGACGGGAGGTGACCATCTTATTCATTCTTACTTATTTGTTTTTTTCACATTATCATATATTTAGTCTTCCTTGGTTTCTTAGTGAATTAAGTTATATAGTACCATTACACTACAGATTGCAACATAAACCATTTATGGTAACATTCATAACTATTATGCAGTGGTCATATAATAAAGAGATCTAGTCTAAAATGCATAAAGAGAACATTCATGATCAATTGCATAAAAATGAAAAAAGACAGAGTAATTAATGTGGTTCACCTAACTTTAGGCTACGTCCACAATGGTTGGATTCTTTATTATTATTTATGTTATCATCTCACACTTGCACATTGTGCTTACAATAGATATATCATGCTATCTCTCTCTCCATATTTCCTAGCCTCTCTTCAGTGCAAGCCTCTCTTTGCAACTTCTCCCTAAACAATCTGAGATATATTCTTTCATTCTCAATCTATTCTCTTACTCTCCTTGCTCAGTTTCAACCACCAGTAGTAATGAAAACAACCTACTATACCCGAACCATTACATATTTATACATGGATTCTAGGGCTCAAAACCCTACTTTCTTAATCCCAAAACCCAATTACAACTCATTCTAACCCATTCAAACTTAGGTTGACTCGTTTCTCAACCATGCGTTTTCCTGCTTTTGCATCTGCATGCTACATTTTCCTTCCCGACTGCTGGTCTTTCTTCTTTTGCAGGTCTCTCTACTTTTGCATGCTGAATTGTTGTCCTTCCTTTAAACCTTCTCTATTCTCCTTTTTTATTCTCCTTCTTTATTCTTTGCTAAGTATACTTTTATTATGCATTTCAATCTTGAATGTGCATTTACTGCACACTTTTCTCCTACCTTCTCTTCTTTATTCTTCTTATTCTGCACACCACCTCCATACTTGGGATTTTCCTCAAAATTGTATCCAAAATTCCTGTCCAACAGTCGTCGTGACTGGTCAATTCACCACCTGACTCAAAAAGGTTTGCTAAGGAACTAAACACCAAGAACCTTGTGAATCCTCTAAACTTGACATGTCCAAACTTCACTGCCCACCACCATAGAAACCTTTCCAATGCACCTCATCAAAGAGTTAGGAATATTCCTCAATCCATCTCCACGACTACATCCATATATACTTAAGTCCACCATAGGACTTTTCCATGTAGGTTGTCATAAGATCTCCTCAAATTCACCTTGATGTTGGTTGACACTTGCATCTTTTGATGGAGAAGAGTACCTTGACTTAAAAAGAAGAACATGGCGCTTTAGGAAAAGGCCTTGGAGGCCCAATGTCTCATTTTCAATTCCAATTTCCTCTTATTGATTCCAAATAATTACCCTAAAAGCGTGACATCATGTTTATTTTAGGGTTTCTTATGTGTAAAGTCAAATTTAAAATTGTAAATGGGAAAAGTAAGGGTTATTGATCCTAGGGATGATTTTAAGGATGGAAATTTGTTTTAAAATGTAGAAACGTTGGCGAATCTTACTAATCCTTCATATCCCAACTATAAATGTTTGGCGATATTTTTGTAAAAATATTCAAATTTATAAGGATTTTATATAGTTTTTATAAAATTTTGGCGATTTT
>JZKD02S0756544.1:1498972-1513744 GCA_000966675.3 Picea glauca | reverse complement strand
ATATTTTTGTAAAAATATTCAAATTTATAAGGATTTTATATAGTTTTTATAAAATTTTGGCGATTTTTAAGGTAAAATAATTTTATCCTATAGAATTTGGGCGAATTATTTTTAATATAGCGAATCTCATTTTTGGAAAAACCATGGAAAATTAGCCCATGAGCGAAATTTAGCCCCTAAAATCATCCATGAAATTTGATCCCTTACTTTGTGATTTACCCTAAAATTAAGTGGACAAACACTTTTAGGAGTGTTTGTATAAATAAGAATCATTTCATCTCATTTTGACCATAGTTCTCCACTGTGAGAATACTAGTGGCTGAAATTTGCTCCCTACTTAGGTAATTTGGTATCTCTCTCTTGCGCAAATGATATTCGGTGATATCTCTTGGTGAATTGTTTTATCTAAGGTGGTGCACACCACTTGGAGACTTCTTCTCTTGCTTATGAATGGTCATTTCTTGGTAAACTATGTTTTGATTGTCCATGTATCTTTAAATTGGTAAGGAAAATCTGCAATTGTTATGTATTCTTGCTTGTTTCATGATTATTGTTGCTAGAAACCCTAGGAGGAGTATAAGTACATACACCCTCCATCAGGTTTCATTTCATTTTCTAGTTTATAAGTCATTTATTTTAAGGTTTCTAGGAGTAGTAAAAGGGTGTGAACCCTCATATATTTACCTTAGTTTGATTTGCATTCCCTAGGGAGTAAGAGGGTTTAAACCCCTAGGGATTTTGTTAATCTAACTCATTTCTTTCAAGACTCCATTCACCCAAATTTTAAAGGAAATAATCTAAATTTTGCATTGGATAAATAAATTGTTTGCATTGGTAAACATGATTTAAAGAGATAGTGATATTGTGCATGTTGCAATATTTTCTTGATGCTTTGAGGTTTCTAAATCCTCTAGGGTGTATATTTTTTCTTGGTCTTCTTAGAGATATAACTAAATAAAATCTACAGTGATTATGGTTGCAACAAAATATCTCTCTACTTTGATTATAACTTACTTTTCAACTGTAAAAAATTGCTAATAAATTGCCCCTATAATCTACGAGTCTCAACACATTTTTTGAGTGGTTTACTTGATTTTTTTGTGGGTTTAAATTTTATGTTGTAGAAAAAATTAGCTACAACCATAAGGCTGATAAAATATCTCTGCAATGCTTGTTTATAACAGCCTTAGTTTATTGGTAAAGTCTTATGCTTTCATACTTGAGTTACTCTAGTAATTGTTAGCTTATCTATTGCATCATTTACCTGAATTTTAGCTTCTTGTAGAAGATTTAATAATCATTGACTTGCTGATATATATTTATGTTTACTGTGGAAAATATGGACAAAAACCTTAACTTGATTTTTGATTGGATTGTTTAGATTGTATCTTGTCTTTTCTTATGTCTTGGGAAGGTACAATCATCTTCTGCAGGTACTCAATTTCCTTGGCAACTCTTAACCATGTCCAATCATTTTTTACAATATATATTCCACCTAGTATCTTAGCCAAATGGGGGAATCACTTCCATCATCTCATTTGTTTTCTCATTTCCCCCTAGTGTCACCCGAGACTCCCCCCTTGTGTTAGATTATTCCTTAACTAAAGTGAGGGGAGGGTTTACCTAAGGTGATAGTGTTTAATCTCTCCCACCATTATCACCATCTTGGGTATTGGGTCAGGGTTTTCCCAACCTACAGTTTTCACGATAACATTTTGGCACCGTTGTTGGGGAGGATTTTGAATCTTCTTTCATGCCCTAACGACACTTTGGAAAGATTCCTTCCCAAAACCTTTACCCCTAGCTAACCTAAAAAATCCACTTGAAAGATGTTCCCATTCCACCCTTGATGAGATCTTCTTTAAGCCCATCTGGCGACTCCACCTTCCCAGAATCGATCTTCCCTCAAGACTTCCCCCTGTTCGAGATTCAATCTATCTAAAGTTTACCAAAGAATGCATCCTCTCATCTATCCCATTGTCAAAACCCTTTTCCACAGTAACCTTCCCCTCACTCTAATGGATCACCATTGGTAAAAGGAACTTTATAAACCATTGAACATGGCCACAATCCTTGATTACCCCAATACTATTCCAAAAGAGTCTCATAAATGGTTGCCAAAGTTTCCAGGAAATAATGTGATAATTGTTGACGATCATCTCTATGCCATGGACCAAGACATGGAAAATGGAGAACTGGAATATGAGGATATATAAATGAATCTACTACCCTCATCATTGACTGAAAATGTCCATATATGGTTCAGAGGAATTTATGATAATCACATAACATCTTATGAAGACTTTTCCAAGTTATTCAAGAAAAAATGGACAATGAGGGAATGCTTTTGGCTCAGCTCAATCAGATAAAGAATAAGGAGAATTAGACAGTGAGTGAATTTGAAAATATGTTTGACAATTTTTACAATCAAATCCCAATAGATATACACCCCATAGATGTAGTTTTTTGTCTCTTTTACATGAATTCTTTCGATGGGAAATTTCATTTCTTCCCAAAGGACAAGAATCCCACCACCTTGGTTCAAGACAAATAGTACAACACAAAAATCAAAGAGAATCTCCTTGATTACAAGGTTTACCCCTTTCAGTATCCTCATTCCAAGACAGAAGAAAAGAATAAAGATTCCAGTAGCAATGCTCCAGAACCAATTGCTCTCTTGACTCAAAAGATATACTAGATGAGTACTCAATTTGTACAAGATCAGAATAAGATCATAGGTTGATTAACCACCATGAAAATAAAAAAGTTTTCCTCTAGACCTTAATTTGCTGGACAAAAGAGAGATTCCACGGGGTGGAATCCAAGGCCTCAACAAGAGGAAAAATATCTAGACATTTTGAAACCAGGTGGAATGGTCAACACAGAAGAGACACCATGGTGTTGTCGATGATAAGAAACTCATCGAGAGGATGAGCGTCCTCGCTAAGATGAAGACTCTTATGATAGTATGAACTTCATGGACATGATCTATAAATTCCAAGAGGAATATGTCACACATGAAATAATTGATGAAGATATAATTAAAGGAGTAAGAGAGGAAAGGCTTTGGGTGTTAAACCAATTAACAAATGATCAAAGAATGGAATTGGGAAAGAAGGATTTTTTGACGTACACTAGAAGAAATAAGACTTCAATTCCTTTGTTACAAATGTCCACTCTAATTTAGATTGAAGAAACACCTTCCCCTCCATCTACATAGAGGGCGGTCCCACCACTTCCACCCCAAGTACATGATTTTCTTTTGAAGCCCACTTCTACAGAAAACAAGATTCAGTTGAACATAGAAATTGCATCCATGTTTGGAAAGATGAGTCCAATAGTGCCTGTGATAGAAATGTGCAATGTCCCTTCCATGAGGAGGGAAGTATTGAAGTTATTAAACATCTGAGATGAGAAATAGGACCCTTCGATCATATTGAAGACCATGTATCTTGATTGACAAAAGGATAATAACCATTTGTTTTATCTTTCTTTGGAAACGAATGGCCTCTATTTTAATAATTTTATGTTGGACTCGGGAGCCTAGGAAAATGTAATGTCCTTGAAAGTAATGGAACAACTAGGTTTGAAGACGAACCTGTTAATATTATGGTAGTTGCGGGAGGTATTTACCTCCATGTGTGAACCTGACAAGAATAAAAGACTCCAGAAAGCAAGAGAAAACCCTAATGAGTTGGCTAATAACCCTAGAAGTCTTGTTGGCTCAAGAAGATAATTTATATTAGGTTATTAGCCTCCAAGAGAAGAATCCGGCTAGAAATAATAATAATATACTGAACAGACACATATACAAAAGAAGAAGTCGACCCCAACAAATCTGGCAGAACCAATATAAATACAGGGTGCCAGTTCTCATTTGACAACATCTCAGAATTGCAGTTCCGAGTTTGGTGCGCACATGTGGAGGAGATTTGCAAGTGTAGGTGCAGTAGTAGCTAGTTTTCAGTATTGGCTTGGACTATCTCTTGGCTAGGGTTTGGACTATTTGATCAGATTTTTGTGATGCGCTATCCTTGGAGAAAGGTGCACTACCCTTTGTTTGGCTATCTAGTCTAGGGTTTGCTTCCAGAGAAATTCTCAGTCAAGGTTAAGGTGCTCAAAGGGTTGCTTCGGCCTATGGTTGGGTGATGAGGGTATCGTCAATGGTAAAATGATCACACTATCTTCTATATTCTAATAGGTTATGGGCCCACACTTCCTTCATTCAGTCTAAATGCTGGAAGGAAACATAGCCACTAGGATATTGAGCTCGCTGAGGAACTTACGCTAGGGTTACTAGCAGAAGCAGCTTCCAGGACACTACCGCTAGGATTACTAGAAAGAGCAGTTGCAGAAACCCTAAACCTCTTGTTGAAGCACCTTAAGTGAAGATATTGACCTAATATTTGGACAGATCAGTGCGCCCTAGCCTAGTGCATCTCCTGATACTCTCAGCAAGACAAGACGTGAAGTTTGAATTTCTGGTCAAATCTAGGGTTTGGCCAAGTCAAGCAGCCATGACTAACTCTATGAAGTCTGAGAACAAGTTAGATAGAGACTCTAACTTCAGAATATGGCAGACAAGGATTGACCTCATCCTTGCCAAGAATAAAGTGTTGGATATCATGAAAGGAAAGATCGTGAAGCCAGAGTTTGAAGAAGGAGAAGAGAAGGAACTGTAGAACGTTGCAACTATGGAGAAGTTCAAAGATGTTGACATTAATAACATGAGTATCATAGTGGATTCCATAAAAGACCACTTGATACCCTACATCTCCCATCTTGACTCATCGAAGAAGATGTACGATGCCCTAACAAATCTCTTCTCAGTAAGAAACATTGGACAAGTTATGAGTCTGAAGAATGAGCTCCATAGCATGAAGATGAATGACGACGACAACATAACATCATACTTTGTAAGAATATCCCAGTTAAGAGATAAACTACAAGATATTGAAGAGATCACTTCAGAAAAGGAATTGGTGAACATAGTACTCAATGGTATTTCCAAGACATGGGATGCATTTGCCGCAAGAATGAACACAAGGAAGGAGTACCTGACATTTGAAGAACTTTGGACTTGTTGTGCTCAAGAAGAATCAAGTTTCAATACAAAAGAGAAATCCCAAAAGAAGTATGATGATCAAGCCTTCACAGAAAGATTCAAGAACTTCAGGAACAAAGGAAGTTTGGTTCAAGGAGGAAGCCAAATCAAGAGAAAGACATTTCAAAAGTACAATGCTTCAACTGTCAAAAGTACGATCACTACAAGAATCAGTGTCCTGAGCTAAAGAAAAGGAAGGAGAAACACAAAGCATCGATTGCCGAAGAAAAGGAGCCTACAAAGAAGACTAAGTAGGACGGAAGAGACTTCTTCTTATAAAAAGGTTACAACAATCTCCTTATTTCTTGTACATATCTTGTTTACATCATCTCTATACATATCTTGTATATCTATCTCTTGGAAGATAATGTGTTCCAAGAAGAACTATACCTAGGGAAAAACAAACAAGATGAAAATGGATATTATTAGATAATACACATGAAAGGATGAAATACAAATCATGTGGAAGCTATTGCAAAATAAGAGACTTAGAATAAGCAAAGACAGAAAGAAGTCAGCAATCAAGAATAAATTGGAAAAATACTCATGACATTTTGTAGAAAACAACAAAACGAAAGCGTGGAATCTGTTAGACAAGAGAGCCAATTGTACATTGCAAACGACAATAAGGATGCAGATGCAAGCATGGACTCTATTAGACGGAGGGAGTTGATTATATGCACTCTTACATGAATCAAGGGTTAGGAGGGAGCTAATCCTATGATCCATTGAAGATGATGAAATATATATATCCATGGTAGCAGCCATGAAAGACAGTACATGTTCAGTTCAACCACAGAACAAGACTTCTTTGAAGAGAATCCTTAAAGTATTCCTGGTTGTCCATCCAGATCCGTGATCCTATGATGAAAGGAAGAAGTGGAATCTCTAGGGCATGGAATCTATAAGAAACTCTATGAACCCAAGAAGCTAAGGAAAAACATAAAGAAGAACATGAAGATTCCAAGAAAGAAAGAAAAGCCAGAACAACCAGTCATAATATCAAGAATCACAAGATTACTAGTCTGATATGAACTTACTAAAAGTAATCAAGCAAAAGAGGTAAAAGTCGTGATGAAGAACAGTGTTGCGATATCTAGAACCAGAGGTTCTCCCAGATGGAGGGAGAAGACTATGATGATTACTTGTTCCAGTAAACCAGACGTATCCCTACATGAGTCATTATATCATCTGCAACATCCATGCGTCGGAATTCTACATCAGATGGATGCAAAGAATGTTCTCCAGAGAAATTTAATAAAGAGCGTATGAAGAGAAATCTCAAGAAAGATACTCATGTATGAAGATAAGAAGAATATAACTTGGTGAAGAACCTCTAGTGCACAGCAAAAGCATGCTGAAGATTTCCTATAAAGTTGACTACTCAATAGATCAGATCTCATGATGACATAATAAGTGCCACATAGATATGTTCCAGTTTTCCAACTATGATATACTCTATTTTTTAGATCTACATGAAGCCTTCACAGTGTTCCAGACTACAGTACATTTGAAACCAAGCATTACATTATCCATGATGAAGTCCAAAATAGAAAAATTGATTCTCCAATACATATCTCCATAGATGAGTAGAGAAGAAAACATTTTTGTAAATCTTCTATCCAAGATGAAAGAGTTTGCATACTCAAGATAGAGCTCATGGAAACAACTTCCTTCTTATTGGAAAAAGAATAAATGGCTCTCCAAGTTAGGAGGGAGCACTGAAAACATTATTGAAGACATTCATCTTTAAAATTGAAAAATAGTCCATTTTGAAGAGATGCTTTCTTGTTCGGAAAGTGGATTGAGACTTCTGACGGACAGTCACTTTCCATTATGATTAACATGGTAAGTAGTCTGATTGTTGATGTATCATAGAAATTGAATTCCCATTTTGGTTAACATGGGGAGTGCTCTAGGGCAGTCTCTCTTCTTGAGGGTTACTCAAGAAGACTGGCCCGCCTCGCCGGACAATGATTTCTCATTGTGGTTAACATGAGGAATGGTCTATTTTGGAGGTTGATGCAGGACAATATTTTCCTCTTGTGGTTAACAGAGGAAATGGTCTGGACAGTCATTCCTTAGGGTTTATACATTCTCTCCAGGGTGCACTTTGATTAGTGTAGGAGGAATGGCCCAGGATGGGGAATGGTCCAGGCTCAAGAATCAGGGACAAACATTCCTTAGGGTTATACATTCTCTCCAGGGCGCACTTTGATTAGTGTAGGAGGAATGGCCCAGGGTGGGGAATGGTCCAGGACAAACATTCCTTAGGTTTTATACATTCTCTCCAGGGTGCACTTTGATTAGTGTAGGAGGAATGGCCCAGGGTGAGGAATGGTCCAGACTCAGGCATTCCTTAGGGTTTATACATTCTATCTAGGGTTCACTTTGATTAGTGTAGGAAGAATGGCCTAGGGTGAGGAATGGTCCATGCTCAGAAATCAGAAACAATCCTTCTTCCTTGTTTGAGAAGAATAGGGCATATAGCCCATTGCTGATGAGGGTAGATATTCTTTCAAATATCACAAACATGAGTGAAAGATTGGCCTAGAAAAATCAGTTTATATCATAACATTGTTTCTGTGCAGGTTGCTATCAGATGTTTGTTATGAAGACAGTAGATATAGACTACTATGGTGGATATGTTTCACTATTCGTGACGTAGATATTATTTCAGAGCTCACAGATGTGAGTGAAATATTGGCCCAAATAATTCAGTATATATCATAACATTGTTTCTATGCAGGTTTCTATTAGATGTTTGTTATGAAGATTGTATGACAGTAGATGAGGACTACTGTGGTGGATATGTTCCACTATTCGCAACCATACGTTTTTTATCAAGTACTTGTGTGTTACTTGGTGTGGTAGTGAACCACTAGATTGTAGTTATGTACAACTATGGATAGACACAGTTGTGTTCTATTTCTGTTCTAACTGCCTTGAAGACTATCAACATTTTATTGGAAATAATCACCATCCAAACGAATGATGAATAGATATTTTCCAGATGGAAATTGGTTCAGATCATTTACTCCTCTAGATTATAAGAGTGGCTCTTGTATCACTCTATGGTGTGAGTGACTTATCCAGCATCATGTCTAATTACTCAGATAAAGTATGGTTTCGAGAGATGATGCAGCTGATGGTGATGGTGATGCTCATGATCTAGTCATGAGATAGTTTAGACGACTATATTGATGCTACCAGGTAAATTGTATATTTTTGTGCTCAAGACCATTACCTGTAATACCTCCCTAGCTAGGAGGGAGTGTTAATATTATCTTAGCTGTGGGAGGTATTTACCTCCATGTGTGAACTTGACGAGAATAGAAGACTCTAGAAAGAAAGAGAAAACCCTAATGAGTTGGCTAATAACCCTAGAAGTCTTGTCGGCTCAAGAAGATAATTTATATTAGGTTATTAGCCTCCAAGAGAAGAATTTGACCAGAAATAATAATAATATACTGAATAGAAACATATCCAGAAGGAGAAGTCAACCCCAACAAATATGGAAGAACCAGTATAAATATAGGGCACCAGTTCTCATTTGACAGCATCTCAGAATTGCAGTTCCTAGTTTGGTGCGCACTGCAATTCCCAGTTTGGTGCACACATGTGGAGGAGAGTTGCAGGTACAACTGCACTAGCAACTAGTTTTCAATATTGGCTTGGACTATCTCTTGGCTAGGGTTTGGACTATATGATCATCTTTTTGTGATGCACTATCCTTGGAGAAAGGTGCACTACCCTTTGTTTGGATATCTAGCCTAGGGTTTGCTTCCAGAGAAATTCTCAGTCAAGGTTAAGGTGCTCGGAGCGTGGCTTCGGCCTATGGTTGGGTGATGAGGGTATCTTCAATGGTAAAATGAGAACACCATATTCTATATTCTAAAATACCCAACCTTATGGAAATGTTTGTGGTATTGATTCCAAGAAGGTCAAGGTTTGCATGCTTTGTGAAGATGTTGAAGCTTACCTGATTGACTTCCCTCATATCAACCTTGTTATGAACATAGTCGTGATTGATGTTCCATCTGCTTTGGGTATGCTTATATAAATAAGTTTGTATGCTACTCTCAAGAGTTTTCTCATTATGGATATCACCCATGAACATATTCCCATGGGGGATGGAACTTTTGAGATTGTATATAGTCCAAAGTGGAATGAAAAGCATGCGATGGACCCTAACAGTCCTGATTACACCAGTGGGTGTGATTTTTATTTACCTCGTCAGATTATTGTGTATGATCCTTGGGGCCTACCTTTTGGGTAGGAAGATTTCATAGATACAATACTCCTAAGGACAAGTGAGTAGAAGGAGAAACTTGCAAAGTTCTGAGGGAAAGAGCGAGGGTCCATCCAGATATTGAAGAAAGAAGATAAAGAGAACAAATAATGTGAGAAATCTATTGAAGATGCATTTAATACAGAGACACCTTCCTATACTTACATCAATAATATACCTTAAATCAACTACAATGAAGAAATTTGTGTGTTCATGTGGAACAAGAGGAAGGGAAATCCTAAATATGACTAGAAATATGAGAATTCTTGGCCTAGTCTTTACACCATAAAGAAGAAGTCTGAGAAAGAGAAGTAATACTTGACATCTTTGGATGGGAGAAAGATGCCATTATTGGTGGATGGGTCTCTTCCGCGACCCTACATTCAAGACACTTGACTTCTTTATGGCCCAAGCCCTAGGTAAGTAGGTAGGTCATCTTGCTTTCCTTGCATTTTCATCTTGATTGATCATGCTGGTTTAGTTGAATTTCATTTTTTATTTTTCTCTACCTGCATATTTATTCATCATATTAAAAGTTTAGTTTATAATTTTTGAAAAAATACTAAAATTTATTTTCTAGATTATTTGTATTTTTTAATTTTTTTAGATTTGATATATATGAATGAAGGGTGATAGAACTACCGTGGATTTTACAGTTTTATGTTTTAGTGTAGGCATAGGTTCACCAGGAGATGTTTTGTTTCTCATGCATACTACAATGAGTACACGTCCCCAAGTAAGAGTAAAGTGTTATCCCCAGTTCTTAGGGATAAATAATAAGATGATTTCTAGAGGCCCTCAGGGTGCATGCATGGAGTACCGAGACATAACTTGACTAGTAGTGTACACTTACATAGACATAGAACCACCTCACCACCAGAGTTCCAGGTTCATCATGACGATATCCACCATATCAACTTTCTTCTAGAAGACATTAGATATTTCTCCATGAGATTCAAGCTAGATATTATGGTAAGTTTCATTTCAATATTTGAGTCATTTGAGTATGTTGCATTTTAAACTTCTTTTGATTATGTAACATCTGCTTGGAAATTATGTACTTTTCCTTGTTTCACCTTGGTTATTGACATTGTGCCCTAGTAAGTGGGTAACCCTTGGGGATAGGTTTTCTACTGAAAGGTCATCTTGATTATGCATCATGCCATTCTCGACCATACTTGTCACTTTACACACTTCATCCCCTCATATCCTTGTCTTTTGGGATTTTCGGGTGTACTGACCCAAGAAGGGATTGCCCTTCATTTCACAGGAAAAAGAGGTTGAAGGCCTAGAGTCTTGTAGTTGAAAAAATATAAAATCCAATCATGAACCTTCTAGATGCTCCCACAGGGATCCCGAGGACAATAAAATATCTCTCATAAGAAACTGATGGGACCCGTAAAAAATAACTAACACAAATGCCAACCAAAGTGGAGCATATGTGGGAAATGTTTTTAATGCTTAGGTAGAAGCCCCACACATTGTCTTAAACTTGGGGAAGCATGATGTGACTAGGGTAGAGTCAAGGTGAGAATTTTTTTTCATTCTTAGGTAGAATCCCCACCTTGAATTCAACTTGGAAACATCTTAAAGAAACAAAAGGAAATAAATGGGTTTGGAAAAAGGATGTATTGAAAACGAAGGTGTATCACACCCTCTACAAAGACACTCATAAATGAGATACTACGATCCCTTGTATGTCATGAACCACATTCCCAAGAGTATTACCCCCATCCATGTCACTTTGTCCACATGTATTAGAGAGGGGCCCACTTGGGAAAAAATCCTAAACTTGAGGTACGATTCACCCAATCGAAGACTTTGTCAACCCTCCCATACCCAAAGTTAGAAAATTGCATAAGGTCTTTGAGCACTTATTTATTTTGATGAAGTTGTTTTTGATGTACATGATTAGATGGATATTTTATTGACTTCATTTAATTATCATGATGCATTTGATTTGATATCCTTGGAGGGCATATTCAATGTCTTTGCGGGACCTAGTTGGTGGACATATTTGGAAGAACAAACCTAGCATGGGATTCCTTGGGGCTTGAATACCACATGTTGGATATCATGGACCACACACCTTGGAGGAACCTTTATATCCCTTCAAAACCCCAACGACCCACCTTTGGAGTCTAGATCATGACAGTTTGGGGGTGATGTCATGCATGAGATAGGGTTTTTGGGTGGTGGTGATGTTGTTGGTTGACACTTGGAATATTTTGATGGAGAAGAGTACCTTGAATTGACAAGAATACCATAACACTTTAGGATAATGCCTTTGGATTCCCAATGTGTCATATTCAATCCCAACATCCTCTTATTGATGCCAAATCGTTACCGAAAAAGGGTGATGTCATGTCCATTTTAGGGTTTCGTATGTGCAAAGTCAAATTTAAAATTCTAAAGGGGAAAAGTAAAGGTTGTTGACCCCTTACTTTCTGGTTTACCCTAAAATTAAGTGGAAAAACACTTTTAGGTGGATCTATGTAAATAATAATAATTTCATCTCATTTTGATCTTATCTTTCCCATTGTGAGAAGACTAGTGGCTGAAATTTGCACCCTACTTGGGAAATTATGTATCTCTCTCTTGTGAAAATAATTTTTGGTGATATATCTTGGTGAATTATTTGAGCTGAGGTGGTGTGCACCTCTTGGATACTTCTTCTCTTTCTTATGATTGCTTGGTGAACGGGGTTTTTATCTTCCATCTTGTTGGCCCTTGGGTATGGAAGAAAGCGTAGATTAAGGAAGAAAAGATAGAATGTGAATTGCGCGGAAGACACAGTGACTGATACTGGGTCAAAGTGAGCAGAAGAGCAGAAAAGATAGAGCAAAGTAAGAGAAGGCAAGTTGTTGGATGAGGAGATTGAGGATGAAAGATCAGAAAGAAACACAGATCGTGGACAACTCTAAGTGGAAAAATCCATCGTTCGATGCTTTGGAGCACCACGCGAGAAGGAAGGAAAGACAGGCTGGCGACGCCCTGAAAATGTGGGTCAAGTTTACCTAGGGTTTTAGACACCTAGGGTTTTGGTATCTAGGGTTTTGACACTTAGGTTTGAGACTAAGGCTTTTGGTGAGTCATTTTAATGTATAAATAAGAACCTAGATGAGGGAAGAGGGTTCAGTGAAGAGTTCCAAGTGTATTATTGTTATGAGTGATTATTGTTGTAAGAGAGAGAGGTATTGAGCAGTGAGGGAAGTCTATGTTGTAAGATCTTCAGTTGGGTGCGAAGATCAACCCTGTAGTTGGGTGCACAGTGAAGGGAATCAGAGAGATACAAAGGAAGAGAGAAGATCTGCTACTTAAGAGCGCAGATAAGAACTATATGCTTTCATATTAATACATTATAAAGCACAGTTATGTGGATGTAGCCCTAGGGAGAGGGTGAACCATGTATATCTTGGTGTTGTGTGCGATTGATGTTGTGTTCCCTTCTTTATATATATAATGTTATTTCATTATTGTGTTAGATCTGACAGATAGTTGTGTGAAGAAAATCTAGGTTGGTAATTGATATCTAGATGTTGTGTTGTTCTTGTATTGGATCCACTTTGTATTCTCTTTTGATCCAAGGGATCAAATTTTTCTCAAAATTCAAAGTGCTCGGAATCGCTTCAAATCGAACAGGTGCGTAGGCCTCATCGTCACGAACCGAACGCAACTCAAATGAGTTCAAACGGACATCAAATGAGTGAGATATCGCGTTCTGTTCAAATTGTCAAATAGGCAAAAAAAATGTGTGTTGACTGTATAGTCTGTACAGATGCTGAGTTGGCAGGGTCGTATGACACATGGAAGATGCTCAGTTGGCAGGGCTGTATGACATGTGGCAGATGATAAGTTGGTAGGGTCATATGACACATGGCAGGTGTTGGGTGGAAGACATGTGGACGAATTAGCATCTGACACGTGGCATATTTGTGGCGAATGGATTGGTGACACGTGGCCCAAGAAAGGGCTGCCACGTGTCGCCTAGTCAATAGTTAAAATTTGTGGAGTCTACAGGATTCACCCCGCGACCTCCAGGCAAGGGTAGATATTTGGGAAGGGCCGCCCAACCGGCACACCCACCATTAGTTCTTAACACATATATGGTTTCAAATATATTTCAATTTGCATTGTTTTGGTTTGGGCATGGTCTGGGCCGGGGCTAAGCCCCAGCCCCCAGTCACATGCAGATTCCATATGACCACCACTGCGCATGCACATTTCAAACAATTTAAAATCCCACACACCTAGACACATGGCGTTTAACCATATGACTTGGGGTTTAAACTTAGCCTTTTTTTTATGCGCGGTCACATGGCCATACGCCCAACGGTTTGGCAGTTAGGGGCTAGCTTCCCTAACCGTTCTACAGTTGCATGTGGTTTTTCGGTTATGTGCCCAGTGCTAGGTTTTAGCACAAAAATGAGCGCAGGGGCTAGGTTGGACACACAGAGGTGCAATTTGGCGATCCATATACAACAGGTTTGAAGGGGAACTTCCAGGAAGCCTATCTTCTTCAATTTTTGGCCAAATCAGGTGCCAAAAAAGACCAGCTAGGGGTTTTTGGATGTTCTGAATCCATTGGAGCCATCTATTTTTCATTTTTAGCAATTTAAAGCACATATTTTATCACTTTGAGCAAATAATATAAAATATCCATTGGAAGCTGGACTAGGAGATGTATCCCAAGAGAGAGGTGAACTCCTTTATCATTTGTTGTGTTATGTGTTTACTGTTCACTGTATTTTTCTGGTTATTATTGCATCTTGAATGTGTAATTTCTATAAAAATTTGTGTTTGCAAATTGATCCTTTTTCATAAGAACACTAAAATAAAAGTTGCAAATATTTTCAAGAATACAAGCCTTTATCATTTTCATATCAAGTTGGTATCAGAGCATAGGTTTTTGAAGGCTTGATTATTTGCAAGTGTTTTGTTTCCTGATGCTCACAAGGTTGAAACTCACAAGAGGAGAAGGTCAACTTGTAGAGCCAAGTTCTCATCCTTCAAGAAGAAAGATTATATCATCACCTCAAGCTTCAAGGAGGCATTCACCAAGTATGGCTCATGAAGAGAGTCATAAAAATATTCCTACAGAAGATGAATATCTCAGAAAGGCTTTCATGGAAATGAGAGAAATGATGAAAGTCTTGATGGAAGAAAGGAATACAAGGTTGCAAGGTGAAGGATCCAACCCTTCAAAGAACAAGGGAGACAGTGGTGATACAACTTCAAAAGGAAATGGAGGTAATGGTTCTACTCCACCTCCCTCACCTCCATCTTCCTCTTCTTCTACTAGTTCACAACCTCTTCCAAATTCTCCAAAGGGACATGGTAAAATTCCTCCACAAATTCCTTTGTTAAAGCTTGATAT
>JZKD02S0756544.1:1477769-1496634 GCA_000966675.3 Picea glauca | reverse complement strand
CCTTATATGAAAATGTATGCAGTTGTTAATGTTGAGAATTTGAAATTGTATGAGCCTCCTTTGATTGATGATCAAGGAGAGCATGTTCAAATTCCTTCTATAGATGATTTCTCCCTAGAATATCTTACAAAACTGCATGAAGACACAATCCTTGACAGGAGAATGAGAACTTCAAAATGGGGAAATGTGGAATATGTTTGAATTGGTCTTAAAGGCACAAATCCAAGCAAAGCCAAGTGGATTGAGGTTGGGAAGGTGAGGGAACTATACCCTCATCTTCAGATGGACTGAAAGTAGACTTTTGGAGGTCCAAAAGCTTTCCAATGGGGAGGTGTGATCCAGGGGATCAAATCTTGCTCAAAATTCAAAGTTCTCGGAATCACTTCAAATCAAACGGGTGCATAGGCATTTTCATCATGAACCCAAAGAAACTCGAACGGGTTCAAACAAATGTCGGATGAGTGAGATATCACGTTCTGTTCAAATTGTCAAACAGGCAAAAAAATGTGTGCTAACTGTACAGTCCGTACAGTCCGTACAGATGTTGAGTTGGCAGGGCCATACAACACATGGTAGATGTTGAGTTGGTAGGGACATATGACACGTGGCAGATGATGAGTTGGCAAGGCCGTACGACACGTGGTAGGTGTTCGGTGGCGAGACGGTGGCTAATTTGAAAAGGTACTACTATTGGCCTAAAATGAATGAAAGTGTTTCAAGATATGTTTGAGGATGTTCGTTATTTGCCACAAGCAAACCTAACAATCAAAAGTTGGGTTTGTATACTCCACTTCCGGTTCCTTCTCGTCATTGGGAAAGAATTTCCATGGACTTTGTAGGAGGTCTACCTATGTCTAAAAGAAATCATGATTATCTTTATGTTGTGGTTGATCGATTTAGCAAAATGTGTATTTTGATGCCTTGTAAGAAGCAAGTTACAACTGAGAAAATGACACAAATGTTCTTTCATCATATTTGGGTACATTTTGGATTGCCTAAATCCATTATTTATGATCGAGATTCTCAATTTATTGGAAACTTTTGGTCGAGTTTATGGGCACTCATGGACACCAAACTGAAAAAACGCACAACTTTTCATCCGCAAACCGATGGTCAAATAGAAGTGGTCAATAGAAAAGTGGTGCATCTTTTTCATGGTTATTGCAGCAAGCATCCTAAACTTTGGGATGAGAATTTACACTACATTCAACATGCCTAAAACCGAGCTAAGCACTCTTCAACTCAAACATTGCCATTTGAAGCATGTTTTGGCTATTTGCCCAAAACTCCTTTAGATTTTATCTTTGGGAAGGATATTTCTATTGATGGTCAATATGACATTGATAGGGCAGAAAAGTTCATTGAACAAATTCAGTGGATACATCAAATGGTACAAGAACAGTTGGAAAAGAGTCAAGCCAAGTACAAGACAAGACATGACAAACATTGTATTGATCATAGTTTCCAAGTTGGAGATGAATTTTGGCTTTACATTAGTAAGGAGAGGCTTAAAGGAGAAGATAAAAAACTAAAACCAATTAGATATTGTCCTTTCAAGATTCTTTACAAGATTGGTAACAATGCCTTCCATTTGGATTTACCTCCTTATATGCAAATGTATGCAGTTGTTAATGTTAAGAATTTGAAATTGTATGAGCCTCCTTTGATTGATGATCAAGGAGAGCATGTTCATATTCCTTCTATAGATGATTTCTCCCAAGAATATCTTACAAAACTGCATGAAGACACAATCCTTGACAGGAGAATGAGAACTTCAAAATGAGGAAATGTGGAATATCTTCGAATTGGTCTTAAAGGCACAAATCCAAGCAAAGCCAAGTGGATTGAGGTTAGGAAGGTGAGGGAACTATACCCTCATCTTTAGATAGACTGAAAGTAGACTTTTGGAGGTCCAAAAGTTTTCCAATGGGGAGGTGTGATCTAGGGGATCAAATTTTGCTCAAAATTCAAAGTGCTCAGAATCGCTTCAAATTGAATGGGTGTGTAGGCCTCATCATCACGAACCCAATGCAAATCGAATAGGTTTAAACGAACGTCGGATGAGTGAGATATATCCTTCTGTTCAAATTGTCAAATAGGCAAAAAAATGTGTGCTGACAGTACAGTCCGTACAGATGTTGAGTTGGCAGGGCCATACGACACGTGGCAGATGTTGAGTTGGTAGGGCCATATGACACGTGGTAGATGCTGAGTTGGTAGGGTTGTACAACACGTGGCAGGTGTTGGGTGGCATTCATGTGGACGAATTAGTGTCTGACACATGGCATATTTGTGGCGAATGGATTGGTGACACATGGCCCAAGCAAGGGCTGCCATGTGTCACCTGACCAATGGTTAAAATTTGTGGAGTCTACAGGACTCAACCCCGCGACCTCTAGGCAGGGGTAGAGCTTTGGGAAGGGCCACCCAACCAACGTGCCCACCATCAGTTCTTAACATATATATGGTTTCAAATATATTTGAATTTGCATTGTTTTGGTTTGGGCACGGTCTGGGCTGGGGCTAAACCCCGGCCCCCAGTCACATGCGGATTCCATACGACCACCACTGCAGGAACATGTTTCAAACAATTTAAAAGCTCGCGTTCTTGGACACATGGTGTTTAACCATATGACTTGGGGTTTAAACTTAGCCTTTTTTTTTATGCGTGGTCACATGGCCATACGCCCAACAATTTGGTGGTTAGGGGCTAGGTTCCCTAACCACTCTACAGTTGCACACAGTTTTTCAGTTATGTGCTCGGTACTAGGTTTTAGCATGAAAATGAGCATGGGGACTAGGTTGGACACACAAAGGTGCAATTTGGCGATCCAGAGACAACAAGTTTGAAGGGGAACTTCCAAGAAGCCTATCTTCTTCAATTTTTGGCCAAATCATGTGCCAAAAAATCCCATCTAGGGGTTTTTGGACGTTCTGAAGCCATTGGAGCCATCTATTTCGAATTTTGAGCAATGTAAAGAACATATTTTAGAACTTTGACCAAACAATATAAAAGATCCATTAGAAGCTGGACCAGGAGACGTAGCCCAAGAGAGGGGTGAACTCCTTTATAATTTGTTGTGTTATGTGTTTACTGTTCACTATATTTTGCTGGTTATTATTGCATCTTGAATGTGTAATTTCTATAAAAATTTGTGTTTGCAAATTGATCCTTTTGCATAAGAACAGTAAAATAAAACTTGCAGATATTTTCAAGAATACAAGCCTTTATCATTTTCAGATCAGCTTTGGTTGTAGACATATGTGTCCTACAACCCCCCATAGCTACTTCGGGTGAGACTGCATATGCCTCACAGGTGTTTCCAAAAGGACCAGTAGTTAGGGATTGTTGGTGCGGTTTTGGAGCTGAACCCTGGGTCTACCCCTGTGCCAACAAATGGTTCCATTGTCAGGACACAAATCTTCTTGAGGGAATGTCAAGGTGGTTTCCATTGAAGAAAGAGATTCATAAGTGGATAGAAGATCAATAAAAGTACTTCTATGAAGCCCATAACAAGAACCCTAATATTATTATAGAGGATTGGTTGGGAAGATATATCTTTACTGATTAACACAGGATTTTCTTTGGAGAAATTCATCAAGAATTATAGAAGTGGCTAGCTAGGTTACCAAACAACCAATTTGAGATCATCTCTATACCACCTGTGGTTTGGACGTCAGCGCTGATCAAGAAGATAAAGAGAGTTGATAACGCCATGTCAAGAGCAATATATCACTGGTTTGATAGCACCATTGGAGGGTACATCACCGAGTTTGTTGTTGATAGAGTAGAGTCATATAGAGAAGTCGAGAGGTATTTATTTAAGGGACCCAGAGGAAATTTTTTACACTTATTGAAGTTGAAGATCAAGATTCTATTGAATGAGAAGAACATCTTGAAGATACAGTAGTTGGTTGGATTGGAAAAGGATAATGTTCAAGAACTCAGACAACGACAATGACACAGAGGCTGGACATACGCGTAGTGGGAGAGCGTTAAGAGAAGTTCCTATTGCGAACTTGTTTAAACATAACTATGGGGATAAGGGTTTCTACAGTGGAGAAGAGGCAGATCTGACAGATGAAGAGCATTCAGAATTCGCTAGGGTAGAGGAAGGGAAATCTGAAGAACCTCACTAGGAAGAGCCAAAAACTTCAGAAACTCCGTCGATTGTTGAAGTAAGTACTATTATTCCTCCTGTTGTTTCATCAACATTAAGAAATCAGAGTAATCAGAGTCACCAGAGTGTTTAGAGAACTGTCACTATCATCCCACCACATACTTAGTCAGGAATCCTAGGAAGATCTATGACAGATGAGATGAGGTTACCCACCTTTAGAGGAGATGGATCTGAAGATCCTGATCATCATTGGTTTCTATGTGAAGCTATGTGGGGTATTAAGAATATCACCGATGAAGCTGTTAAACGAGCTTAGTTTAGTACTACCCTAAGAGATCGCACACTGAGATGGTACATGAAATTTGTCCAAGGAGTTTCACCTAAACCACTGAATGTCATTAAGACTACATTAATTTTTGAATTCCAGAAACCTAAGTCAGAGTCGCAGTGCATTATAGAACTAAAAGAAATCAAGCAGAGAATAGCTGAACTTGTGTGGGAGTTTGATCAGAGATTTAAGACCTTGACAAGCCATTTGAGTTTTCAGATTCCAGATGAGAAGAACAAGGAATGGTTCATTGTTGCCCTCTTACCACACATCAAAGTTCTTCTGATGCAACAAAATATACTTCGTGGGCTGAGGCACTGGAGATATCCATGAAGTTAGAATCAACCCCTATGGGAGAATCCAGCTCAAGTATGAGTCAAATCTTGAGTCAACTGACTAGATTATCTCTACAGGTGGAAGATATGAAGAAAGACAAAGGAAAAGATAAAAGAGAAGACATATGGTGTATCATATGCAAATCAGAAGGCCATGAAAAGGAACATTGTCCCTTATTTCATGAATACTTGGCCTCTGGAGCTCCAATTCCTTTGAAACAAGTTACCCTACCCTGGTGCGAGGTATGTAGAAATCGACATCACCCTGGTGATTGTAACTATCTGCAAAAATATGTCCAGACACCCACAAATTTGTATTGCACATTTTGTAAGTCGGTAGGACATGATGATAGGGATTGTAGGGATTACAACCTCATGCATGAAAGGTCGAGGGATATATACAAAATTCAAGGTGAAGTACAACAAGAAGGAAGCACTGCGCAATGTAATTCTCCAAGAAGAGGAAACTTCAACCCTCGCGGTGGATTCATAGGAAGAGGATGAGGAGGAGGTATGGGTCGAGGTCAAGGAAATATCATCTATTACAGCTACATGTAGCTAGGAAACTTAGCAAGGGACTATCAGAACCCTTGTACTACTTGCAACTACTGCAGCTCATTTGAACATGTTATCAAAGATTGTCCTATGCTGCTAGGAAAACTTCAGGAGAGATGAGGACCTCAACAGAACCCGCAAGTGCAACTGATATACACTGAACCTCATGGAGAGGACCCTAGAGTTGTTTTCATCACTAGAGGTGGCGTTGTTATAGGAGAAGAAAAAGCGACCCAAGGAAAGACTACAGAAGAATTAGGAGTCAGGAAAGCTACAGAGAAGACACGAGTTTTCGATGCAAAGAAAGAAAAGAATATATTTGAGGAGGAAAGAAAATAATTTGGAAGAGACCAAGGTTCTTCATCGAAGACACGACCAGAAGTAAGAGAATGTGGATTGCCGCTAGAATTCGATCAGTCTGCTCTGCCAGGAGAAGGAGAAAAGGTAAGCAAGCTCATGGAATTTTTATATACTTGTATTAAGTTGATTCAGGATGAAAGCGTTGTACAAGAGCTACAAAATTTAATCAGACAATACGATAAAGGAAAGATAGATCCCTTACTAAATAAAGAAGTACATCAACTTTCAAGAAAGAGAAGGACAAATAAGGAATTACACCTGAATGCCCAAATTGGAGAGTACGATATAGATTATGTGGTCCTCGACTTAGGGTCGGAGGTCAATGTCATGATGAAGAAAACCTGGGCATTGATGGGAAAACCTAAGTTGATCTATTGCCATATTAGGCTTAGGATGGCTATTCAATAAGATGTAAGTCCCTTTGGAATATTGGAACATGTCCTTATGGACATCGATGGAGTAAGGACGTTTGCAGACTTCGAGGTGATTGAGATAGTTGATGATAATTGTCCTTACCCTGTGTTGTTAGGAATTGATTCGCCTTTCAATAATTCCACTGTGGTTGATTTAAATAAAATAAGAATGACGTTTGAAGGAGATGGCCTTAGGGTCATTGCACCTTTGGATCCCGATGAGATTCAGAGATACACAAAACCCATCAAAGAAGAAGACTGCGGATATGAACTAGAAAACATATACAAATTAACAGTCATACAACATGATTACATTAACCCTATGGTGGATGGGAACCTAAGCTGGAGAAGTGATAGTGCATGCTCATCAAATTCAAAAGAAGAACTGGAGAACTAAAAAACCAAAATGTATGAAGTACCTACAAGAAGATGTGCTAGATTAACTAGAGAAGTTCATTGGATCAGCACAACAGTAAGTAACTTGCCCACCTTTGATAGTATAAAACACTTAGAATAATTCTTGTTGTACTTTGAATAAGTTTTACCAATAGAAAAAAGATTGTTGGAAATGGATGAGGCCTTGAAAGAAACTCCAGCAAGATGGTTGGGGACACACAAAAACAACATTATAGACTAGGTACAATGTCGCACTTTGATGACAGTGCGGTTTTCAGAGAAAGTACAAGGCTGCAAAGTTAGGTACATAGGTCGAAGTTGTCCGAAGGACCATGTGCGAAGTTGCGAGGAAGCCTGGAGAAACATTCCTCAAGAGAAATGGGTGCACAAATTCATCAACACACTGGACACAATCCCTATCAACTGGTATCTTCAAGCAGAACTGCACCCCATCACTGCAGATTGGGAAGGTATGACCCGAAAATTTATAACTACCTTTTTTTTCTAAAGTGAATATCCTATAGTGGATCAAGCATTATATATTGTAAGACATAAAGTATATGAGGAGGCACCTAGCCTCCCTTTGGAACAAGAAGAGGACGAATGGACTGTGCCTCTCCAAAAACTGCAAGGCTGTTACAATATCAATGATGACAAAAATGATGATCCCAGGAAGGTGAACATCGCTGAAATAGAAAGACAAAGAGATATAGAAGGACTAGGAATTGAGCTACCTTTCATTGGACAACCCATTAAAATAAAAAAAGTCAATATTGGAATAGAGAAAACACTGAAGCTTGCAAATGTTAGAGATTATTGGGATGATGCCACTATTGACAAGATCACGGAGTTACTACATGAATATAAGGACTTGTTTCCAACCAAGTTAATTGATATGAAGGGAATTAAACGGCTTATGGGAGCGATGAGGATCCATTTGAAACCATATGTAAGGCTAGTCTAACAGAGGCCCTACAGATTGAACCCTAAATATAAGGAGAAAGTGAAGATTGAACTCGACAGAATGTTGGAAGCAGGAATCATAGAACCTGTAGAACAGTCAGAGTGGATTATCCCTATGGTGGTACAAGACAAGAAGACAAGAGAGATTAGGATCTGCATAGATCTCTGGAAGATGAATGATGCCTATTTACATGACCCATTCCCTACACCATTTACTGACAAAGTGTTAGACAATGTAGGAGGACAGGAGGTATATTCTTTTACAGACAGATTTTCAAGATACCATCAGATCCAGATTTCCAAGGAAGATCGCCATAAGACCACATTCGCAACAGAATAAGGCTCCTACCAGTATACAGTGATGCCATTTGGGTTGAAGAATGCCCCAACCATATTTTCCAGGGTGGTGGTCAAAGCATTCAAGGAGTTTTTACATAAATTTCTGGAAACATACTTTGATGATTGGACTGTTTTTAGTTTATTGAAAAATAATATTGAATGTTTAAGACTAATGTTGAATAAGTGCATGCCATGTCATATTGCCTTGAACTTGAAGAAGTGTGTCTTATTTTCACCCATTGGAGTGTTGTTAGTTCATATTGTATGTAAGTAGGGATTGCTGGTAGATCCATCTAAGATTGCCATTATAGTTGATCTTCCCCCTCCTGCTTCAGTCAAACAGCTGCGCACTGTGATGGGACACACTGGATACTACAGGAAGTTCATTAAAGGCTATGCACAAATCACAACACCCATGGAGAATATTTTGAAGAAAGACTATCAGTTTCATTAGACAAAAGAATGCCAGTAGAGCTTCGACACACTGAAACAGAAAATGGTTATTGCGCCTATCGTGTTTTTCCCAGATTGGAGCAAGGAATTTCATGTGCATGTCGATGCATCTTCTATTGCATTAGGAGCTGTTTTAGCACAACCGGGAGCTAGAGACATTGACCACCTGTTAGCCTTTGCTAGCATAAATCTATCAACAACTGATATTAATTACACCACCATGGAGAGAGAAGGGTTATCCATGGTGTATGCATTGCAGATGTTTCACCACTACTTGTTGGGAGGACACTTTAAAATGTTTACTGATCACTCCACATTGAAATACCTAGTCAACAAGACAGTGTTGGGGGAAAGAATATGCAGATGGCTTCTATTATTTTAGGAATATGATTTCAAGATCTTGGTTAAGCCAGGGAGAATGTACAAAGGTCCTGACCACTTGTCAAGGTTGGAATATGAAGAAGAGCCTACTAGTTTGGAAGATACACCATCAGATGCATAGTTGTTGGCCATTAGAAATATTGATGATCACTTCACGGAGATAGTCCAGTTCCTGTCAACAAGAATGGCACCTAGTGAATATACAATCACCTAGAAGAAATAGTTGGTAGTGCGCGTTGCAGAATTTTCACTTATAGTTGGAAAACTATAAAAGATGGGACCTGATGAGCTATTGAGGAGGTGCGTTATGGAGGCAGAGCGACCATTGATCCTCGTAGAAGCTCATGAAGGCATCACAGGAGGACACTATGTAGGGAAAGAAACAATGCAGAAGGTTCTTAGACCTGGCCTTTGGTGGCGTACCTTACACAAAGATGTTAAGGACTATTACAGAGCATGTGATGTATGCCAAAGAGTTGGGAAACCATACAGAAGAGATGAAATGCCTTTAGCACTGCAACTGACCCTACAAGCATTTGATAAATGGGCCATTAATTTCGTGGGACCTATAAACCCACCAATAAAGTGCATAGGAGCAAGGTACATAGTCATTGCAACAGAGTACTTGACCATATGGGCTGAAGCAAGAGAAGTTAAGGACTGTAGTGAAACTACTACTGCATGCTTTATATTTGATGACATCATAACCAGGTTTGGATGCCCGGAGATCCTTATGAGCGATCAAGGCACACATTTCATCAATAAGACCGTTGAAGCCTTGACTGAGGAATTTGCAGTCCATCATCAGAAGAGCACACCTTACCATCCACAAGTGAATGGGACAGTTCAAGCATGCAACAAGTTCTTGGAGACATCACTGATGAAGATTTGCAGTGTGAATAGGGATGATTGGGATTTAAGAGTACCAATAGTACTATGGGCCTATAGAACCACTTGTAAGAAGCTAAGCATGCATACTCCCTTTAAGTTGGTTTATGGTCCCGAAGCAGTTGTCCCGATGGAATATTTGGTCCCAAGATTGATAATTCTCGCCTTTACAGATATGGATGACACTGGTGATGTTCAAGAGAAGTTCGCGCAGTTGGTCAAACTAGAAGAAGACATATTTATTGTAGGATTTCATCAGCAGGTACAAAAGGAAAGAGAAAAGGCTTACCATGATAGACACATCAAGAAGAAGGTATTTAAGCAAGGTGATTTGGTATTGGTATATGACAGTAAGTTCATGAAGCATCCAGGAAAGTTCAGAACACATTGGCTTAGGCCATATGAGGTTGTCTATGTCACGGAAGGAGGAATTGCGCAACTGAAGACATTAAATGGAGAATGGAAGGAATTTTTAGTGAACTAGAGCCGGTTTAGACTGTACTATGACAACTAGTTGCCTCACAGATCTCAGTAAAAGCATGAGGAAAAGGGTCCAAGTACCAGGTGTAGTTGAAATTGGGTACCAGACATAGAAGAGACAATCTGCACATGGTGGGGAAGGAGAGAGAAGAAAATGCAGGCTACCCTACGCAGTCTCAAGTCGAAGCAAATCAGAAGGATCATATCTGAAGTGCCTCGAGACGAGTCATAGGTGAGTGTTGGGGGTCTTTTGGCCCTTGGGTATGGAAGTAAGCGAAGATTAAGGCAGAAAAGATGGAATGCAAACTGCACGGAAGACATGGTGACTCATACTGGGTCAAAGTGAGCAGAAGAGTAGAAAAGATGGAGTGAAGTAAGAGAACGCAAGACATTAGACAAGGAGATCGAGGATGATAGATCAGAAAGAAAGACGGATCATGGACAACTCAACAAGTGGAAAAAGACACCATTTGATGCTTTGGAGCACCACGCAAGAAGGAAGGAAAGACAAGCTAGCAAAGCCTTGAAAATGAGGGTCAAGTTGACCTAGGGTTTTAGACACCTAGGTTTTTGGTATCTAGGGTTTTGACACTTAGGTTTCAACCTAAGGCTGTCGGTGATTCATTGTAATGTATAAATAAGAACCTAGATGAGGGAAGAGGGTTCGGTGAAGAGTTCCAAGTGTGTTATTGTTATGAGTGATTATTGTTGTAAGAGAGAGAGGTATTGAGAAGTGAGGGAAGTCTGTGTTGTAAGATCTTCAACTGGGTGTGATGATCAACCCTAGAGCTAGGTGCACAGGGAAGGGAATCAGAGAGAGATAGAGGAAGAGAGAAGATCTGCTAGCTAAGAGTGCAGATAAGAACTACATGCTTTCATCTTAATACATTATAAAGCATAGTTTTGTGGACGTAGCCCTAGGGAGAGGGTGAATCACATATATCTTGGTGTTGTGTGTGATTGATGTTGTGTTCCCTTGTTTATAGATATATTGTTATTGCATTATTGTGTTAGATTTGACAGATAGTTGTGCGAAGTAGATATAAGCTGGTCATTGATATCTATATGTTGTGTTGTTCTTGTATTGGATCCACTTTTTATTCCCTTTGGTTGTAGACATCTGTTTCCTACAACCCCCCATAGCTACTTTGGGTGAGATTGCATCTGCCTCATAGGTGTTTCCGAAAGGGCCAGTAGTTATGGCTTGTTGGTGCGCTCTTGGAGCTGAACCCTGGGTCTGCCCCTGTGACAACACATCTATGTTGAAGTTGGTAAGGAAAATCTGCAATTGTTAGTTCTTCTTTCTTGTTTCATGATTATTGTTGGTTGAAACCCTAGGAGGAGTATAAATACATACACCCTCCATCAAGTTTCATTCCATTTTCTAGTTTATAAGTCATTTATTCCAAGGTTTCTAGGAGGAGTACAAGGGTGTACACCCTCCTAGATTTACTTTAGTTTGATTTGCATGCCCTAGGTAGTAAGAGTGTTTACACATATAGGGATTTTGTTGATCTAACTCATTGATTTCAAGACTCCATTAACCCAAATTTTAAAGGCACTAATATGAATTTTGCATTGGAGAAATAAATTGTTTGCATTGGTAAACATGATTTAAATATATATTGATATTGTGCAAGTTGAAATATTTTCTTGATGCTTTGAGGTTGCTAAATCCTCTAGGGTTTCTAGTTTTAATTGGTCTTCTTAGATATATAACTAAATAAAAGATACAACCATTAGGGATGAAAAAAAGTCTCTCTCTACTTTGATTATAACTGACTTCTCAACCCTAAAAAATTGCTAATAAATTGCCCCTATAATCAACTAGTCTCATCGTATTTTTTGGGTGGTTTACTTGCTTGTTTTTTTGGGTTAAAATTTTATGTTGTAGAAACAATTAGCTACAGCCATAAGACTGATCAAATATCTCTACAATATGTGTTTATAACAACCTTATTTTACTCCTAAAGTCTTATTCTTTCATACTTGAGTTACTCTAGTAATTGCTAGCTTATTTCTTGCATCATTTACCTGAATTTTAGCATCTTGTAACAACATTAATAATTATTTACTTGCTGATATATATTTTCGTTGACTACTGAAAATATGGACAACAAGTTTAACTTGATTTTCCATTAGATTATTTATCCTGCATCTCATCTTTCTTGTGTCTCGGGAAATTGCAATCATCTTCTACTCAATTTCCTTGGAAAATATTAATCACGTCCGAGACTCTTTTCCAAGCTATATTCCACCTAGTATATTGAACTATAGGGGGAATCACTTCTCTCATCTCACTTTTCGTCTCATCCCCCCTTAGGGTCACCCGTGACTACCCCTTGTGTTGGATTCTTCCTTCACTAAAGTGATGGGAGGGTTTATCTAAGTTGATAGTGGGTAAACTCCCATCGTTATATCCATCTTGTGGATTGGGTCGAGCTTTTCCCAAATTATAGTTTTCATGATAAAAAACCTCCTTAATTAGTTTGAAACTATCGCAAGACACCTTTGAAATGCATTTGAACCACAAATTCATCCATCTTCCCTTCAAAGAAATTGTTGCAAGACTTGACAAATTCAAGAAATCAAGCCAACCATACATTTCTAACGACATCTTTCACTGCAACCATGTTGTAAGTATGCTATCTTGGACCTTGGCTTTCCCAAGAAATAGAATCTTTGCATGAAATCACCTCAACCACCATCTACAGATGCATAATCTTGCAAGACCTTCACTCGAATACAAGGCCGAGTCCATTTTCCCACTTCCAAAATCCACCTAAGTCTTTTTTTGTAATTTTGATGCAAAATATATGATGAACAAGTTCACTACATCAAACTGTTTACCAAGTCCATGAACAATCCCATTAAATTGCCTTTGTAACAAAATTCCTTCAAAGTTGGCTCTGATACCATCTGCCACATACCCAAAATTTTCCTTGCAAACATGTACCTTTTAAGGGCATGCAACATTGTGATGTCTCTCACTTGGTTGCTTGGCACACCAAGTTTACTTCATTCAAACTACACCTCTTCACCTGGAGCATACCCATACTTTGTTATAGGCTACCGATGAGTCACACTCCTACTCTAGTGCAAATCTTGTATACTTAGACATTTTTTAATTTTTTTAACACTTAGTCATATAGAAGCATACATCCAAGAGAAACCAAGAGAACTATGGAACAAGCAAAAGACAAACATAGATATAGTGCAGGTGCCACAAGCCATGCCTAACACCCAACTAAGTCTTTGTTATTGTGAGACAATTACAACATGAGGACTATCGACTCCATTTACAATACGAAAGAGTCAAACAACTCACCTCACCTCACCAAGACACTCATATATAGATTTTTAACAAGACTCTTTGTCGCAACCATCTTCATAACCACCTACACTACATCTAAAATGTGCCTCCAACTATAGACTTATTGTCTCTTTGTTTCTACAGACTCTTCCTCTTCGTTTCTACAGACTTCACATATTTTGGTTTTCCCTTACACATGCCTACAACAAACCTACGTTTCTATACTTCCAAAAAAACAAGCCAAAATAAGATCACCCAACTTTGTCCACCAAACCCTCCACAAGGGAGCACAATTCCTCCCAAGTGGAGCGAATTGGTTCCTTCAGGGAGCTCACCCTCTTCATTTTCCTAAGAATTGTAGAGCTCTCTTGCTCTCATTGCTTTTCCAAAAATTGTATTTCTTGTTTGTGTGCCCTTGTTCTCTTATAGGCTCTCCAAAGGTAACCATCATGAACCATCACATCCTTTGGGGGTGTCGTGCCCCTTCGCGAACCCATATCCAAACGAATCTCCACACCCCTTCGCAAACCTAGTCGCCAAAACGAACCCATGGACTCATCAGCTATTATGCCCCTTGGGACCAGCGTGCCCTGCTTTGTTGCATCCCACCTGTTGAAGTGCCCCATATGTCGAACGGACTTGTCCTCTTGGGAGCAAGCACCCCAAGTATGAACAAGTCACAGTTTGGGTATGAAAAAAACATTTTTAAAAATGAGTAGATCTAACATTATATTTTAGTTGGGTATGAACAAAACGTTTTTAAAAATGAGTAGATCCGACATTATATTTTAGTTGAATGGATTCAATTTTAGTGAGATTGCACCCATGTATGACTAGATCCATGTTTTTGATTGACCAAAAACCCTCTTTGAAATATACATGGGTGTTTATTCCCAGATAAACATGATTTTGTTCCTTCAACAACAAATCCACACCCACAACTTTGACATTTATATAGATTATTCCATAACTAATATTCAAATGTAACAATTTTTTTGATGTACTAGTCAAACCAAAAGCATCCCTGTTTATGACAATGTCTATGCACTATAAAATATCATAGTCTAAATGTTCTACTTTTTAGTTATTTTTCGGGAATATTTTATGTTTAATTTATCCCAAAATCCCAGGAGAACTTGTTGGATATGCAAATTTGAATGACTAAGACTGTGTAATCCGAGTTCCCTAACGTTTTTCAGCTAATCCATTTATGCATTCAGAAATGAAATTTAAACAACAAAGAATTGTAATTTCCTCTGATCTATGTTGTCGGATTCCGATAACAAAGACCAAAAGGTAGAACAATTAGACAATGCCCTATAAAATTTACATTGTACATGAACATTTGTTCTCGTCAACCATGAACTAACTAATAAAATCAAATAGTTAACAATTAAATTGAAAAATAAATAAACATTCATAACCAATTAAAAAGGTTGTTTCCTAAAATCAAGATTCACATCCACACTATTGATGAATATACCAAAAGAAACCTTAATTCAATCCATGTTTTTTCCAAAGTTGGGTTTTCATTTATGTTAAGGATACCTCGGTCCTCCATTTCAGTTAACGTTTACCTGAACTGAGCAACACTCTCCAACATTCACATACATTATATCGCATTAAACATAAGTTAATGATTATTAATGGAATACACCATTTAATGTTTGAAAAAGCTAAAAGGTTAGAGGTTTCAATCTCTAAATGATTGAAAAAGTTAGAAAGGAAACCTTACTCTATGAAAATTCCCTTTAACATATATAAAAATTACTTGATGTGCTTGAATTGGACAATTTACGTCTTTCTCAAATAGTTGCGAAAGTTAGAATGAAAACCTTCTATTAGAATAATGAAGAAACATCTAGAATCTATTAAAATAGAATATTGTTTAGAGTTTGTTTTATTAGTACGCAGATTGAGGTGGCAGGTGGTTTGAGATCCACTTAGATAAGAGTAAGATCTAATCTACTCATAAACTATAAATGTAATTTATTTCTCTTCATAATGCAAGCTTTGTGAGAATCATCTCACTTCTATGTGGTTTATTTCAAAGTTCTTATTTGGTATCAGAGTGTAGGTTAATAACTGCGTGAGGAACCACATAATCGTATATACAAGCTTCCATTAAATGAGTTGTCTTCATTGTTGTTGCCATCGATGTTGAAGATAGTGTTGTTCTCTCCATCTGTGTGTTAGAATATAGAAGATGGTGTGCTCATTTTACCATTGACGATACCCTCATCACCCAACCATAGGCCGAAGCCTCCCTCCGAGCACCTTAACCTTGACTGAGAATTCCTCCGGAAGCAAACCCTAGGCTAGATAGCCAAACAAAGAGTAGCTCACCTTTCCCCAAGGGTAGCGCATCACAAAAAGCTAATCAGATAGTCCAAACCCTAGCCAAGAGATATTCAAGCCAATACTGAAAACTTGTTGCTGCTGCAGCTGCACCAGCAACTCTCCTCCAAACCTGTGCACAAGACTACAACTGCAGTGCGCACCAACTGGGAAACTGCAATTCTGAGAGTGCTACAAATGAGAACTGGCGCTCTGTATTTATAGTAGTCCTGCCAGTTTTGCTGGGGCCAACTTCTCCTTCTAGATATGTGTCTGTTCAGTATATTATTATTATTTATGGCCGACTTCTTCTCTTGGAGGCTAATAGCCTAATATAAATTATCTTCTTGAGTCGAAAAGGCTTCTAGGGTTATTAGCCAACTCATTAGGGTTTATCTTGCTTCCCATAGTCTTCTATTCTAGTCAGGTTCACACGTGGAGGTAAATACCTCCCGCAAATACCATAATATTAACACTCCCTCCTAGCTAGAGAGGTATTTATAGGTAATGGACTTGAGCACAAAAACATACCATTTACCCGGTAGCATCAATATAGTCATCTAGACTATTTCATGACTAGATCATGAGCATCACCATCACCAGCAACTGCATCAAATCTTGAAACCATATTTTATCTGAGTAATTAGATATGATGCTGGATAAGTCACTCACCATAGAGTGATACAAGAGGAGTAAAAGTTTTGAACTATTTTCAGTCTGGAAAATCTCTATTCATCATCCATCTAAATGATCATTATCTCCAATAAAATGCTGATAGTCTTCAAGGAAATTAGAACAACGATATAGCACAACTATGTCTATTCATAGTAGTACATAAATACAATCCAGTGGTTCACTACTACATCAAGTAACACACAAGCACTTGATCAACAACATATGGTTGCGAATAGTGAAACATATTCACCATAGTAGTCCTCATCTACTGTCATACAGTCTTCATAACAAACATCTGAGAGCATCCTGCATAGAAACAATGTTATGATATAAACTGATTTGTCTGGGCAAATATTTCACTCACATATGTGAGCTCTGAAAGAATATATGCCTCACGAACAGTGGAACATATCCACCACAATAGTATATCTCTACTGTCTGGAGACAGGTAGTCTCCATAACAATCATCTGATGCCATCCTGCATAGAAAAATATTGTTAAAGATAAACCGAATCCTGTGGGCCAATCTTTCACTCACGTTTGTGAGATCTGAAAGAATATATGCCCTCATCAGCAAAGGGCTATCTTCCCTATTATTCACAAACAAGGAAGAAGGATTATTTCTGATTTCTGAGCCTAGGCCATTCTTCCTACACTAATTAAAGTGCACCCTGGACATAATGTATAAACCCTAAGAAATGTTTGGACCATTCCTCTGTAATAACCTAATTTTAAATTAAGCCTAAAAATAATCATAAATTTAAACAGATAAAAATTACTTCTAATTAATTTCTTTCATTCATCATATAAGTAGCAAAAATTCATATAAGCAACAGAAATCTAAATAACATCATGCTAATAATTTTAAATAATCATTACATATTCATGAGAATGCGTACCTAAGAAGACTTCTGTGTGATGCTAAATTCCCGACCTCTGAATGTCCTCCCTGCTACTTTTCCTTGCTGCTCTGCCCAGCCTGTTGCTTTGACCAAACTGTGCCCCAAAACCAAGTTTTCCTCACTGCCAACTAGGAACAAAGCCTGTGTGGCTCCCTAGCTCCAGGATACCATAAGGAATCCTGGCCCCCGTGCGCAAAACCCCTAGAAAACCGGTGCCCCCTATATTGATCCTTCCTGACTAACGAACTCAAACTCTCCCCAGCAACTCCAAGAGAACCCTCCAAAAATAATCCTCCTCCCTCTTCCGTAAGCCTCCCCCTTCATTTGCCTCCTTTCCCTTTCCTTATCCCCACATTCATTGTCTTATTCGATTATTAATGCTCCTTATCCGATTATTAATGTTTTATCGGATTATTAATGTTCCTTACCCAATTATTAATTCTCCTTATCCCCTCCGTATATGTAATCCTTTAATTTAAACAATTAAATTTATCAACCCTTTTAAATTTAATACCCATATCATTGAATGTAATAGGTAATTAATTAATTAATTAATCAAAATTATAACCATTAATTAATTAATAAATATTTAATTAATATCATTATACCAATCTTTGTTTAGTTAATAACATGTTAGGAAAAATTAATTACCTAATAAATTTTTACTTAATAATCCCTAAGCATATATTCAACTAGGGTTTTTACATACACCCACCCTTCAGGAAACTTCGTCCCGAAGTTAAGGTATCTTATGGTACAAAGAAAAAGAAACATGGTTCACACATTCATAACAATTAACTGACATTATCAGTAAGTCAAGAAAACTCATACACACTAGTGTATATGTACAATAAATGCATGTGTAGCTAGTACATACAAGGCTCGTGTATGTACTAATAATCAAAACTATCATCCTTTAGTAATTTATGTATGCATCCAATCGAGTCAGGAAGACTAGTCTTTTATAAAAGACAACAAACCAATCAATTGTTTGAGAAATCCTTTAATTACTATTATCTAGTTCAACAATTTTAGACAACTGTGGTTTAGTTATGTAATGATGAATATTCATATATACACATTTCTCCTTTTTTTTTTTTGAAGGGAAAACATTAAATTCCACCACAAGACATATCTCCATACCTTCTCAACTATTACTACTCATCCTTCCTCCCTAACCTACTTCCATCTCCATTCCTATCCTCCCTCTGCTAGACTATCTTGGAGTGTGAACTATATTGACCTAACTCCAAATAGAACCCGTAAGCAAAAGTGTCGCTATCTCGACCAAGCTTCCCTAGAAGACATCTGATAGTCATCATCACACATCTTGGGGAGTGTGAACTAACACCGTCCTCCCATGACTTCAGGTTTCAGAGGATATACAGTGGGAAATTCCTCTACCCCTCCTAATCATAACTAGGGTCCACACCCTACAATGGAATATAAAATGGCACAGTGTTGCATACATTCACATAATAGATCACATTACATACATCATAATCAATAATCATTTAATCATACATAAAAGTTCATACATTTAAAGTTTAGGTGTATCACTTAATAGTTTCATTGTGACTAGAAAATAAAGTATATAGGCCTCAGGTAATCCTGGTTGTCTAAGTC
>JZKD02S0756544.1:1461423-1477719 GCA_000966675.3 Picea glauca | reverse complement strand
CCGTAGTGTCTCGACATCTTCCCAAGTAGCAGATCCTAGACTATACTTGTCCCACTGGACCTTAACTTGGTCTACCAGACGGTTCCTGAGCTGTCAGACTCTACGGTCCAATATGAGTAATGGTTTTACCGTGAGGGTTCCCACATCCGATACTTGCAATTCCTTCCAATTTAGTTTATGTGATTCATCAGCAACATAATGATGTAAAACAAAGACATGAAATACATTATGAGTTTTATGCAAGTGGGGTGGCAGTACGAGACGATATGCAATGGGTCCAATTTTCTCTTGGATTCTGAATGGTCCTATAAATCAAGGTGACAACTTTTTCCCATTCCCGAACCATATGGTACTCTTATTAGGCCTGATATGAATGAAAACCTGGTCTCCCACTTCATAACTTCGGTCGGTCCTGTGTGTATCCGCATACCTTTTCTGCCTATCCTGTGCTTCCTTTAGTCTCTGCCTAATTTGAATCACCTATTCTTCCATCTCCTGAATCAATTCTGGCCCAACTGTTACTCAGTCTTCTAGTCCATCCCAACTCAATGGCATTGTGCATGGCCTCCCATACAAAGCTTCGTAGGGTGGCATTCCGATGGAGCTATGAAAACTGTTACTATAGGAAAACTCTACCAAAGGTAGGTACTTATCCCACTAGGTTTAATTATCCATTACATACATCCTAAGCATGTCTTCCATGACTTGATTTAATCTCTCAGTTTGACCATCTGTTTCAGGATGATAAGCTATGCTTAAGTTCAACTGAGTCCCCAACGCTGACTGCAGACTTGTCCAAAAAATAGAAGTGAATCTGGAGTCCCTATCTGAAATGATCTTCTTAGGTATCCCATGCAAATGGATAACCTCACTTACAAACACACGTGCCACATCAGTGACATCATAAGTGTCTCTAATCATAATAAAATGAGCACTCTTGGTTAACTTATCCACTATCACAAGAATGGCATTGTGTCTATGAGATGTGAGTGGAAACCCCACAACAAAATCCATAGAGATGACTTCCCACTTGGACATAGGAACATCATTGTTGTAGGAGGCCTACCGGGTGATGGTGGTCGGCTTTCACTTGTTGACACTCTAGGAATTTGGCGACGAAATGGACTACATCATGCTTCATTCCTACCCAAAAGAAGAGCTTCCTCATATCTGTGTACATCTTCTTCACACCCGGATGTGCACAATAAAGTGCTCTATGGGCTTCCTTTAGTATGATGCTTTGAATATCCCCATTCTCAGGGATGTACATCCTTCCTTGATATCTTAACATTTCGTCTGTTTCCAGACCATATCCTTCATACTTTGAATCTAACTACCTCCCGCTCTGGAGGTTTGAAGTAACCTTTAAATACCAACTGTCTCGTTGGAGTTGTGTCAACACATGTTCCCTCAGATTGACCTTTAAGGTTACCAAGGAGAAAATACATGGTCTCCTACTCAAGGCATCTGCGACCACATTTTCCTTTCCCTTGATGTACGAAATACCAAAATCATACTCACTCATAAACTCACTCCATCGCCTTTGCCTGACATTCAAATCTCTTTGAGTGAAGAGATGTTTTAAAATTTTATGGTTCGTTTTGAGCTCAAAGTTTCGCCCCACAAGATATTGCCTCCAAATTTTTAGAGCTAGCATTACAACTGCCAACTCTAAATCATGAGTCGCGTATAGCTCTTCATGTTTCTTCAACTTCCTTGACACATAAGCTATCACTCCTCCATCCTGCATTAGCATGGCCCCCAACCCTTGCTTCGAGGCATCCATGCAGACTGTGAAGTCCTTTTCCATATCCGACACTCGTAGAATTGGCGCACTAGTTAGTAACCTCTTAGGCTCAATGAATGCACTATCACACTCTTCTGTCCATTCATACTTGACCCCCTTGCATTGAAAAGTGGTGATGGGTTTCTCTATTTTTGATCCAGATGGATATTGGTGGCCACCCACCTTTTCCAACTGGCTCAAAACAATTTTCTGACATTTTTGGCAATTTACTATTTTTAGCAGTTTTTACTTCCGAGGCCATTTTGAGGGCCTAAGTGAAGGTTTTTTGGTATAGATCTCCTCAATTATAGTCAAAGGAATTATTGAGCCCCCAAAATGAATCTTCTTGATGATACATTTCCAACGGGCTATCACACGCCTAAAACAGAGATCGTATGCAAACGTTACGACCCCAGGAAGTTGATGTACTAGCTTACCCAAACGGGGCCCACATGACTTTTGGTGTTTCATCTCCTAGGGTTAGGTTTTTGGATGTCTAGGGGTTTTGGCATTCTTTCTTATTGTAAAAAGGCCTTCATAGCCTCATTGTAATCTTCTTCTTGTGAATGTGCACTGTCGTCACATCTCTTCTCATAGATAAGCCGCCACCATTCTAGCAAGCTTGTTTCCGCTGCATTTTACAGTTTCAACTTATTTCGTTATTGAATAGAATTTTTTTTTACTGTATCTATATTATTTTGTGTTAAGCACCTGCTAATAATCTATATTCATTTCTTTCTGCTCATAAAATCCGGATCAGTGGTATCAGAGCAGTCTTCTCCTTGTCATCTTAATGCATGTCCCCAACGAGGTCGGAGTACAAAGAGTTGGGTCTCGAGCTTGTTTCTCTTGAGGACAGAAGATCTCGCATGCCCAAGCGACCTCCCATGGCAGGGGAAAATAAATATGATGGGATAGGATATCCTTTCAAACTATTGATTGAGGAATCCCTCACGCAACAGAGGAACGAGATGATGGATAGTTTCGCGCAAATCCTTCGGCGACTACCAACAGGCGATGCATCTTCTTCGAATGGAGGTGCCACCCCCTTCAAGGTACACATAAACTTTGATATTCCTATATGTGAAGGTCAGATAGACACAGATGTTGTAGACAAGTGGTTGAATCTACTAGAAGGGTATTTTTCTGTTCATAAATTTCAAATAGAGAAAAGATTACTTTTGCGCTCCTCAAAGTCGTTCCCCATGTCAAAGATTGGTGGGAAACTTTCTGTGAGAAAAAGGAAATAGAGGAAACCTCATTATTTTTAGTCACGGCCACCTAGGAAGCTTTCATCGATGCTATGAAGGAATAGTACTACCCTGTCGAAAGTTATGACGACCTGTATACCAAATGGACTACACTGCAGCAAGAAAGAGACCAAGCAGTGCCAGATTTCACAAATATCTTCCATACCTTGCGCACCAAGTTGGGTATCAAAGATTCAGAGAGACATTTGGTGCTCAAGTATCACGGTGCTCTGCATAGATACATCCAAACCAAAATGGAATTTCTAGACATCTCATCCTTGGGCGCGGCCTACCGATATATCGTTAAAAGCGAGAAGAAGCTCAAACAAAAGATGCAACAATTTGGGGCTGGGAACCCCTCAAAACAAAAGACAGGAAAGGGAGACCCCAACCCACAGAACAAAGGATAGAGCAAAGATGGAAAATATCAAGAAACCCAGTGCAAGCCGCAAGCAAAGAAGGACACTGGAAAGACAAAGAAAGATATCGGGAAGTGGTGCGACTTCCATAAGATACCTTGGCATAACACTGATGAATGTCGCTCAAAGCAGTCGCTGGTGGCCAAAGTGAAAGCCTCTGAATCAGATGCAGATTCTGACTCCGAGATAGAACCAGAAAGGGGAAGACGGATCATTGACGCAGAACCCAGTGCCACCATTGCTACCACCAAGATCCATCCTGGTGAACCAGACGAGCCAGAAGAAGGAGAGCGCCTCTTCCATTCACATATGTCAGTAAAAAGCACCTTGCTACACTTCATCATTGATAGCAGTAGCCAGAAGAACCTCATCTCAGTAGAGGTCATCAATCGGCTGGCCCTACCAACAATGCCGCACCCACAACCCTACACCATTGGATGGCTCCACCAAGGAAGAGATCTCCACATCGACCAACAGTGTCAACTATCATATGACATCAATCCCTTCAAAGACAAGGTATTGTACGATGTTTCTCCTCTTGAAGTTTGTGATGTTCTTTTGGGCCAACCTTATTTATGGAAACATCATGCTGTATATGAGTCTAGGTCTCGTAGTGTTATTATTAGGTCTCGTAGTGTTATTATTATTACCTAGTGTTATTTCCTTGATCTCTGCTAAGCAATGGAGGAAGGTCATCTCTCAAACGAGGAAGTTTGTCTTCTTCATGATTTTCTCTCAGAATAAGCGAAAGATCACAGCCACATCAAGGGTCTCTATGGCCGACCTCTCCACATAGCAGAAGCAAGTAGATAAGGTCGTGGAAGAATACTCAGATATCTTCTCCTCACCTACAGAGGTACCTCTGTACTGCCAGGTCAAGCACCCCATCGATCTAACCCCTGGCGCACCACTGCTCAATGGGCCAGTCTATCTTCGCTCCTTGTTAGAGAATGAGGAGATCAAGAGACAGATACAAGAACTGCTCCACAAGGGGCACACATGCCCTAGCTCATCACCTTGTGGGAGCCCAATCATGCTGGTATAGAAGAAAGATGGAACTTGGCGACTCTGTATTGATTATCGGGCTTTGAATAAAATCACTGTTAGAAACTGGTACCTAATTCCCTGAATCGATGACCTCCTTGATCAACTCACGAGGGCCAAATACTTTAGTAAGATTGATCTAAAGTCTGGCTACCACCAGGTCCCGATAGAACAGACAAATGTATGGAAGACTGCCTTCAAATCAAAGGAAGGACTTTTTGAATGGTTGTTCATGCCCTTTGGTTTGACAAATGCTCCAGCCACTTTCATGAGAATGATGGACGATATCCTGTGACCATTCACCAATACTTTTGTAGTGGTGTATCTGGATGAAATTCTAATTCGTAGCAAGACTTGGGATGAACACTTGCAGCATATTCAGTAGGCTCTGCACACTCAATGGCAGCATAAGCTATACGCCAACTTGGAAAAATGCTCCTTCGACATGGACAGGGTCCATTACCTGGGCTACATCATTGATCAACATGGCGTACATGTGGATCCAGCCAAGATCCAAGTCATCCATGATTGGCCAGCCCCAACAACACTCACTGAGCTTCGGAGCTTCTTGGAACTTGCTAATTTCTACCGCAGGTTCGTGTTGGGTTTCTCCCATATTGCATGGGCCCTCAGCCAAATAAACAGGGGTGGTGGTAAGGCGAAATTTGGGTGGGGCTGGTCCCAACAACAAGCGTTCGATGATTTGAAGCAGAACTTGTACTCATCCCCTGTACTTTCACTATCAGACCTACAACATCCCTTCGATATCGAGACAGATGCTTCAAACTATGTTGTGGGCATCATTCTCACTTAGCACGGCCACCCCGTGGCCTATCATAGTGATACACTATCAGATACTGTCTATAAGTACCCTACTTATGACAAAGAAATGTACTCCATTATGGAAGCATGTCGCCAGTGGAGACATTACATTCTTGGGAAGGAGATAGTCATCCACACTGATCATAAGCCACTGCAGTTCATGCAGACACAGGGAAAACTGCAAAATGACCACCATCAAAAGTGGTCCACATACTTGCAACAATTCCACCTCAACATAAAGTATAAAACAAGAAGCACCAATCATGTAATTGATTTCCTCAGCAGACCGCCAGACGTGGCACCCACCACGATGCCTGACTCTTGTGCCCATGAGACACTGAGATGGCCCCAACTCTGTGAGACAGACCCTGACTTCTCTACACCCTACCAAATGTTGGGTGAAAATGCAGTTGTCGATAATTTCCATCTTCAGGATGGGTTGTTGTGTCATCTGGGCCATATCTGTGTTCCATCAAGTGAGAGAGAAAATCTGATCTAGGAATCCCACTACAGTCGAGTGGTAGGACACAACTTTGGCATCGAATAGATAGTAGTGATGCTACAAAAACATTTCTACTGGTTGAAACTTCGACAGGAGGTCGGCAAGTATATCAGGTCCTGCACTGCCTACGCTATTGCCAAACCGACCACTAAGAAACAGGGCTTGTACACCCCTCTTCCAACTCCTGACAGGCCATGGGAATCCATCTTGATGGACTACATGTCGGGCCTCCCATCCACCAAGTGGGGAAATGACTATGCTTTTGTGGTTGTTGATCGCTTTTCTAAGATAGCGATTCTAGTTGCCTGCAAGAAGAGCATCACAACAGAGGCCACTGCCAAGCTCTTATTTGAACGAGTCTTGGTATATTTTGGAATCCCACAAACCATTGTCTCAGATTGGGATAGTCGATTTCTCAGCACATTCTGGTCGAGCCTTTGGTCACTTCTGGACACCAAGCTCACCAAATCCACGACCTTCCACCCCCAGACAGATGGCCAAACCGAGGTTGTAAATCGAATGATTGTGCATATCCTTCACATATATAATTCAAAGAACCCTCACACATGGGATGAGAGCCTTCCTTATGTCCAGCATAGCTACAACCGATCCTTGCATAGCTCAGCCGGCCACAACCCCTTTCAAGTGGGGTTGGGATTCCAACCATTGGGTCCCATAGATGTTGCACTTCCCCTTGCGGTCACCTCGACAAACTTATCTCCTGCGCCAACTGAAGCTGACAAAGCCACCCATTTCATTGAGTGGATCTAGCACATCTGCCAACAGGTTCAGGATATCCTACAGAAGTCCAATGACAAGTACAAATAATGCCATGATCAACACCGAGTGTCGCATAAGTTTTAGGTGGGAGACAAATTTTGGTTGCACTTGCTAAAAGAACGCCTTACGGGACCCCATCGGAAGCTTCGCCCACTCCGTTATGGATCGTACACTATCACCAAGGCTGTGGGGGATAATTCTTTTGAGCTCAACACTCCTCCTTTCCTTGGCCTGCATCCAGTGTTCAACGTGGATCTCCTTCGCCTTTATTTCCCACCATTATTAGGCACCTTAGAAGTAGCAGAACAACTAACACCAACAGAGCTCAACCCCGACTGCATACAACAGGAATCCAATGATCAAATTGTGGACAGACAGATCAAGGGCACTCAACAACAAAGGATCCAACTTTATCGAGTCGTCAAAGCAGGAAAGCTCCTGCACGAAGGCAAGTGGCTCACCCGGGGCTAATGGGGGACCTCAATGCAATGGAGATCATTGCTTCCTAAGGAGGGAGGATTGATCTAGATGGATATCAGTGGCCACCCACCTTTTCCAACTGGCTCAAAACAGTTTTCTGACATTTTTGGCAATTTACTATTTTAGCGGTTTTTACTTCCGGGGACATTTTGAGGGCCTAAATGAAGGTTTTTTGGTATCGAGCTCCTCAATTATAGAAAAAGGAATAATTGAGCCCCCAAAATGAATCTCCTCGACGATACATTTCCAACGAGCTATCACACACCTAAAATGGAGATCGTATGCAAAAGTTACGACCCCGGGAAGTTGATGTACTAGCTTACCCAAACAGGGCCCACATGACTTTTGGCGTTTCATCTACTAGGGTTAGGTTTTTGGATGTATAGGGCTTTTGGAATTCTTTCTTATTGTAAAAATTCCTTCAGAGCCTCATTGTAATATTCTTCTTGCAAATGCGCACTACCGTCACTTCTCTTCTCAGAGATAAGTCGCCACCATTCCAACAAGCTTGTTTCCGCTGCATTTTACAGTTTCAGCTTATTTCGTTATTGAATAGAAAACCAATTTTACTGTATCTCTATTATTTTGTGTTAAGAACCTGTTAATAATCTGTATTCATTTCATTCTGCTAATAAAATCCAGATCAATTTTTGAGAATCCTTCCAAAAATATCCGGTAATAACCTGCTAGTCCCATGAAGCTTCTCACCTCATGGGCATTTTTCGGCACTGGCCACTCCATAATGGCTTTTACTTTTTCTGGGTCCACAGAGATTCCTTCGCCGGAAATGATATGACCTAAATAGTGGATATCTTTCTGGAAGAAGGAACACTTTTAAAACTTCCCATATAATTTTTTCTCCCTAAGGCAGGACAACACTACTCGTAGGTGTTCCTCATGTTCTCTTTCATTCTTGGAATAGATGAGGATGTCATCTAGAAAGAATTGTACAAAACGGTCTAAGTACTTTTAGAATACGCCGTTCATGAGGCTCGTGAATACTGTTGGCACATTGCTCAATCCGAAAGGTAGTACAACAAAATCGTAATGTCCAAACCGAGTTCGAAAGGCAGTTTTTGGGATATCACCTTCCTTAATCCTTAACTAATGATACCCTGATCGCAAATTGATCTTTGAGAATGTCCCTACTCCTTTCATCTGATCGAAAAGGTCATCTATTCGCGGCATTGGGTACCTATTTTTCACTGTAGCACGGTTCAAGTCCCTGTAGTCTATACACAGTCGTAAGGATCCATCCTTCTTCTTTACAAAAATTACCTGTGCACCCCAGGGTGAAACACTGGGCCTTATTAGCCCTAAGTCCAATAACTCTTTCAATTGCATTTGCAACTCACAAAGTTCTGGCGCTGTCATCCGATACGGAGTTTTGGAAATTGGTTTTGCACCAGGTTTTAGTTCAATGGTAAAATCAAGCTCCCTCTTAGGAGGTAACCCTGGTAACTCATTCGGAAAAACATCCTTAAATTCTGACAATACCGGGTACTGATCTAATGAGGGTCCCTTCATTTCATTCACTCCTTCCAATACATATAATCGACACCCTTGTCTCAAGCATCACTTAAAATTCATAGTTGATATAAATCGTAATGACACTTTTCTCCGTACACCCTGAATCTCTACTGGTCTTCCCTCATCGTCGACACAAAGCACCCTCTTTGCGAAACAATATACCAAGGCTTGATGAGCTGCTAACCAATCCATTCCAATGATTAGGTCATATTTCCTGAGAGAAGTGATGTATACCTTCAACCTGGTAGTACACACTCCTAGGTCTACTATACAATTATCGACACTAGGTCCTACCGCTTGTTTTTCCCCCGAAGCCATCTCGACTTGTTTAAAGTCATCGTGCTCATAGGATGCCAAACTACTCTTTTCTAATGCAGATGGTGAAATGAAACTATATGTCGCACCAAAATCAAACAAAATATTAACATTGATATGATTTAGCATACCTGATGACTCCACCACCGAGGATTGATGTTCGGCCTGGCGATTATTAACCGTTGCGTAAATATGGTGGCTGCTACTTGCTCTCCCCATTGGTGCCTTTCCTTCTCTATGCATGAACCCTGATTGTAACTCTGGGCCGTCACGCTGGTAATGGGATCCTTCGCACCCCCAACAGGTAACACAAGATTGAACCTGTGTACTATTATGTGACTGTCTCTTAAATGAGTTCCTTCCCCTGGAACCCCTGCCCCTATTAGTTGTTCCCTGAGATGGCCATGGACCTGTCTGCATCGTTTGCGATGAACGAGATGCTGCACTCATAGACATTGAAATCCCTGTGGCTACTGTCTTTGGCGCGACTCTGTTACCATATGGCGGTGGCATTGAGCCCCCTCCCCTGGGAAATGTCCTCGGGGCCTTCCCTACGAATCCAGGACGATGCGGAAATGTCAGTCTTGTACCCCCGGTTAAGTTCATGTGTTCCTCCTCATAACGCGCATTTTCCACCACTTCCGCTACTGAAGATGGTTTCCACATCCGCACCATAGCTCTTATATTAGGGTTAAATCCATAGATGAAGTGCTCTGCGTGTCATTGGTCATTATCCATATACGAAACATATTTGACCAGTTCCATAAATCTGATCTCATATTCTTCTATAGTTCTGTTTCCCTGTACTAAGGCATGAAATGCCCCTACCTGTTGTTCCTTGTAGTATGCTGGTAGATATTTCCTTTGGAACCTCTCCTCGAAAAGTTCCCAAGATATTGTGTCTGGGGTAAGGTGCAGTTGTCTTTCCAGGTTTCCCCACTAGTTCAAGGTGCTGTCTCTTAACTGAAAAATTGCAATTTTTGCATTTGAGTTGGACGCATAGTCCCTTAAGGCAAAACACCTTGTCATGCCTTCCAACCATGCTTCCGCGCATTCACTTGGGCGACCCCCGGAAAACTCTAGAAGTTTGATCTTCTACAATTCTTGCGTGATGTCTTCGAGTGGAGGTCCTCCCCCTGAATCCCTTGATGCTTCTGGATTACCCATTCCAGACGGTGGGGGTTCCACTTTAGTCCCTGCCAGTTGTCGCCCCTTCAAAGTCTCATTAATGGCTTCCAACGAGCGCAGTATGAGAGCTAGTTCGAGCGATGGTGGTGGTGGCGCTGGTGGTGTTGGCAGTGCTTGTGACGATGCTCCCCTACCTCGATTCCCTCGAGTCCTGACCATCCTGTATGCTTTAACCTGCATCACCCAAAGTTGTCATGGTGAGTTCAAGGGCGTTTCAAATTGGTGCTACTCAAACTAGAAGCAGGGTTAGGCGTAAGTTTTCTTTACTTGTCTATAAACACACATTACTCCTTTAGGGGATTGGCTATGTTAGGATTAGGATTAAGCGTCTAAGATCGATTTCTTTGCCAATTCTTCTTGCTTACTCTCCTAGTGAATATGCCGCCTCCTTCCTGCTTGTCCTAGTCTAAGTCCTTTTAACTTTTCTCTTACAACTAAATATCCTCTGATGCTTGACTCGTGAGATTTTCCCTGGCGCCTAGTGTTGGCGTTGTTGAATGCTGCATTGAGATTTAGTGTTCACTTTGAATGGTGGAATGGAGTGGAGGGACTTGGCGCTTGCCTTGATGAGTTGTGTGTACGGTCTCGTGAGCCTGACGCTTGGACAATCGGAGTTTATACTTCGGGATACAAAGATCAACAACGCTAAATAATCCTTTACCTTGATTTCTGGTGCATTCACTAATTATGATTCTACTCGGTTAGCTGGCTCCAGATCAAATAGGTCAGGTAATAAGTTAGTTAGTCTTAATATTCATATTGTATCTTCCTAATAATGATCCCACTCTAATCATACAGTGTTACCATTAATCTATTAAGTATAAGAATTTATTTGTAAAGACTTATGAAGGCGCGTTGGTGTTAGTGCTCTTCTTAAGACGTTTCTCTTGGTGGGGGTCTTGGGTTCAAAACCCATGGACTCTCTAACATTTAATTAAATTTTTTTTTTATAACTTTATTTATTAATGTTATATATATATATATATTTAATTATATTAGTTTTAAATCTTTTAAACTAATAAAATCTTTAAATCTCTAAATCTTTAAATAATCTTTAAGATTTAATAATCTTTAAATCTTTAAATCTTTATAACATTAGTTTTAAAGATCTAAAACATATATAAACCTTTAAACATTAGTAGCATATATTTTAAACCTTTGTTTTTCCTTTATTTGATATTTTTCTTTATCCTGATTTAAAATAATAATAATAATAATAATATATATAATATAATAATTATATATTAAATAAGTTTATCCTTTTAATCTAATTTTCTATAATAAAATAAATAAATAAATAAACCAATAAAATTATAATAAAATAATTAAAATAGAATAATAAAAAGAAAAATTAAAACAAAAACAAAAAAAAATAAAATTACTTAATCTTAATAACAATAAGAAAATTTAATTTCAATGATCGCGGGCCTCGCATGAGGCCCATGTGCCCTCTTATCCCTCCAAAATCCTACACCTATCTCTTCAAACCCTAAACACTTCTCTTCGGCCTCTTTCCTCTGTCGCCTGGCCATTCTGCTATGTCCCGCTACTGTTGGCGCTCGTGTTGGTTTTGTGATAGTTGTGGCATAGAGAAATGCTTCATGCGGGAACAACTGCAGGTATAATCCTTGGTGCTTTACGCTTGGTTTCTTTGGTATTTTCTAGTGTTTTGTGGTTGCTGCGCCTGTGAAATACCAGAGAGAGGGTTTTGGTGCAGCAGGGACACCACATAAGCATGCCGAAGGAGTGATCCGATGTTCAGAAGTTGTTGGTGAAACAACTGCAGCATTGGTTGCTGCATCCATTGTGTTTAAAGAGAATCGGACATCCAGTATTCCAAGATGCTTCTCCAAACTGCAATTTGGGTGTTTGGTTATTTAGTTCCAACGGGAGATAGTCTGCAGTGGGGATTTGGAGTTTCAATGGGAGGAATAATTTTGGTGCTCCTGTTATTTAGTTCCCGTTTTTTTTTTTGGCGTATCGCAACAAGATTCCCTCCAGGAGTCCTCTCACCAGGATGTAAAAGGTAATTGTAGCTGCAATTGGGAATCAAAGGCTGCTTCTACCGACAGATTCAAAGATGCTATACGACGTCTGCGACGTAGAATTACCAGCTCTTCAACATACTGCACAATTTTGGTTTTTGGTTTACGTGCCTGGAGATTGGGTTTCCGGCACAACAATTTTATTTTTTTGTTTACGTATGCTCCGACTCATTGATAGTTCCTGGATTTAATGGGTTTACTGATTTGATATAGTTTTCCTCGTTTTACAGTACAACATGGGGTTCCCGCGTTTGGCTGCTTGTGCTTGGGCGTTGGCTTGTGAAATGGTGCTTATTCTCAGCGTTGAGTGCTTCGAGATTGACCCTCGGCTTAGTGTTTGGTGCGTGTTTCCTGTTTAGTGTGATTTCAAGGTAGCTTGCCTATGGTATGGGCTAGCTTTAGTCTCTGGTCATTTTGGACACGTTAAATGTGACTCATGTTCATTTTTGACTAGAAGTAAACTAGGACGAGAAAAGGTGAAATAAACTGGTAGCTTTAATTTTTTTTTTTATAGCTTTATTTCTTAAGATTTACTATAATTATTTTTCTATTTTTTTTTTCTTAAGGACTTTGCAAAGATATTTCAAGAATCTTTACAGAACCTACAGTACCTTTTTTTTTTTTTAAAAACATTATTTATCCTGGGACCTGGATAGTTGTCTTTGGACAGTTTTGTAAGTTGTCGACTGGAATTTTAATTGTAATCTGATGAGAATGTCCATTATACAACAATGTGTATAACTTATGTGACTGTGCAGTCTTAGGTTAGTATTTCCATGCGTAGTAGGATGGAATTTGATGGGGAGGAAACTTTTCTACAAGATAGTTCATGTTTAAGGGTCTTCTCATTGTACTCTTTAGAATTAGGGCAGGTTTTCAACATAATTAGGAGCTAGTTCATGTATATTGAAATCAATTAGCAAGAGGAGGTTCCAATCAAGTTAATGATATGATGAATGGAAATGGAAGTCTGGGATGTAGAAGGTGGAATGAAACTGAAATAAGGAATCAAAGAAATCCTTACTAAAAGTGAGGCATGGAATGGAATATCCCAATAGACCGTATCTCAATCTCAAAGTTGTAGAGAAGACTATATGAATAAGAGAAAAATCTGAAAGAAACGTTTGATCCCCTGGTTCGAAGGGGCACACACTTTTATACACGGGTCTTGTCTGGGGATGGAACCCTTCCCTTCCCTTTCTTTAGTCTGTTTGCACTGATTGTTTTCCAAGCAAACACGTCGAGCAATCATTTCTATTAAGAATAGCAATCCATAAAAAGGTTTGTTCTAAAGAGCCCTGTGAATCAAAGCAAAGAGAATAATTCATTTGAGTAAACTTGTGAAGATTACAAACTTTATTATAACATTCGAAGAGCTCACTCATGAAGATATATGTTTCTAGTAGTTTTCACTTGCTTGAGGGAAGCCACAACCTACAGAGTTCTATATTTATAAAGTTTATGGGTTTGGTCCAGTGGTCAGAGGTTTCTACTTCTTAACCAATAGCCGTTATTTGAATCTCTGGAAGTCTCTTCTCTCACACATACAGTATACACCTTAAGCGTGCATTTACTGGAGCAATTTAGGATCCCTTTTTGACATATTCTAGCAGTACTTTAGCCCTATTATACATTGTTCAGTCTCTCCACTCTCTATGATGCCATTTTTCTGCATTCTACAACTGTCTGCTTTTGTATTTCTCCACTTGTATTGTTTCTGCTTTCTATTTACTGAAGTCTACAATTTTAATCTCTTGGAAACTTTACTTCATTGGGATTGTTTACCTCATATTTAGTTTGATATTTTTCTTTGTTAGACATTGGCACACCTCTTTGTGTTGTTTAGCCTTTCCAATCTCTATGATATCATTTTTCTACAGGCTACATCGTACAAATCTCTTCTGTGTATTTGCAGTTGTGTTGTTTCTATTGTTTGCAATTCTTTCAATGTTGCATAGGAACTTGTCCCCATTCCCAGGGAATACATCCCTATGTTTCCCTGCCCCTTGGGCCTTTGGCACTGTAGGGGAAGTCCCTGTTTGGAAGGGGATGTCCTTGAGGACTTGGGGACTTCCCTCACATCACCTAGATGTTTCCAGCCAAAAATGGGGAGGTCTGAGAGATGTTCTTTGATAGTTTTGGGGATCTCTAGATGCCCCCTATCCAAATCGCCATTGATGTGGCACTGGTTCTCCAAGAAAAATATTCATTCACTGGTTTAACATTAAGACCATGACAAATGGTATCTATGCAGTGTGTTCCAAAATACCTAAGTTGCGTGATATGGGGAAACGACTACGGGCTGGAAACATGACCCCGAATTTTTTGGAAATGGGGAAACATGAGATCTATCTATCTATACATATTAATGTGCCATCTTTTAAATAACACAATTCACTGAAACTTTGAAAGAAAGCATAATGATTAAATGAGCAAGAATATTTAAATGACAGACATAAACGACAAGTGACAAGGACATTCAAATAACTACCAAGAAAACTTGCAACTCACAGGAAAACATTCAAATAATTACCAAGAAAACACACAGGAAATGGTTGATGAAGCAGCCCAAAACACCACAAAATACTTTCTGTAGCTATCCAAAAGACCAAATTGCTCTCTGCTCACCTAAACATGCAGGAAATGATGGCTGTAGCTGCCCAAAACACCATTCAGTGCTGGCTGTAGCTGCCTAAAAGACTGAAATTCCTCTTGCTAGAATTGTCCTTGCTCAAGCTGCCCAAAAGAAAGAAATTCTTCTTGCTGGAATCACCTTTGCTCAAACGGTGAGGAAAAAATGTGAGTTTGTTTTTGTTTTTAGAGGTTTATAGAAGTGTCATTAATGCTTTATTAACCTCGAATTAGTGTTTAGAGTTGCCAATGTGGGTTTGCGTGGTCAAATCCAGTCAAGATCGCCCAAATCAGATCCTGAAATTGTACAGATTGTGAAACAGCCTTGAAATGCGAGTCGGCATTTCTGTATGCATTTCCAAGTTGTGAAACATAGAATGCGTTTCCATGTTTCAGTTCTTTGCTGTATGTGGTATTGACCCTCAGGTCATGTTTCCTGCAACTTAGCAAAATACTATGTAGTATATCTTTGCAATGAAGGATAATTGCAACAACAATTTTGACTCCCATGTTTGGTAGGATTTTGTACCCTATATCTACTCTTTTTGTTTGTGACCCTAAGGGGAATGAATGGAAATAGCAATTGGTGAAAGGAAAATCCATATAGGTCACAGTATGAGAGTGCTTAGGGTTTGAAGATTGATGACTTTGGTAATGGGAAGAAAGAATGTGATCAATAACCTGCAAAACAAACGTTAGAAACACTATCCAAAGACCAACGATCATGAAAGTAAACCCCTAAACACTAAGGGAAACAATAAGAAATCTTGCTGTCCCAAAAGTTGCAGCAGACTGTAATTTGTATCAGCAAGAAGGAAATGTTAACACCTGCAATAAATCACCGTCAAAACCAGCAAGTAATATCTTGAAACAAAAGCCCTTGATTAGTAGATAACATTTCAATATTCAAACAATAATTTTGACAGTTGAATGGGATATAAACCAAGTGTTATCAGCAATTTTATGACAGCCCTATATGGCTGTAACAAACTTTTGCTACAGCAGTGAATTCTAACCATTAAAATCAGCAAACAAATATTCCAATGAAAAGCCCTTATTTTGTAGATTAGTTTCCAATATTTGTATGCAACTTTCAGCAGTCAGAATTGAGAGAAAGACAACTTTAAGAGAGTGTTTTGCTTCATCCCTAATGGCTGTAGCGTTAATTACAGCAGTAAGTAAATCCCCTCCAACCAAAATGCCTTGGCTAGGGAAACTAGCTTATGATGAGTGCAATCAAGCCAAATTAGAACGATTTCAAAATGAGTTTTTTCACGTATTCCAATGCAACAATTTACGTTCTCCAATGCAATTCAAACAATTTATCCTTCGGCAATGGAGTCAAATAATAGCTAAAAGATCAAGAGGGAGAGGCAACTTGAACCTTGGTTTTGAACCCTTACAAAACCAAGCCGTCCTCCTTCCCTCAAGGTGTTCTAGTGATTTAAATTGAACTAGGGCAAGATCTTCTAGGTGTGTAAACCCTCTTACTTTCTAGAAGATC
>JZKD02S0756544.1:1422578-1461373 GCA_000966675.3 Picea glauca | reverse complement strand
ATGCATGGGTAGGTAGGCCCTTGGTTCCAGATTTTGAACCAGGGCTCTGATACCATTATGTAATAACCCAATTTTAAATTAGGCCTAAAAATTCTCATAAATTTAAACAGATAAAAATTACTTCTAATTAATTTCTTTCATTCATCATATAAGTAGCAAAAATTGATATAAGCAACATAAATCTAAATAACAACATGCTAATAATTTTAAATAACCATTACATATTCATGAAAATGCGTACCTAAGAATACTTTTGTGTGATGCTGAATTCCCGACCTCTGAATGTCCTCCCTACTTCTTTTCCCTGCTGCTCTTTCGAGCCTGTTGCTTTGACCAAATTGTGCCCCAAAACCGAGTTTTCCTCCCTGCCAACTAAGAACAAAGCCTATGTGGCTCCCTAACTCCAGGATACTGTAAGGAATCTTGGCCCCCGTGCCCAAAACCCCCAACAAACTGGTGCCCCCTCTACTGATCCTTCCCGACTGCTGAACTCAAACTCTCCCTAGCAACTCCAAGAGAACCGTCAAAAAATAATCCTCCTCCCTCTTCCGTAAGCCTCCCCCCTCATTTGCCTCCTTCCCCTTTCCTTATCCCCACATTCATTGTCTTATCTGATTATTAATGCTCCTTATCCGATTATTAATTTTTTATCCGATTATTAATGCTCCTTATCTGATTATTAATTCTCCTTATCCCCTCCGTATACGTAATCCTTTAATTTAAACAATTAAATTTATTAACCCTTTTAAATTTAATACCCATATCATTGAATGTAATAGGTAATTAATTAATTAATCAAAATTATAACCATCAATTAATTAATAAATATTTAATTAATATCATTATACCAATCTTTGTTTAGTTAATAACATGTGAGGAAAAATTAATTACCTAATAAATTTTTACTTAATAATCCCTAAGCATATATTCAACTAGGGTTGTTACATCCTCACCTTGGGCCATTCCTCCTACACTAATTAAAGTGAACCCTGGAGAGAATGTAGAAACCCTAAGGAATGACTGTCCCTGATTGCTGAGCCTGGACTATTCCCCACCCTGGGACATTCCTTCGACACTAAACAAAGTGTAACCTGAAGAGAATGAGTCTTCCCTAAGGAATAACTGTCCGGACCATTCCCCACCCTGGGCCATTCCTCCAACACTAAAAAAAGTGTAACCTGGAGAGAATGATTCTTCCCTAAGGAATGTATGTCCTGCATCAACCTCCAAAACAAACCATTCTTCGAAACTACTCACAACTGTGAACTTCGAAAGAATGATTGCCCGACGAGGTAGACCATTCTACTTGACCACTAATTAGAGTGACTGCCAAGAAGAATGACTTTTGTAGACCACTCCCCATGTTAACAACAATGGGAAGTCATTGTCTATGATACATCAACAATTAGTCTGCCTCCCATGTTAACTACAATGGGAAGTCACTAGCCGTTAGAAATCTCAATCCACTTTCTGAACAGGAAAGCATCTGTTCGATCTGGACTAATTTTCAATGATAAAAATAAATAATGTTTTCAGTGCTCCCTCCTAACTGGAGAGTTATTTAAATCACAAAAATAAATGGTCTTCAAGAATATTTTTCCATACCTTCTTCTAGCTTGGAGAATCTTCCACAATCCCTATCTTCTCTCATAAATATGCAAACTTGATTCTGGATAGAAGTTTTGTCAGGATATTTGTTGTCTGCTCATCAGTGAGAATATATATTGGAGAACCACTTTCTCCTTTTTGGACTTCATCATGGATAATGTAATACTTGTACTTTAGTCTGGAAGACTATGAAGGCTTCATGTAGATGTGGATGATAGAGTATATCATAGTTGCAGAACTAGAACATATCCAAGTAGCACTTCTTCTGTCATCATGAGATCTAATTTACTGAGTAGTCATATTGATGTTATAGGAAATCTTCACCATGCTTCTGCTGTGCACTGGAGGTTTTTCACCAAGTTGTCTTCTTCTTATCTGCATACACGAGTCTCTTTCTAGTATGCCTCAAGGTCTTGAGATTTCTATTCATACACTCTTTATTCAATTTCTCTGGAGAACATTCTTTGCATTCATATGATGTAGAACTCCAACTCATGGATATTGAGGATGATATAATGACTTATATAGAGATAAGTCTGGTGTACTGGAACAATCAATCATCATAGTCTTCTCCCTCCATGTGAGAGAACCTCGGGTTCGAGATCTTGCAATGATTTCATTCATAAGTCTTCTATACATTGTTCTTCATTACGACCTCAAGTTCTTCTACTTGATTTCTTTTAGTGAGTTCATATCAGGCTGGTAATCTTGTGATTCTTGATACAATGAATAGTTGTTCTGGTTCCTCTTTCTTTCTTGGAATCCTCATGCTTTTCTTTTACCTTTGGGTCCATGGAGTTTCTTATAGATTCCATGCCCTAGAGATTCCACTTCTTCCCTTCATCATAGGATCACGGATTTGGATGGACGAACATGAATGCTTTAAGGCTTCTTCTTCGAAGAGGTGTTCTTCTGTGGTTGAACTGAACACGTACTGTATTTTCATGGCTGCTACCATGGATATATATTTTATCATCTTCAATGGATCATATGATTAACTCCCTCCTAAACCTTGCTTCATGTAAGAGTGCATATAATCGACACCCTCCATCTAATAGAGTCCATACTTCCATTTGCATTCTTATTTTCTTCTGCAATATTTAATTGGCTCTCTCTGTCTAACAGAGTCCACGCTTCCGTCTTAGTTGTCGTCATAAGTCTTTCTCCAATTCCTCTTGATGTCTGACTTCTAAGTCTCTTCATGATTGATTCGGCTTATCTTGCAGTAGCTTCCACATCATTTGTATTTAATCCTTTCATGTGTATTATCTAATGATATTCATTCTTATCTTGTGGTTCTTGATGGGTATATTTATTCTTGGAAAACATTATGTATAAAGACGATGCAAACAAGATATGTACAAGAAATAAGAAGAGTGTTGTTACCTTTTAGTAGAAGAATTCTCTTCCATCTTGCTTAGTCTTCTTTGTCGGTTCCTTTTCTTCGAAAATCGATGCTTCATGTTTCTCCTTCCTTTTCTTTAGCTCGAGAAACTGATTCCTGTAGTGACTGTACTTTTGACAGTTGAAGCATTGTATTTATGAAATGTCTTTTCTTTGTTTTGGCTTCCTTCTTGAATCAAAATTTATCTTGTCCCTGAAGTTCTTGAATCTTGTTGTGAAGGCTTGATCATCATACTTCTTTTGGGGTTTCTCTTTTGCATTGATCCTTGATTCTTCTTCAGCACAGCAAGTCCAAAGTTCTTCAAATGTCAGGTACTCCTTCCTTGTGTTCATGCTTGCGGAAAATGCATCCCATGTCTTGGGAAGACCATTGAGTACTATCTTCACCAATTCCTTTTCTAAAGCGATCTCTTCAATAGCTTGTAGTTGATATCTTAACTGGGAGATCCTTACAAAGTATGATGTTATGTTGTTGTCATCATTCATCTTTATGTCACAAAGCTCATTCTTCAGACTCATAACTTGTCCAATTTTTTTGACTGAGAAGAGATTTGTTACGGCATCGTACATCTTCTTCGATGAGTCAAGATGGGAGATGTAGGGTATCAAGTTGTCTTTTATGGAATCCACTATGACACTCATGGAATTGATGTCAACATCTTTGAACTTCTCCATAGTTGCAACGTTCTGCAGTTCCTTCTCTTCTCCTTCTTTAAACTCTGGCTTCACGATCTTTCCTTTCACAATATCCAACACTTTATTCTTAGCAAGGATGAGGTCAATCCTTGTATTCCATGCTCTGAAGTTAGAGGCTCCATCTAGCTTGTTCTTAGACTTTATAGAGTTTGTCATGGCTTGCTTGACTTGGTCAAACCCTAGATTTGACGAGAAATCCAAACTTCATGTCTTGGCCTTCTGAGAGTACCAGGAGATGCATTGGGCTAGGGCACACTGATATATCTAGAGATTAGGTCAATATCATCACTTAAGGTGCCTCAACAAGAGGTTTAGGGTTTCTACAACTTCTTTTGCTAGTAACCCTAGCTGCAGTGCTTTTGGAAGCTGCTCCTGCTAGTAACCCTAGCGGGGGTTCCTTAACGAGCTCAATATATAGCGGCTATGTTTCCTTCCAGCATTTTAGGTTGACTGAAGGGGTGTGGGCCCATAACCTGTTAGAATATAGAAGATGGTGTGCTCATTTTACCATTGATGATACACTCGTCACCCAACCATAGGCCGACGCCTCCCTCTGAGCACCTTAACCTTGACTGAGAATTCCTCCAGAAGCAAACCCTAGACTAGATAGCCAAACAAAGAGTAGTGCACCTTTCCCCAAATGTAGTGCATCACAAAAAGTTGATTAGATAGTCCAAACCCTAGCCAAGAGATATTCAAGCCAATACTGAAAACTTGTTGCTGCTGCAGCTGCACCAACAGCTCTCCTCCAAACCTGCACACAAGACTGCAATTGCATTGCACACCAACTCGGAAACTGCAATTCTGAGAGTGCTACAAATGAGAACTGGTGCCCTGTATTTATAGTAGTCCTGCTAGTTTTACTCGGGACGACTTCTCCTTCTGGATATGTGTCTGTTCAGTATATTATTATTATTTATGGCTGACTTCTTCTCTTGGAGGATAATTTCCTAATATAAATTATCTTCTTGAGCCGACAAGGCTTCTAGGGTTATTATCCAACTCATTAGGGTTTTTCTTGCTTCCCGGAGTCTTCTATTCTCGTCAGGTTCACACGTGGAGGTAAATACCTCCCGCAACTACCATAATATTAACACTGCGTGCATACGATTTTGAGTTGTCAAGTTGAGTGCATTGTTCTTTCCATCTGCATGTACGCTACCCAGGAAATTAAATATTTTTTGTTTGTTGGCTTTTGGAGCATTTGTTGTTATTACCTGCCTCCTGCGAGCTAGAGCTACACAATTTTTTTTTCTAGTAAATTGTTGTGGTTCCTGGCTTGCCCAACCTCTTGCGTGAAGAGGAGGAGCCTGCACTACCTGCTATGGATGTCGGTGCCCAGGTGCCTGTGTCAAGAGCGTGAGGGGTTGTCGTTTCTTTTGCAGAGTGAAGTGTTGCAACTTCTGCCATCGCTGCCATTTCTGATTTTGCATATATACGTATCTGGTTTTTCCATTTCATCCATCGATGCATTCATTTGAAAGTGCGTTCTTTCTATACGTAAATATAAATATACGTTTGTTGCCTTCATTTTATAAATATATGTTGATTGTTTCCCTTTGTTGAAAGTGCGTTCTTGCTATCATCGCTGCCTTTATACGTAAATATAAAGATCCTTGTCTGTTCTTTCTATTGGTGGTGAGAGTCGACTGGTGTGATGTGTGCTGATTAAGTGGAGGAGTTTTTGATTGTTTCACACAGTTTTTTTAGCAGCTATCTGCAAGAGCAGTTTTAAATTACTTCCTTATTGAATAAGACTTTTGAAAAGGAGCTTGTGTGAGAGGTAAAATCCAACAACGTTTTTTTATTTTATTTTGATGAATAATATTTGAATTATTTGTGGTAAAATATGCCAAACCCTCTCGCTAATTCATATTTAAATGAATCCACCAATCTTGATGGCGAAAACTATGTAAACTGGAAGTTTAAGCTGACCACCATTCTCGAGGCATATATCCTATGGACAATTGTCAAAGGTGATAAGCCCAAACCCATTGTTTCTGCCTCAATTCTAGATTGGGATAGGAGAGAGATGAAATAGAAAGTGTTGTTGTGCATGTCCATAAAAGACAACGTCATTCCTCATATAAGGGACTATAAAACTTCCAAAGAGACGTGGGACGTTCTCAAAGGTTCGTACGAAACCTCTAATGCAAAAGAGGTCTTGTTTTTAAAAACTAATCTATTATCTATCAAAATGGAAGCCAATGAAAGCATAAGCAATTTTTTTTCTAGAATTAAAGACTTAAGTGATAAGTCGGGTGACATTGGTGAAAATGTTTCTAGTAGCGATTTAGTAACTGTTGCTTTGAAGTGTTTAATCCAAGATTATAAATTCTTTATTTCAACACTCTGAGCTAGACAAATTCCTCCTACATTTGATGAATTGGTTGGGATTCTTCTTCAAGAGGAAGAGAGAATGAATAATTGTGATTTGGATTCAGGTGTCTCAGATTTGGCGTTGATTTCAAGAGGTAAAAGATCATACAGAGGGAAACCGTGGGATAGGAACAGAGGCCGGTTTCAAGCAAAGAAGACAGGTATGATGAATCATGATTCTTATGTTAAGAGAAATATTGAATGTGACTATGGTGGAAAACCTGGACATCTTGCTAAAGATTGTTATAGAAGAAAGAATCATGAATCTAATCAGAGGCATAGAAGGCATAATGGAAATTGCGTGCATAGAGACACTTCAGTTAATGATGGATTTAGAAATCTTAAATTGTTTATTTCTGAAGTTGCATTGTATGTTGAAACTGATGATGAGACTGCTTGGTTCATATATTCTGGTGCATCAACTCATATGACTTGAAATAAAGAATGGTATGATGAATATTATGAGAAAACTAATGGCACACACATTTACCTAGGAGATAACAGATCACATAAAATCCAAGTCTATGGAGTAATAAGTGTGAACTTACCTAATGGACAATTGAGGCAGATTCATAACGTAACGTATGTTCCTGGTATTAAAAAGAATTTGATATATGTTTCAACTATCACTGATAATAATCTAACAGTGAAATTTGGTAAGTTGAGGTGTGTTGTGAACGATATCAAGGATCTGTGTTGTGAACGATATCAAGGATCTGTGTTGTGAACGATATCAAGGATTACTACAGGGTTGTTTCTACAGGTACTAGGGTTGGTGGATTGTATAAGTTGGATGTGACAATGAATCGTCATGTTGCATTGACATCCACAATAATGTCAACAGAAGAGTTATGGCACCACATGTATGGGCACCTAAGTTACAATGATTTGATGTTGTTGCAAAGAAAAACTATGGTATAAGGTCTTCCTGTTATGAAGAATGATCATTTTCCATGTGAAGCATGCGCACTTGGTAAACAACATAGAGAGGAGTTTCCTATTCATATAGAGAAAAGAAACACAAATATTCTTGAATTAATTCATACTGATGTATGCAGACCTATGCAAACTAGGTCACTTGGTGGTGCTTCCTACTTTCTTATTTTTGTTGATGATAGATCTAGATACACATGGGTTTATTTCATACGGAGAAAAAGTGATGTATTTGAATACTTTAAAGAATTCATAACTATGACTGAAAAACAAACAAGAAAATGTATTAAGGTTCTCAAATCTAATCACGGTGGTGAATATATATCACGTGGATTTAAAAGTTATTGTAAATTTTATAGTTTACAATACCTCATACACCTCAACAAAATGGTGTTGCTGAGAGGTGGAACAAAACACTAGCGGAGTGTGCTCGCATTATGCTTCAAGGTAAAAACATTTCTAATGGTTTTTGGGAAGAAGCCATTAATACTGTTGTTTATTTAAAGAATCGTGTTCCAACTAAGAAATTATATTTCCAAACTCCTTTTGAGATTCTTCATGGTTATAAACCTCATGTCAGTCATTTGAGAGTATTTGGATCCACTTCCTTTTCACATATTCCAAAGGATGAGAGAAGAAAACTTAATGCAAAGTGAATCAAGTGTGTTTTTATTGGGTATTGTACTGATAAAAAATCATACAAATTGTTTGCAAGTAGAGATGTAATGTCTCATGAGAATGCAGATAGAGTTGATACAATGAATGATGTAGATGCTTGGCATAATGATATTGATAAACATGTCAAAATAGATGCAATGGTTAAACAGGAACATGATGAGGTACAGGTTCAAGAACAAAATTATAGTAGTATGGACATTTCAAGAAGTGAGAATACATCAAGTGGAGAAGAGTCACCATAGAGTAGGAGACGAGATGAAAGCAATGAAGGGCCAAGAAAGTCATCACGACAAGCTTAGTCACCTATAAGGTATAAAGATTATGCATTGATGTCTCGTGTAGCGAATGTTGTAGAACCTGTAAATTATGATCAAGCTAAAGAACCTGAAGAGTGGAGAAATGCTATGAATGATGACTATAACTCTCTTATGAAAAATCAAACATAGGAATTAGTTGAACTTCCTAAAAACAAAGTCCCTATTGGAAGCAAATGGTTGTATAAATCTAAATTTAAAGCATATGGTAGAATTGATAAATATAAGGCAAGATTAGTTGCAAAAGGATATTCAAAAAAGGAGGGAATTGATTATGAAGATACTTTTGCACTGGTAGCTAAATTGAATACAATTAGAGTACTGATTTCCTTAGCTAGAAGACATAATTGGAAATTACATTAATTAGATGTCAAATTTGCTTTTCTGAATGGCGATTTAAAGGAAGAGGTTTATTTGGTTAAACCTGAAGGGTTTGTCAAGAAGGGATAGGAGCATCTAGTCTGCAGGTTAAGAAAAGCATTATATGGTTTGAAACGGGCATCGAGATCTTGGTATGTAAAGATATATACCTTCTTTTATCAGAATGGGTTTGTGAAAAGCAAAAATGATCATAACCCGTATGTTAAGAAAGATGAAGAAGGGAATGTTTCTTTAATATCTGTATATGTGGATGATCTCATTATTACGGGAAGTGCATGCAAGTTAATTGAAGAGATTAAAATTCAGTTGTCTTAAGAATTTGAAATGAAATATATTGGCGAATTGCATTACTATTTAGGAATTGAGGTTTGGAGAGAGTGGGGTAAAACATTGATCACTCAAAGTAAATACACAAAAGAAATTCTTAAAAGGTTCAACATGAGTGAATGTAAAGCTATGTCAACTCCCTTAGAACATAATGCAAAGTTGTACAATGAATATGGATCTAAAGAGGAAGATGGTACTTTATATCATGAGTTAGTGGGAAGTCTGAACTACCTCACCACTACAAGTTCAAACATTGCATACTCAGTTAGCATCCTTAGTCAAGTTCATGGCTAAGACTTCAGAGAGTCAATGGAAAGCTGTGAAGAAAGTTCTTCGATATCTGAAAGGAACTCTTAATTTTGGTATTATTTATACTAATGATTGTGATGTTTAGTTGACAAGTTACTCTAATTCAGACTGGGCCGGAAATCCCAATGACAAGAAATCAACTTCAAAATATGCATTCAACATAGGTACAGGGTCATGTCATGGAGCAATAAGAAAAAACCAATTGTTTCTTTATCGTCAAAATAAGTTGAGTACAAAGCTCTATGCAATGCTAATTCTGAATTTGTTTGGTTAAGGAGAATTCTTGAAGATGTTGGCAACAAACAAATGAGGCCAACTATTCTCAAATGTTACAATCAAAATTCTATTAAATTGGCACACAACCCAATTTATCATGCCAAACCAAGCATATTGAAATTCAACATCATTTTGTAAGAGAAAAGATACATTCAAAGGAAATTGATTTGATTTATTGTAATACCACTCAAAGAAACAATTAGGACTGATAGAAAATTTGTTTCTTCATTAAAGAGGGATGTTAGAATAATGAATAAATATCTAGAATCTATTAAAATAGAATATTGTTTAGAGTTTGTTTTGTTAGTAAAAAGATTGAGGTTGTAGGTGGTTTGAAATCCACTAATATAAGAATACGATCTACGATCTAATCTACTCATAAACTATAAATGTAATTGATTTCTCTACTTAATGATCTTCTCACTTCTTTGTGGTTTATTTCTAAGTTCTTATTCTTTCATGTATGGAGAGTTCAATTTAATACATATCAAAAAGTAGATCTTCTCACTTCTTTGTGGTTTATTTCTAAGTTCGTATTCCTTCATGTATGGAGAGTTCAATTTAATACATATCAAAAAGTACTTGGTTGCAAAAGTTAGAAAGGAAACCTTAATGTATGCAGAGTTCACTTTAATATATATAAAAAATTACTTGACGGCCTTGTATTGCATTACTTATCAGCAACCGCCCTTTTGTTTCTGAGCCTTGTATTGGATAACTTATCAGTAACAGCCCTTTTGTGTCCGATGCGGCCCCTGGATGCCCTTTCATGGAGGGCGGTGAAGCCTTCCAAGAGGGGGAATATCCATTAGTGGTATTGGCATCTGAGATATGCCCTATTACTGATGCTATGGCATCGAGGATATCCCATTTGAAGAAAGGGTCTCTACTTGAATGAAGGAAAAATACTGACGCAATAAAGCTGGAAACGCCATTGGACCATATTCATATAGAGCATATTCCTTATCATTGATGCTATGGTATCGAGGATATCCCGTGTTATTAATGGAAGAAAGGATCTCTACTTGAATGAAGGAAAAGCACTAATGCGATAAAGCTAGAGACCCCATTGGACCGTCTTCATATATAGACGCCATTGGATTACGTTCATATCTGGATAGATTTGATGCCATGGAAAATGACAACGAAATGTCACTCGTTTTGGAGACATCCATAGAATACAATTCCAGCGAGTTCGCTATTTAAATTGACATTCTCCCACGGTTATTGAGCAGATTGAAACAGCAGTTATTTGCTCAATCTGAATTGTATCCCGCTGGGTAAACAAGGGATTCTGAAAACCACGTTAGAGATGGCGAACCAGCTTAGACGAGTTGTAATTCTCATCCTGGCTTTGCTTGTTAGCAGTAACAAGCAACGCTAGGATGAGAATGCAGCACGTCTAAGCTGGATCGCAATGCCAGGATGCAAATTGCAACGCATCTAAGCTGGTTCGCCATCTCTAAAGTTGTTTTCAAAATCCCTTGTTTAAGCCAGGAGGATACAATTCAGATTGAGCAAATAAGTGCTTCTTCAATTTGCTCAATAACCGTGGGAGAGTGTGAGTTAAATGCAAAAATTTCTGGAATGGTACTCAACGGACTTCCTTGTTCAAATTTGTGTTGGTCTTCCAGCCTAGGCTTGTCTATCCAAATGGTATTCCATGGAAGTCCTTGTCAAGGTAAGGGCATCCGATCTCCATCGAAGAATTAGTTTATTACCATGAACTTATTTTTGTTTTGAATTTATGAAGCATTTAGAATAATGAAAAGAGACTGTGATCAAAATTCTAATCAACTTTAAAAAATATTGCACTTCATTTTTGTCATTATATTCATTTAATGTGTTCTGATAAGAATTTTGCATCATTGAAATTAGATTTTTTTCTACTGACAATGTTGAGTACTTTGAAATATTGATCTCCAATTAATTGGAAACAGGGATTAGGGAGCGGGAAATGATAGCAGTAAAACATTACCGTGAAAGAAAAGATCAATCTGGTGTTACATACTATAATCTGCCTGAACAAACTCCGCCTAAGGTTTTTCTTGAACACTATGAGAAAACTAGTGCTATTCTGATTTTTATTCTGATTCTGCTTCGTTGTTAATTCGTCTTACTAATGGCTGAACAATTTCAGAATAGCGGTGATGAACGTGGTACTGTGGGCCAAACCGAAAGCGAAAGTGGAGGATCGAGAATATTATAGAGAGCGAAAGCGAACGAAAAATTTCCTATTCAAACGACAGAATCCTGGGGGACCTGATGCTCAACATCACCGCAAATAAATAAGACAGAATGTTGTTACTAATCTGATAGTTATATTCTATTCGGGAGGTCATTTTAGTCTAAGAAATGATTTTGATCTTTCAACCGAGAAGTTATTTGGATTCTTGCGTTCGGCTAGCTTGCTGTGGCCTACTTACTATAGCTAAACGATACATTATAAATGCAGAGAGTGTGCACTTTTGTTTGATTGTGAATTCCAAATTTGAAAATCCTCCGATTACTTCAGGTTTTCATGTGGCGTCTTAATAATGTTTCATATTTTCTAACATCGAAAAGACAGGAAATAAACACCGAGATAGCGGCCACACAGTTTGGTTTCTATTTTTCATTAAGCCTAAACGTATACACTTGAAGATGGACATTAATTACTGATCTTTTAATTATAAAAACTAATTTTATGATTAACAATTGAAAATGTTAGCATATTTATAGTAGTTCTCTTAAAGTTCTAAATGGCTTGCTTTGCAGGCTATTTAATTCTGTCCATTTTGAGAACACAAATAGTGGTCATATTTGGAACATTGGAAAGACTACCAATAGGAAGTCAATATCTAAAACTAATAAAATACTAAGGCTTCAAGTTTAAGTAAAGTGTATTAGCAGACTTAAAAATGAAGTACTTGAATTTTATAATGAAGTGTTTTATACATATTAATTTTTGTTAATTGGATAAACTTGGTAATAAATGGTAATGACAATAAAATATTAATTCTATTAAGTAAATGTGAAAAAATAAACAAGTAAAGTAAACAAGAAAACTTAAACATTAAAAAATACAAAAAATTTATAAATATGAATATGAAATCTCATTCATTGATCCACGTACACAAGTTCTGGTGCCTATGCCTTTTAAGGAGAGAACAGTTTTTTTCCTGCCAAAGCTCTATTCGAGTTATATTGTATTAAGCTATAAGGTATTCTCCTACAAGATTTGACAAGAGGTTCGTACGAAGTTTAATTTGTATATTTATTTTCTGATCCCATGGATTCTACAGGGCCCTTAATAAACTTCTATGGTTTGTTTGATATTCAATTTGAAGGTTACTAAGTTCAAACCCAGATAAACTACGTTTTGACATGAATTTCTTCCTTCTTTTTAATTCATTTGCGCCTTGATATGGAGTGCTCATCCAAACCGTTAGATTAAATTATTTTATGCAATTCAAGTCAGTTGACTCTTTCTAACCCGTCCGATTTAAAACAATTTATGCACTTCAAACGAGTTCCACTTCAAACAATTTATGCTCCATGATGATGCTTGACATGTTCATGCCAAACACTTAGGATTAAATTTTTTTAACTCACTTCAAACCAAAATCTAATTTATTCTCCATGATGATGCTTGACATGTTCATGCCAAACACTAAGGATTAAATTTTTTAACTCACTTCAAACCAAAATCTAGTCCAGCGTTGAAAACCTCCACTCCACCATTTCCTCTCTATGAATAGAAGTAAATTATTCCCTTGTGAAGGGGTCAAAAGAAAATAACACACAATAATAAGCACACAGAAATTGTATTGCTCGAATTCATGAAATGTTTACATAGCCATGCTTTTATAGACAGTATGGAAGAGTCTAGATCCAGATCTTTCCGGAAAAACCGGTGGAAGGGAGATGATAGAATTCTTTGGAAGATAGTCGAAGTGCCAGTGTGTGTCGGTGGAGAAGAGTCTCGAACTATGTAGTGGTTGGTAGAAATTAATACTTCCAACACTCCCCCCTAATTTCTACCATTAATTACAACAATATTTATCATGCCCAATGCTTCTCTCAAATATTCAAATTGGTCTTGTGCTAATATGTCAAGTTTCTCCTTTGATCTGCAATGTCTCCTCCTTAAGAAATACATGTATTGGTTAGGTCTTTGTCTGAGTCATGTCATCATATTCAGTTTCTATCTTCATATGGTTGGGCTTCCTTAAATGTGCTACTTTGTTTTACTAGCTTCCCCTCATCATAAATCACCTTTGGATTTTACGACTTACCCCTAACCATTACAAAGCTTCTTCTTTTGTACTTGCATAACATTGATTAATGCTCGAACATTTGCATATTCATTTTGCACCTGCAAACAACTGATCATTGATGTCTATATAAAAAGAGATCCATCTACTGAGATACATGGGTACCATCCACTGTACTTTCCAGTTCTCTAGGTATCATTTTCACGTACATGGTTCATCAATAGATTAAACTCATTTAGTCATAACTTGGTCCCAACCAACTCACACTCTGAGATTACTTAATCTCACATTTCTCCCCTTAATCGAAGATCTAACTTCTTCGATCATCATCAAACTTAGATATGAGTACATCTACCACCCTCGTACCTACCTAGAGGTTAATTCCACAGCTTGATGCCACATCCACTATTTATGCCTAAGAGGGATACACACTACATGATCAGTCTAATCCATGTAGGCCTGACTCAACAGGGCTTACTAAACACTTGGGGAATACAATTTGCCTTGCCTACAGCTAAGCTTTACAACTTTGGACCAAAAACCTCTTGGGGAATATAGCTTTTCTATGCCTATGGCTAAGATTTACAACTTTAAACCAAAAAATCTCTAGGGTGTCGGGTACTACCGATCATGCACCCCTTACAACATATATACATCATTTGATCTCAGGTACAAAAATTCCACATTCTTTACTAAATGCCCAACAAATTACAAACCCATTACATATGCCCATTTACATCTCATCATTAAGCATTACATAACTTCATTTGGAGTCTTTTTTGTTCTTTACCTCTTCTAACAAGAGTCTTTCTTCCTTGTCTTTCATCATCCATTATTTCTCTTCTATCACCCTTTGTCTTTTGCATCATGAGTTTGTCTTTGTCTTCTTGCATCTTGTTTTTCCTTTCAATATACTTTATGGATATGTTTCTTGTTGGAGTTGATCAAGATCAAACAAAACAACCTATGACAATGGATTGACAAACTTAATTGACACACCAATTTTCATGATTTTACATCACTTTAACATTTGATTTGGACTAACTTTAACAAACAAACTCTCCCTTTAACTTTAACTAACACTCATTTAGACTCTTCTTGAGATTAATGTAATCACTTTACATTTCAAGACTCTTTTTCACAAAGCTTTTAGATTCATTCACTTGACCTTGACCTCTCACTTTAGCTTTTACAACTTGACTCAATTTTTTCTAAAACAAACCCACATAACCATTCGAATCACTTTTCTATATACTCAATGACCCTTTTACAAATAGAAAGAAGGACTTTTTACATACACTAGTATGACCATCTTTATAAATGTGACCAAAACCTTTATGTGCATTTTTAGTCACCATTTGAAACAACACTTACAAAATTTTTAAAGTAAGAGGCTACTACAATCATTACATTGATTATCTTGATTATTTTGACACAATCTGACCACTCTCTTACATGTGTTTACATGCACCTCTTGAAGCTTTTCCACCTGTCTCTCCAGTTCACTAACCCGTGCATATGCCTTGGTTGTCTCTGCCTCCAAATATAGTGCTCCTTTTTTTGCAAAGGGGTCGGCTCTCCTCGTGACAGGCCTCCTCACGATCTTTCTACGGCCCTTAACAAATCATCCAAAGCACTGTCCCAATAACGAATCTTGAGTTTCCCTTTGCAGATATACGCTCACCTTCGGCTCTGTGGCGGAGGGCCTGCTTCTCCTCTGCGCGGTCTGAGCGGATCGGTCCTCATGGCTCTCCAATTCTTTGTGGCCCTGCTTCACCTACACAGGCGAGAAGTGTATTGACAAAGCTTATCTCATTTTCGGCGGACCAAGTTTGGGGTATCTTCGTCTGAACGCTGGATTTTCCCGCTTTCTTCTTCTTCTTGGATTTCGATCCGCGGGCGTCGTCGTCATTGTGCTTCTGGTGGAGAATTGAAATCCCTTTGGAATACGTTTGCCCCACGAGTTCCTCCACATTGTTTTCACTGCCCGTAGAAGGCTTCGACCTTTTGGCCGACGTAGGGGTCAGCTGATCCTTACCCCGGTTTCTCATGCTCCGCTTGGCCTCCACTCCATTATTCTTCTTCTGTGAAGGCGAGGAATTGGGTCCTCGGGAATGTTTCCCTCCTTGAGCTTGGAGTGTATGCTCCAGAATCTGGACCACATGGTCCTCATTTTTTCATATTGGAGTGTATGCTCCAGAATCTTGACCACATGGTCCTCATTTTTTCATAGAGCTGTGTGTTGCAGGTGATATTGAGTGCAATGGTCTCCTTCACTTGTTCGTAAAATGCAACCATGTCCACTTTCCCTCCTTCAAGAACTATGCAACTGATTGCATCATCCCCGCGCACTTCTGGTGGGTTAATTCTTCCGCGGGGAAACCAACAATGACGACTCTCTTGGTGGCTTCTATGCCCACAGAAACGCTCCCCCACTCATATCTGCACCGTTGGGCGTTGTGGGCGACTCCTCTCAAGATCCTGGGCCCTCCTGCAAGGGAGTGAGACCCAGATCCAATATCTGATACAGCAAATGAAGGGGTCAGAAGCAAATAACACACAGTAACAAGCACATAGAAATTATATTGCTCGAATTCATGAAGCACATAGAAATTATATTGCTCGAATTCATGAAATGTTTACATAGTCATGTTTATGTTTTTATAGACAATATGCTTTTATAAAGGGGTCATAAGCAAATAATTTACAGAAGCAAATAATTTACATCGTCATGTTTTTTACATAGTCATGTTTTTATAGACAATATGCTTTTATAGACTAGACAATATGGAAGATGGGAGATCCAGAGCTTTCTCGAAACAAACGGTGGAAGCGGTGGTAGAACTCTCTGGAAGATAATAAAGCTTATCTATATGTATCGGTGGAGAAGCATCTCTAACTCTGTGATGGTTATATGTGTCGGTGGAGAAGCATCTCTAACTCTGTGATGGTTGATAGAAATTAATACTTCCAACACCTTGAACATATTAGCAAACTACATCAAGTCTTCACATCTCCTTTTTTTTTCCCAAAACGGAATACACTCTTAGAGAACCTTGGCTTGGCTGGGTACCTTCATTATCCATCGTCTCTTCCTCACCGCAGCCGGTAGGTACCAGGCGGGTACGGGTCTGATGGAGGAAGCCCACTCAATGGGAATGAGCTTGATTAATAAATGATGAGATTTTCCCTCCAAGGTGTGTCCCAAGTATCCCACTTAATGGGAATGAGCTTTTCCCTTGAGGGAATGTCTGATCGAAGGTTTGATAGCGAACCCTGTTCTTGGTTTGTTTAATTGATCTGAATTCTATATCTTGGAAGAACTTCTGATACTTGTGAATCAATTGCTAAGGGCCACTAATTTCATGTTTATCTCCCTTTACTTTTTCTCTGAAGTTTGTGAGTGGTTGTTATAGGATGGAGATGTTTGAGTGAGTTTGGATTATGGTGATTCTACCACAAATACCGAGTCACTTCCACCTCCTTCTATGTAAATCTAGTTGGTTTCTCATTGACATCTAGCTATGATGATAATCATTTATATAATGAAATACAAAACCACAATTATATAACTGATAAACTTAGATATGCATATTTTATTTACAAACCTTAATTCTAAGATAAACCCTAATTAAGGTTTGTAAATGTAATAAACCTTTCTACCTTCATCAACCACAATCATGTAATTGTGACAGTATATTTAACTATTAATAATCACATTTATTCAAATATTGTTTTTACAGGAAGAAAAATTTATTAAACTAAAATGTAAATGTAATAAGCCTTTTTACATTCATCAACCACAATCATGTAATTGTGGTAGTATATTTAACTATTAATAATCACATTTATTCAAATATTGTTTTTACATGAAGAAAAATTTATTAAATTAAAAGAAGAAAATATATTTTACAATACAGTATTAAAGAAATTGTACAATAAACCGAGTAACCTCCATAATATACATAAGTCACATTAATTTACATTCATCTTAATTTAAATATTTAATTATTAATTAGATTTAGTTGAATAATTAATTTCATAACAAAATATTTATTGGATCCGGGGAAGTAAGATGTATTATATAGTAGAGCATTTCATTATTTTCTAAATCCATCTTCATATTTAATATATCCAATTAAAATATATGAATCTAAGGTAGGCATTATAGGGACAAATATGTACGAAAGTTTTTAATAATTTTTTTGTTAAACGATAGGCTCAACTTGTCTGAGTAAGACTAATGTCGTTTTGTAAATTTTTTAGATGTATAGCTTCCTATCTAAAAGATTGAAATTTATACTTGCAATGGTGGTGTCGGTAACGCCAAATCCAACAAGGCATTTAGGTTTCATTTACATTACTAAGTAGTTAACCGGACATAACATAACGCCTCCCTAATATTACACCGCATACAATCATTAAATTTCAGCATTACTATCGAAAGTTTGGATAAGCCACTCGAATTATTGGTTGGCAGAAATTTATTTAGAACATAATTCCCTATTCTTGATATTCAACAACATTCCATATGAAGCGTACTATCTTATAAATCCTTAACATGGTGCTTGCCATAGGAAGCCTGATAAGTGATCAATCCTCAACCTAATAGGAGAGATCTTTTCCTTCACCACCATAAGGAAGACTTTACCTACAAGTCACGTGTACGTACTTGAACACAAATATTTTATAAGATGAAGTCCACACTAAAACCTACAAGTAAGTGTTAGATTTGCACCAAAATCTATAAGTCAAGTCTGTTAGATTTGGATTAGGGTGAGTAGTGTTCTTTTAATCCATTACCATTAACATACATATAGCATTTTATTGCAAGATTGGATAAGCCACTCGAATTGGCAGAAATTTATATAGAACATAATTCCATATACTTGATATTCAACAACATTCCATATGAAGTTTAATATCTTATAAATCCTTAACATGGTAGTTTCCATAGGAAGCCTGATAAGTGATCAATCCTCAACCTAATAGGAGAGATCTTTTCCTTCACCACCATAAGGAAGACTTTACCTACAAGCCACGGGTACGTAATTGAACACAAATATTTTATAAGATTAAGTCCACACTAAAACCTATAAGTAAGTGTTAGATTTGAACCAAAACCTATAAGTCAAGTTTGTTAGATTTGCATTAGGGTTAGTAGTGTTCTTTTAGTCCATTACCATTAACATACATATATCATTTTATTAAGCAATAGTAGCATAAACAATTGAAAAAAAGAACAAGATATTTATCTTGGGAAAATCTAAATGGGAAAAAATCCAACAACCTTTCTTAGATAGATTCCATTCACAAAGCAAGTCCAAAAAGATAAACCCTAGCAAAAAGACTAGCTCAACTAAAAATACCACCATAGTTGCAGCAACAACACTATACCAAGGTAGCACACCTCCTCAAGGAGTAGCACACAAGAGAGAGATACCAAAGGACTGAAAAAGAAGAAACTAAGACACTGCAAGTCACCTTCTCCAAACTTGCACCTTTCTTTTGTGTAGCTGAGAGTGTGAGTATGTGTGTACAATTGAGCTAAGGTGACTCCTTATTTATAGTCTTCATTTTTTTCTAGTTGGGCCAACTTCTCTTCTAGGAAGGTGTCTTTTAAATTATTCTTTATTCTTCTCAGATGACTTCTCTTTTGGGGTATTTCAACATTTGTCCAATGGATCTCTTACTTCCAGAATCTTCTCTGCATCTAATAAAGGTCATCTAGGAGGGAAATATAATGCCACAACTACCAAACATCAAAACTCCCTCTTAACTAGGGTTGCATCTTTCATGGTGTCTTCATCTAGTAGTCCACTGACTACTCTACAATCAGCTCATAATACACATCTGCCACAATGCCATCAGTAGCTTGAATCATCTGTAACAGTCTCTGCAGTCAAATAGAACACAACTACTTCCAATGTGAACTGGGAGTCTTCATGGAAATCAACTAGTAGCGCACAACTAATACAATGTCATCCAGTAGAACATGACTATGTCGATCCATAGTAGTGCACAACTACTATCTAGTGGTACATAACAACTCCTAGTAGCACATAACTACTATCAAAGACACAATGTCTCTCTCCTTCAATCAATTGATAACTACACAAGCTACCACCATGTATTCCATCAGTCTCTATGATTATGCAACAATTAACTAGTAGCACAAAACTACTACCATGCCATCAACCATAATCATAGTATGTGACCTCCATGACTATGCAACAAGCATCTAGTAGGATAGAACTACTACATTGTCATTGTCCATAGTAAGGATCGAAATGATTATGCAACAATAAGCTACAGATACTACAATTCCATCATCCATAGTCATCTGTATGACTATGGAAAAATAAGCTAGTAGCACACAACTACAACAATTCCATCAACCATAGACATACCAATGATTATACAACAATCAAATAGTAGCACACAACTACTACAATGCCACCAACATTAATCATAATCAATGTCTTTATAACAATGCAACAATCAACTAGTAGCACACATCTACTACAATGCCAACATCCATAGTTATAGTCTCATCCAATAGCACAAAGGTACTCCCATAGTCCTCACGACTATGTGTTTGATGTTTCTTCTCTCATTAAGTTTGACATTGCATTACCCCCTTAGTAACCTCACAAGAATGATCTAGGGAACCCTCGGACATAGGGGTTATCCGACATGAGAATAAAACAATACACCTCCCTCTCAACAAGGGTGGACATTTTTTTATCATGCCAAACTTGTCTCTGGAGCACCTCGAGTCCTTTTCACTCCTATTCAAATTAGCATGACTAATAGGAGAAAGACTGTGCCTAGGCCCACTTGCCAAGTCAGCATGGCTAATTTTGTGAGTGAATGTATCATTCTCCCTTGGTCAAATTAGCATGACCAATCTGAGATAATTTCTACCCAATGCCATTCATCTATGGATGTGTACTGGAGCTTCATTGCTCCCTTCTGCATCATGTCTTAGATGAATTCCTACAAGAAAATTTCAAAGCCACACTGTTTCACAACTTTCCATAGTCATTGGGATTTACTCTGCCTCTGTTGTACTAAGTGTCATTGATGTCTACTTCCTTCTCAACCATGAGATCATACCCGATCCCATACTAAAGCAACATCTAGAAGTACTCATATGATCCACTGCACTCCCTGCCCAGTCAAAGTTTATATATCCATGCAACTTCACAACTCCATATGAGGCATATGTCAATCCATATCCAATTGTACCATGTAGGTATCTCATCATATGTTTTGTTGCCATCCAATGTACATGTCTAGGTTCAACCATGTACTAACTCAATGAATTCACTGCAAAACATATTTCCAGCCTAGTGTTAACTAGGTACATCAAGGATCTAATCAAATGTTTGTACATCATGGGATCCACAAAATATGAAGATGAATCACTCGGTAGGTTCAAACTTATTGTCATGGGTGTGGCCAAGGAATTGCATTCCATCAGCTCAAATATCTATAGGATCTTAAAAATATATTTTCCTTGGCTAAAGAAAATCTTATTTGATCTCTACCACACCTATAATACCAAGAAGTAATGCATCAGACTAGATCCTTCATATTGAGCTCTAAAGGGAGCTCCCTCTTGAACCCAACTATGAGCTTCTCATCTCCTGTCAGAAATAGGTTATCCCCATATAGGATCAATGGGAAGCCATCCCCAAGCTCATCAAATAATTGTTTGATTTGGCATATCATGCCCTAGGTTCCTTCTTAGGCACATACAAAGTCTTCTTCAACATGCAGACATGAGACTCCTTCTCATGTATCTTGTGGTTGCTCTATGTACACTTCTCTTGGCTACTAGAGAAAGTATCTCATCATAATCTTATCCCTATTGCTGGGAGAATCCTCAGGCCACAAATAAATATTTGTACATATTTATGTTTCCATATGAAACATGCTTGATATTGTAGATCAACTTGGAAGTCACCACTGACTTCCCTTCTAGTTAAGGGACTGAGGAAAAGATCCATATCCCATTCCTTCTCACTGGCTTCCTCCTCAGTCACTGAAACAAGGGAATCCTACCAAGAGGTTTCGTATCTCCTCTAGGCCTCTGAAGCTTTGATCTAGGCTTATGTCTATCATCTCTGGAAGACATCTCTCTCCCCCATCTAAATCTGAGGAGGAATACTTTCTGAATGGAAGTTTCTAAGTAACTGAATCTCTCTGAGATCAGGCTCAATCTAAGTTTGCATGCTCCCTATGAATCTTGACTCATCAATTTCATATATTTGTATCCCCTTTTCATCATACAAAGCATCACATGACCATGCTAGTATTTTCTTGGTCACTGCAACAATTCTAGGTAGGCCCTTATGGATCTACTGACTTTTCTTAGTGAACTAAAGAGTGATGAATTGAATCAATCTCCTTATGAGATACTTTGTATTTGCAAAGGTATCATTTTTTCCATAAGGCTCTGACTTCGTCCTCTTCTCCTTCATCACATGGATGTGCACAAATCTATGTCTAGATGGTTTACTCCATGTATAAACTAGACACCATCTAAAATGTTTCCTCCTGCAACTGTCATTATATCTCCTTCTCAGAGCTATTATGTATGACCTTCCAAGAACAAGAAACAAGAAAAAAAATATCTCCATGGTAACCTTCATGGAATTTTCAATATAACCTTCCTAGAACAAGGTCAACAACCAAGAATGTGTCCTAGAGGAGATCAATTTATCTTGTAAACAAGTGTATTATTAATATGAATATTCACCTAATGGTATTCCTACCAACAATAATCAAGTGTTTACTAAACTAGCAATATCGATAGCAATAATATAATTTAAAGACTGTTATTCTAGTTACAACACTTACGTAAACTGCACCAATATAAAAATATCAAACCTGATATACAAACCTGTAGTTTAGTTGATGTTATCAACAATAGTGTTTACTAAACTAGCAATAGAAATAACAATAATATAATTTAAAGACTACTATTCTAGTTATAACACTTACTTAAAGTGCAACAATATAAAAATATCAAACCTGATATGAAAACCTAGAGTTTAGTTGATGTTGTCCCACTTGAGTTGTCTTCTATAGATTCCCTGATCATATGTTTGTAATCACTACTTTCTAAAGGACATACTCTTCATCCTTTGACTTATGTTCTTCGACATCTCTTGCATGTGCATGGTGATTCTTCTTTCTCCTAGTTCTAGAAGCATCTTCTTGATATGATCCAATAAATCATTCTCTTCAAGAATGAGGACAACTATATGCTTCCACGATTTGAAGTTATCTGGTCCATCCAATATGTATTTAACTCTCATGCTGGTTGACATTTTTTGCTAGTAGAAACCCTAGCATTGAAAAACCTTGATTTTTCAAATTTCACCAAACAACACGGTGAGGGTTTCTCTAGGTGCTCTAGGTTAGGGTTCACTTCTCTATGAATGAATTGTCCCCAACATCCTTAGGATAATGATCAACGAGCTTGATAAATATTGTAGTTGCAAGGTGTTGCTATCACAATCTTCCTTCGAGTGGTCAAATTTTTCTAAAGGTAACCAACTCTGATACCATGCTATATTTTCCCTATTTACAGAGTATTAGGGTTACTAGTGTTCTTTTAATTCATTACCATTAACACATATACATCATGTACTAAGTAGTAGCAGCACACATAAGAGATAAAAAGAACACGAGAGATTTATCCTGGGAAAACCCCAAATGGGGGAAAAACCCAACAACATTTCCTAGATAAGTTCCATTCACAAAGAAATTCCAAACAGATAAACCCTAGCATAAAGGATAATGCAACCATAAATACCACTACATCCACAACAACGACACTATACCAAGGTTGCACACCTCCTCAAGGAGTAGCGCACAAGAGAGAGATACCAAAAGACTGAACAAGAAGAAATTGAGTCACTATAGTAGCTACGTCACCTTCTTTAAAATTTCATGTTGATTTTGTGTAGCTCGGAGAGAGTGAGTGTTTGTATATTTGAGCTAAGGAGCCTCCTTATTTATAGTCTTACTTTCCTTCTAGTTGCATCGACTTCTCTTTTGGGAAGGTGTCTTTTCATTATTCTTTATTTTTCTGGGTCGACTTCTCTTTTGGGGTATTTCAACATCTATCCAATGGAACTCTTACTTCCATAATATTCTCTACATCTAAGAAATGTCATCTAGGAGGGAAATATCCTCCCACAACTACCAAACATCAACAACATGTACCTACTTGAACACAAATATTTTACAATATTAAGTCGAGAATAAAATGTTAATGGTGTTATGGTTCAACCACTCACTTGTTATATATATGAAAATATCTTTATCAAATACACATACAGCCTCACCTATTTGTATTCTCAAACTAATATCCTTAGAAAGATACAAATACACATTTACACCCTACCCATTTTAACACGGATGGACACCATAACTTTCATGCATACCCTTTTAAAAATCAAAGTGTGTCTGATCCACGAGGATCACACAACCAATCCAATAAAAAATCGCCATATCAAATGGTTCATTTGGTCTTCTAAGCTGCTTCTTCCAAATAAATTGATATTTTGATTTGGAGGGTCCTGGTGAACGGATCAACAAAATAATTGATGGTGAGGATACATTTCCATCCTTTCTCCATGACTTTTCTTTTTCAACTTATCACCTCTAGGGACCTCTAGGAAGTGGTTAAATTTGATGAGTATTATTGTTTTTTTGTTTTGTTTTTTAACTGTTAAATATTTGCAATTTTAAAATCTACACGTCAAGATTGATGTCTAATTCTTACTTAATTTTTAAAACCATCAAATTAATCGGCAAGTTGAGAATTTACCAGCACCATTTATATATGGCTTGGTTGAATTTCCAATCCCGCATGTTGGGGGTACCACAATGCAACATGACCATCATGCAAATTAGAAGTTACATCTATCTGTGAGCTCCTGGAATTCATCTTATCCTATGATTGAAATTCAGATCGTCTCTAGTTAAATCTTTGTTTGTCAAGTCAATGATGTGATATTTTAGCTTAACTTCACTTATGCATAAGTCTTTGAGTGTCTTGTTGATGGAATGAGAGTTTCTATGAAATGAAACACACAAAACACTATATTTTGCAAAGCAAGGGACATGGGTAAATAAACTCCCAAACCCCCGAAGGAGAAATTTTATTAATCAACCATTCCTGTGTCATTAATTTGTGTACAAATGGTCCCTTATATAACTATAGGTGACCATAATAATTATTTCATAATTACCTAATCAGTTCAAAGGAGTACACAACCATCTCCATAATTAACTCCTATGATCTCTCCACAATATCTCCATGATTCTCAAAAAACTATTCATCCCTAAATCTACTAATTTCTCTCCATCCCTTACAACACATACATAGACTTCTAGAATTTAGTCTACCTTATTACAAACCATATAATTTATTAAACATTACATGTATGAGTATTCATTAAGTAAGATTTATTTATCATACTCCCCCTTTCCCACTTTTTATTGGTCCTTTGAATTGGTCTCATTTTCATCTTCATCTTCTTTGTTTCCACTGCTTGTTGTCTCTTATGATCTTTGGTCTTTTCATTCTTTCTTCTCGATCTTCTTCATCCTCCACCTAAAAAAAATAAACATTTTTGAAGTCCATATAAAAGAGTATCCATCCAATGGAATACATGGGTCGTGAGCCACAGTATCTGTCAGTTCTCTAAGAAACTCTTTATTGTACATGGTTCATCAACCATTCTTCCATCAAAATATGCATACTTGTACCTTTGTTCCCCCTGCATCATTATCATCATCATCCTCATCTTGAGTTTTTGACATACCCATATCCATGCTCTTGATGCTCCTGCATCAGACTCCCGAGGAAAAAATTCTTCATGGACTCCTATCTATGGGTTCTCTACCATTTGGTAAACTTTTGTTTCATAGTTTTCTCCACACAAGTTCCTTTTTCATAACTTGCAATTTGCCTTTCATGCTCAACTAATCAAGTGCCCTTTTCAGGACTTGTAATCTCTCTCACTACCCCACTTCGATGTTTCTATTGGGTTGAGAAACTCTCTTCCATGACTACCATTGATTACATAAGTGGTTTCAACATACCACAAAACATACATTAGAGAACCACGAACTTTAACAAAACTATGGGGAATACATGCCTCAATCATGCTTCCATTAGGTACATACATGTTCATTCCAACTTAGGAAATCTAGTATTTATGCAAACAAAGACTAAGATCATCATTTATATCTTATGCAAGAACTATTAAACTTCTTAAGTGTGTCATAATTTATGGATTTATTGTATCTACATCTCAAATCACACAATACTTTTATACTTTCCTTTGCTTACTTCTTAATTTTTCACACTTCCGTTGTTTAATTTCTGACTCTTTGTTGTGTCTATCTTCTTTCGTTTCTTCCTTTTGATTTCCTCACATCTTTGTTTTTGTCCTTTCCTCTTTCCTCTTGCTTCTTTTTGTTCACACATAGGAGTCCTCCTATTTCAACTTTCCGGTTTTCAAAGTCTATGTTTTCCTTCAATTTGTTGTGGATTCCTTCTGAGCCATTTACATAAACATCCATAGTCATTTTCCTCTCTTCCTCTATGAGCTTCTTCAGTTTCACTATGAATTGAAAATAGCCTCTGCTATAACAAGTCTATTTCTCCCTGCTACACAATAGCTCATCAAGGTTTTTCTTCATATGAACCTGGCCTTTTGGTATTCTTGGTTCTCTCCTCTGGAACCATCTGAGATTCCTCTACTCCTCAGCTTCCATAGCTATAGGATTTTGAACTTTCTCACTTTCCTTTAAGAACTTTACTTTCTCCTTCCTCTAGAAAACTCTACCCACGTTTTCAACTATGGAACTGTCTCAACAACTTCTATCCAACCACAACTGGAAGTTATTCTTATTTATGTTATAACTTTCTTGCTATAGGGTTCTGCCACAAATGTCATGTTCCATTGAAGTCTATATCATTTTCTCTTTCTGCCTCAATATTCTTTATTCTTGAATTTATCTGTCATGGATTCAATGTAATATTCAATCTTCATTAGTCTTCTTTCTATTGTCATCTTCATCTTCTTTCTACTATAATTCTAAATATTCCACATAATACCTACATAAAATTGTTTTTTGTAGGAGGCACATCTCCATCCAACAAGACACCTGCAATGTTTCACAATTGCATGCTTACAAAATATGTTTCTTGTTGGGTTGCACAAAATCCAACATGACACCTATGACCTTGGTTTGAAAAAATTAATTGATGCACCATTGATATGACTTATAATTCACTTTATTTTGACTCTAGACTCTCAACCTAACTTCAAATTATGACATGACTTGACATGATTTGTTAGGGTGTCCGGTAACACCAATTATGAACACTTCTTCATACAATAAATTACATATCAATGATTTCTTTGAAATTGATCTTCAACTTGAACTATGTATCCATCTTTGACTTTATTTAACATTCACTTCATTACACAAGAAAGACTTCATTTCATAACCAAGATTTTTCAACTCATATATGGACTTGAATTCCAATTTACTATGACCCTTTGTATAAACATGCAAACCTTCAATATGCTCCATGAATTTAATAATTTTATCTGTAAAGAATCATACATGACTCTACTCTTCTCATAAACCCAAAAAATTTACCCTCAATATGCACGTGAAAAAATTGAGAAATCACTGTAAAAAGGGCAGATCAAATGGAAAATTTGTATTAGTTTTGGTAGGCGATCTTCCATCTTCCTTTTTGAGAAAATGGTGAGGAATTTCTCCAAATGGTTGAAAACCCACTTGTAGAATGGGTTGATTTACTTCTTAAGCATGTTGTTTCCTCATAAAGTTAATATTTTGGGAGAAGTCATTGCAAAAAAGGGGAACATTAAGAGGTGGTCACTCCTTTCCTTAAGCCACAGAGCGACTAGGTCCTAGTGGTCACCCTCTTCTAGTGTCTACGGTGTGACCCCGCTAGAAGATGGTCACACTAAATAGTCTTAGAGGTGGTCGCTCCTACCCTTCAGACACAGAGTGACCAATTTCTCTTTTCGAGAGGGAGAGGGTGCGACCCGTGTTTGCTACATGGATTTCGCTCACTGAAACTCTAATTTTCCTATTCTCTAGCTTGCTCCAAGAAGTGTAGATCTAATACCATGTCAATGTTTCATCGAAACATAGAGATGATACCTAGCTAAAGAAAGTACAAACAAAGCATATCAAGAAAGGACAAGAGATTCAATATGGAAGAATGAGAAAATATGTTCACACTACTCCAATGAACTAATCAATGATGATCATTGTGATTGATATAATGAATGAGTGAAATATGCTCATATATAGGAAAGAACATTCCATAATTAAGAAAAGTAATCAAAGAGTTAGCTTTCCTTAGGAATGCATGCATGCATAATAGTGATGATCTAAATAAAAAATCTAAAATAGAACTAGTCAGTTAACTCCCACTGAACTAGTGTGCCGAAAAAATAAATTTATCCAACATGATAAACCTACTCAATATCTTGTTACAATAGATAGTTCATCTCTCATAGTTTCATTACAAACATATAACTCTATTTTTATAGTTGATAGATAAATATATTTTTGTTGAATAACTTTCTGTTCAATAGATCAAATTCAACTTTCTTATCTAAGTATGAATAGATGTGTTTTCGATTGAATACCTCTTCTCTAACTTAAGTATACCTTGTATGAACAGATCATTTTCATAAATGACCGCATCCAACAATCTATTTTAGTTGAATTGATCTAGTTTCAATGATATTACATGAATGTATGGCCAAATTGATTTTGAAATCACTAAAAATCCTTTTCAAAATTTGCGCTAATATTTATTTTTTGAAACTCATAATTTTGTTCCTTCCACACCTCATCCACATAATGGATATGAAAATAGAACAATATGGACTTCTCAAGTCCAAAGTATCTCTTCTTATAAGAATATCTATACACTATGAAATATCATCATTTTAAAGAAATACTACAAAATTCCCATTATTCCTAGTTGAGATTGATATTGAGAAGTTTTTTCCCTTAGTACCTCATAAGTCATTACTCAGAGTAATTAGAAAGTATGTTAAGCATAAACCTTTTGTGGATTTAATATCCTCTTGGCCGTGTGGATAAGTGTCGAGCTTGGTTATAAAGGCCTACGACAAAGCAGTTCCTTATATCCTGTCGAGTTAAATCTAACGTTTCACAAGAGTTAAATTTGTCATTCATATTCACAAATTGAAAAAGAAACAATAGCAAAGTAACGACTTTGTACTCCAACTACGATTCACATCGTCGCAAAGAAGAATGAACATATTAAAAGAAACCTTAATTCCATCCTCCTAGCGAAGAAATGGATTTTCAATAATTCCATCCTTCCATCCTTCATCCTTCTTCTAGTGAAGAAATGGATTTTCAATTTTGTAACTGGGTGACTAACACTCCACAACATTCATATCTATCTTTTCGCATTAAACAAAAGATAATGCTTAGATGGCCGTACGAAAATTACTTTATATATAAAGAAAAGGTCTCAAAAATTGGAGGTCAATAATATTTAAAACTTAATTGATGGGCTTGTATTGGACAATTTATAGTTTTCTATGTAAAACAAGTTACCAACAACCATCGACAATCTAGGCAAGTTATCGACAACCACACATTTGCTTCCCAATGCGGCCCCTTAATGCCGTTAGATGACACGTAAAATCGGGCTTTCATAGGAGTGAACATGTATGAGTGGCTAAATGCCCACTCATTAGTGCTATATCATATTATGAGTGGGAGGATATCTCGTATTATTAATGAGGAAATGATTGAAGGAAGTACCAATGCTAAAAACTCTATTGGACTCTCTTCGTATTTGAATAGATTTTTGACGCCAAGGAGGAGAGAACGAACTTTCACCTCATATTTGGATAAATACGCCACGACTCACAGAGTGATGCAAATTTGACAAAGACATCTATAATACAGTGCTATTTAGCCATTTAGATGGATTCTCTCTCTTCGCTATCTACCTCCGTATCATGGCGAACCAACTTAGGTGCGTTGCAATTCTCACCTATGTCCTCTGGCCGCTCGAAGAGCTCTATGAGCATTACTACTAAAAGTAAGCCCTTTTCATCACTATGGGATCACGATTAGCATACGAGTATAGATTCACATACACATGATCACGTTAAGATATATAAATCTCACATTGCGAGTAACTGATACATTATATTTATTTAATCTGTTTTGATATTACATCATCAATATCTGAGATCCTTTTTTTTTAATATAGTAATTCTCAATTAATAGCAAACAACAACTACAGGCCGGGAAATGGTGGTGGTAAAACATTACCGTGAAAGTAAAGATCAAGCTGCCGTCACATACTCTATTCTGCATGAACAAGGTATTTCTTCAACAGAATGAACAAATTATTCATATTCCAATTCGTCTAGGATCTAGAAAGACTCACTCAGCGCGTCGCAGTTACAAAGACTACGCTGTTCAATACTTCGTCGCTGAGCTATGAATTTTTACTGCAGACTGTGCGGTAGACTGCGTGGTGTGATGATAAAAATCTTGTAATAAAATTAATACTATGCTACTCTTAGCACATAAACTCACATATATATTTTCAGCACATAAACTCACATATATATTTTCAGTGCAGATTCAAGAACTTATAAACCTACTTAAGCTTGCACAGATATAGAAAGAATGTATTTTCAAAATGTTTGAACACAATAGAACTCAGAAATATATCAACTCACAAATACGTAAGATATAGAAAGAATGTATTTTCAGAATGTTTGAACACAATAGAACTCAGAAATATATCAACTCACAAATACTTAATGTATTACCAACTTGAATGCTCGGGTCTCTTACAAAATACAAAACTATGCAGAGCTTCGACTCCAACAATTTCTGCAGACTTTCAGAAACAAAGATTGTGCTCTCAGACTTCTCTAACTCTCAACTGCTCCTATGTATTAACACTCTCTGTATATCGACTCTTTAAAGACTCAGGAATATAAAGACTAATATTGGGACTTCCTGTAGAAGAAAACTGACTCAAACATTTAAGACGACAATAAATTTGACTCACTCTACCATAATAATAGAGCTTGAGAAAGATTAAAGATCGGTTCATTATTAATGCAACTCACGACTTATAATTAATATCTCCAACACTCCCCCTTAATTATAATTCGATGGGATTACAAAACACAAAATTTACATAAAAAACTTAAATTGACATGTAATGTCAAATATCTATGATTGCGTTGACTCCTAGACATATTCAAAAAAAAAATTCTTGCCAAAGATTTTGTAAATGCATCTTCAATTTGTTCTATACACCTCCAAAATTCTAAGCAAATTTCTTTGTTATTCACCAACTCTCTCATAAAATAGTACATTGTATCAATGTGATTGGTTTTCTTGTGAAACACATGATTCTTAGGCGATGTAATGTTATAACAGAACACTGTAGTTGGTTCCTGCAACAAATCCTTTAACATTCTTCTCATCCAAACAGCTTGACAAGCCGTGCTTGTAGATGTGACATACTCAGCTCTAACTGAAGAAAGAGTCACGATAGGCTGCATCCTTGATGTCCATGACACGATACCCATTCCAAAATGAAATGTGTACTGAAAGGTGTTTTTCCTGTCATCTATGTTGGCTCCACAATCACTATCAGTATATAGAACAAGTCTAAAATCTTCTGAAGTAGAATACATAATGCCAAAATCTTTTGTTCCATTCACATATCTCAAAATTATTTATCCTTCCTTCCAATGTGATTCTTTTGGAGTTTCCATGAACCTTGAAATCAAGCTCACTCCATACATAATATCAGGTCTTGTAGTTGTCAAATACATAAAGATGCCTACCATCCTTTTAAACAGAGTGGGATCCACTTTATATCCTTCATCTTCCCTCCTTAACTTCAATCTTGATATGACAGGTGTTGGGGTTGCTTTGGAATTTATCATGTTGAATCTATTCAAGATTTCATGTGCATATTTAGATTGTGAAATAAATATACCAGCTTTGGACTAGTGAACTTCAATGCCCAAAAAATATCTCATAATCCCCAAATCAGTCATTTCAAACTCATCCTTCATGATTGACTTAAATTCTTCTATACCAAAGTCACCTGTAAAAATCAAATCATCTACATATAAACAAACAATCAACGTATTACCTTTTTGATTGGCTTTGATGTACAATGTTGACTCACAATCACTTCCTTGAAATCCATTTTGAGTGAGATAGGAATATATGCGATTGTACCAAGCTCTGAGAGTTTTCTTTAATCCATATGGTGCATTATTCAATCTATATACTTTGTTTTCTGGTTCTGGAATCTCATAGCCTTGTGGTTGTTCAACATATACTTATTCATCTAAATGTCCAATAAAAAATGTTGACTTTACATCCATTTGATATACATACCACTTATTATGCACAAAAATAGCCAACATAGTTATGACTATGTCCATCCGTGCAACTGACAAAAATGTTTCATTGAAATCTATTCCAGGTTGTTGTGTAAAACCTCTTGCAACTAACCTTTCCTTGTGCTTTTTCACATTTCCATCTGTATGTTGCTGGGATTTATAAATCCATTTGACACTTATCACATCCTTGTCCTCAAGTATATCTACCAATTTTCATGTTTGATTATTCTCTATGCATTTAATTTCTTCATCCATGGCTTGTGTCCATACATCATCTTTGACAAATTGGTCAAAAGTTGATGGATCATCTATCTGTGAAAATAGAGCAAAGGATAAGAATGAATTTGATGTATCAACATTGTAGATGTCGTGCAAACTTCTTGTCTTTCTTGGTAATAAAATTGGTAATGTAGGATCTGGATATGTAGAACTACTGAGACTATTTTCTGGAGTTTGTTGCACTCTAGGTTTGGACTTCACACCTACATCTCTTACTGGAGTAGTTTGAGTTACGATTTGTGTCACAGTTCTAGTAGTGGAAGGGACTTCCCTTTGATTTATAATTGGTGTTTGAACCACTTCATCTTCTATGCCATCTTTCTCGATAATATCAAGAATTTTAACTATCCTTTCTATGGTTCCATCCCATGCTTCTTCTTCCACAAATTGAACATTGGGGTTGATTATAACTTTTCTTGCAATAGGATCATACAATTTGTATGATTTTGTTTCTTAAGAATACCCAACAAATATACATTTCTATCATTTCTTATTTAAATTTTTTATCAACTCATCTCGAACATGTGTGTATGTGAAACAACCAAAAACATTCAAGTGCACCACATTATGATTCATTCCTATCCAGTCTTCTTGAGGAACTTTGTTTTTCATGCTCTTTGTCATACATTTGTTCATGATGTATACTACAGTTGCTATTTCCTCATGCTATTACTCATTTGACAAATGTTTGGTTGCTAACATACTATGAACCATCTCTACGATGGTTCAATTCTTTCTCTCTGTGACACCATTTTGTTGTGGTGTATACCGTGTAGTGAATTGCTTGTTAATTCCATGAACTATAAAAAATTTCTAAAAAATATCTTGGAACATATTCACTACCTCTGTCAGTTCTTAGAACCTTGATGTAATAACCACTTTGCTTCCCCACAAGTGATTTGAATTGTTGAAAATAACCAAATGCGTCATATTTATGTTTTAGAAAATAAATCCATGTTTTTCTTGATAAATCATCCATAAATGTAAGAAAATAAATGTTTCCTCCTGTTAGTACTCATAAATTTCTTTTTGTTGTATCAAATAAAACCCCGAGGTAACTATTTCAACCAACTTTAGATCTTATTATGACCTATACAATTAGAGAGGGCTCTCTCAAATGTCTAATGAATGGTAATAACCCAAATGATTTATCAATAAATGCATAGAGGTCAGATTCTGCAATAGGACTGGTGTTTTTTTTTTTTAATGGCCGGTAGGACAAACAAGGAAAATGTGCCATTGGGTAATGGATTCAAGGCATGAATTCCAATGTTTTTACATTCAACAACTGGTTGGTTTTTTTCTGCAGTTTGAGGCAAAATAGGTGTTATGATCAACAAATAAATGATATGAAATGAGAGATGGAAAGGAGAAGAAATCCAACTACACTAAATGCATCAATTAGTGGATGAATCCCGAGTGCAACTTTAGAAGAAATGACACAAATATTAATTAATAAATAGAGCATCAAATGAATATGAATTCCTACCACTTACTCTCAAACAATGCTAGTAAAAAAACACAATCATGGAAATGATAAACACGAAACACATAATGAACATAGACACCGTGATGAATCTCAAATTTCAAAAAGATGAAACTTCTGCATTAACTTCAAAGAAATAAACAAGCCTTCCTACAGGCCGGGAAATGGTGGTGATAAAACATTACCCTGAAAGTAAAGATCAAGATGTCATCACATACTCTAAATCTGCATGAACAAGCTTCTCCTAAGGTATTTCTTCAATAAAATGAACACATTATTCATAGTCCAATTCGTCTCGGATCTAGAAATACTCACTCAACGCGTTGCCATTACAAAGACTACGTTGTTCAATACTTCATCGTTGAGCTATAATTTTTACTGCATAGTACTCAGACTGTGTGGTAGACTGCGTGGTGTGATGATAAAATTCTTGTAATAAAATTAATATTGTGCTACTCTTAGCACATAAACTCACAAATATATTTTCAGTGTAGATTCAAGAACTTATAAACCTACTTAAGCTTGCACAAATATAGAGAGAATGTATTTTCGGAATGTTTGAACACAATAGAACTCGGAAATATATCAAGACACAAATACTTAATGTATTACCATATTGAATGTTTGGTGCTGTTACAAAATAAAAACTATGCATATCTTCGGCTCCAACAATTTCTACAGACTTTCAGAAACAAAGATTGTGCTCTCAGACTTCTCTAACTCTCAGCTACTCCTATGTATTAACACTCTCTATATATCAACTCTTTACAAACTCGATAATATAAAGACTAAGATTGGGAATTCCTGTAGAAGAAAACTGACTCAAACCTTTAAGATGACAATAAATTTTTCTGACTCTATCTGAATAATAGAGCTTGAGAAATATTAAAGATCGATTCATTAATAATGCCCATTCTTTCGGTGACAGACTATAAAAACATGACTGCTTGTCGTGACAGTCTAAGTTGGAGTAAACATAAAACTCATGACTTATAATTAATATCTCCAACACTCCCCCTTAATTATAAGTAGGTGGGATTAGAAAACACAAAAGTTACATAAAAAACTTAAATTGACATGTAATCTCAAATATCTATCATTGCGTTGACCTATAGAAAGATTCTGAAATAGAATTCTTGTCAAAGCTTTTGTAAATATATCTTCAATTTGTTCTATACACCTCCAAAATTCTAAGAAAAATTCTTTGTTATTCACCAACTCTCTGATAAAATGATACCTTGTACCAATGTGATTGTTTTTCTTGTGAAACACATGATTCTTAGACAACACAATGGTAGAGTTGTTATCACAGAACACTGTAGTTAGTTCCTGCAACAAATCCTTTAACATTCTTCTCATCCAAATAGCTTGACAAGTTGCACTTGTAGATGTAACATAATCATCTCCAACTGAAGAAAGAGTCATGATAGGCTGCATCCTTGATGCCCATGACATGATACCCAATCCAAAATGAAATGTGTACCTAGAGGTGTTTTTCCTTTCATCTATGTTGCCTCCACAATCACTGTCAGTATATCCAACAAGTCTAAAATCTTTTGAAGTAGAATACGTAATGCCAAAATCTTTTGTTCCATTCACATATCTCAAAATTATTTTTCCTTCCCTCTAATGGGATTCTTTTGGAGTTTCCATGAACCTTGAAATAAAGCTCACTCCATACATAATATCAGGTCTTGTAGCTGTCAAATACATAAATATGCCTACCATCCTTTTAAACAGAGTGGGATCCACTTTAGATCCTTCATCTTCCTTGCTTAACTTCAATCCTGATATGACAGGTGTTGGGATTGCTTTGGAATTTATCATGTTGAATCTATTCAATATTTCACGTGCATATTTAGATTGTGAAATAAATATACCAGCTTTGGACTAGTGAACTTCAATGCCCATAAAATATCTCATAATCTCCAAATTAGTCATTTCAAACTCATCCTTCATGATTGACTTAAATTCTTCTATACCAAAGTCACCTGTAAAAATCAAATCATATACATATAAGAAAACAATCAACATATTACCTTTTCTATTGTCTTTGATGTACAATGTTGACTCACAATCACTTATTTGAAATCCATTCTGAGTGAGATAGGAATATATGTGATTGTACCAAGCTCTAGGAGTTTTCTTTAATCCATATGCTGCATTCTTCAATCTATATACTTTATTTTCTTTTTCTGGAATCTCATAGCCTTGTGGTTGTTCCACATATACTTCTTCCTCTAAATGTCCATTCAAAAATGTTGACTTTACATCCATTTGATATACATACCACTTATTATGCACAACAATAGCCAACATAATTCTGACTATGTCCATCCGTGCAACTAGCACAAATGTTTCATTGAAATGTATTCTAGGTTGTTGTGTAAAACCTCTTACAACTAACCTCTTACACCTCCTATAGATTATGTTTGGATTGGTCCACAGATATCTGAATGTACAATTTCCAATGGAGCTTTTTCTATATTTGAATTTCCAACTAGAAATAACTCTCCATGCTACTTTCCAAAGTTGAATCCTTCACATATTCTTTCTGGTCTTTCAATTAATAGAAAAAATTTCACCATATCCTTTGTATGTAGTATCTTCAAACCTCCAGAATTTAAAGGCCCAAATATGAAATGCCACAACCATTGGATTGTTTAGATTGTATCTCCATTGGATTTCTTATATTGTATCTCATCTTTTCTTGTGTCTTGGGTAGGTACAATCATCTTCTGCTGGTACTTAATTTCCTTGGAAACTCTTAACCATGTCCAATACTTTTTTCCAAGCTATATTACACCTAGTATCTTGGCATATAGAGGGAATCATTTCCATCATCTCATTTTTTGTCTCATTTACCCCTAGGGTCACCCGAGACTCCCCCCTTCTGTTATATTCTTCCTTCACTAAAGTGAGGGGAGGGTTTATATGAGGTGATACTGGGTAAACTCTCCCACTGTTATCACCATATTGTTTATTGGGTAAGGGTTTTCCCAACCTATAGTTTGCATGATAACATTTTGGCACCATTGTCGGGGAGGATTTTGAATCTTCTTTCATTCCCTAACGACACTTTGGAAAGATTCTTTCCCCAAAAATTTACTCCTAGATTACCTAATGAATCCAATTGAAAGATGTTCCCATTATACCCTTGATAACAATGGTTAACTGATTTCTTCCATTAATTAACCACCATGGGAAGAAATCAGTTTTCGTCCAAACCTCAATTTTCTAGACAAAAGAGAGATGCCATAGGGTGGAACCCAAGGCCTTAACAAGTGGAAAAATATCTTGACATTTTGAAACCAGGTGGAATGGTAAACATAGAAGAGATGCCATGGTGTTCTCCATCATAAGAACCTCATTGGGAGGATGAGAATCCTCGACAAGATGAAGACCCTCCTGATAGTATGAACTTCATGAAAATGATCTGTAAATTCCAAGAGGAATATGTCACACATGAAAAAATTGATGAAGATATAAGAAAAGGAGCAAGAGAGGGAAGGCTTTGGGTGCTAAACCAATTAACAAATTATGAGAGAATGGAATTGGGAAAGAAGGAATTTTTTACGTACAATAGAAGAAATAAGACTTCAGTTCCTTTTTCAGAAATATCCACTCTAATTCAGCCTAAAGAAACACCTTCCCCTGCATCTACATAGAGGGTGGTCCCACGAATTCCACCCCTAGTACATGATTTTCTTCTGAAGCCAACTTCAACAAAAAATGAGATTCAGTTGGACATAGAAATTGTAGCCATGTTTGGAAATATGAATCTGACAGCGCCTGTGATAGAAATGTGCAATGTCCCTTCCATGAGGAGGGAGGTACTGAAGTTATTCAACGTACGAGATGAGAAAGAGCACCCTTCGATCATCTTGATGACCATGTATCTTGATCGATAGAAGGGTAATAACCCTTTGTTTTATCTTTCTTTGGAAATTAATGGCCTCCATTTTAATAAATTTATGTTGGACTTGAGAGCCTAGGAAAATGTAATGTCCTTGAAAGTAATGGAACAACTTGGTTTGAAGATGACCTGAGCTTATGGAAATGTTTGTGGTATTGATTCCAAGAGGGTGAAGGTTTGCAAGCTTTGTGAATATGTTGAAGCTTACATGATTGACTTCCCTCATATCAACCTTGTTATGAACATAGTCATGATTGATGTTCCAGATGATTTGGCTATGCTTTTATCAAGAAGTTCATACGCTACTCTCAGGGGTTTTATCATTATGGATCTCACCCATGAACATATTCCCATGGGGGATACCACTTTTGAGATTCTATATAGTCGAGAGTGGGTTGACAGGCATGTTATGGACCCTAAAAGTTGTGATTACACCAGTGGGTGTGATTTTTATTTACCTCATCATATTATTGTGTATGATCATTGGGACCTACCTTTTGCGTAGGAAGATTTCATAGATACATTACTCCTAAGGAAAAGTGAGTAGAAGGAGAAAATTGCAAAGTCCTAAGGGAAAGAACCAGGGTCCATCCAAATATTGAAGAAAGAAGATAAAGAGAACAAATAATGTGAGAAATCCATTGAATATGAAGGTAATACAGAGCCTCCTTCCTATCCTTACATCGAGAATCTACCTTACATAAACTACAATAAATAAAGTCATGTGTTCATGTGGAACAAAAGGAAAGGAAATCCTAAATATGACCAGAAAGATGATAATTCTTGTCCTAGTCCTTACACCATCAAGAAGAAGCCCGAGAAAGAGAAGTACTACTTGACATATTTGGATGGGAGAAAGATGTCATTACTGGTGTAAGGGTCTCTTCTGCAACCCTACACTCAAGACACTTGAGTTATTTAGGGCCCAAGCCCTAGGTAAGTAGGTAGGTCATCTTACTTTCCTTTCATTTTCATATTGATTGATCATGCTAGTTTAGTTGCATTTCATTTTTAATTTTTCTCTACCTGCAT
>JZKD02S0756544.1:1412299-1422564 GCA_000966675.3 Picea glauca | reverse complement strand
TAAATTTTTGAAAAAATACTAAAATCTATTTTCCAGATTATTTGTATTTTTTAAGTTTTTAAGATTTGATATATATGAACAAAGGGTGATAGAACTACCCTTGATTTTATAGTTTTATGTTTTAGTGTAGGCATAGGTCCACGAGGATATGTTTTGTTTCTCATTCATACTACGATGAGTACATGTCCCCAAGTAAGAGACAAGTGTTATCCCCAGTTATTAGGGATAACTAAGAAGATGATTTCTCGAGGCCCTCAAGTTGTAGGCATGGAGTACCGAGAGACAACTTGACTAGTAGTGTCAACTTACACTGACATAGAACCACCTCACCACCAGAGTTCCAGGTTCATCATGAGGGTATCAACCATATCAGCTTGCTTCTCAAAGACATTAGGTCTTTCTCCATGAAATTCAAGTTGTATATTATGGTGAGTGTCATTTGAATATTTGAGTCATTTGAGTTTGTTTCATTTTAAACTTCTTTTGATTATGTAACATCTTCTTGGAAATTATGCATTTTTCCTTGTTTCACCTTGGTTATTGACATTGTGCCCTAGTAAGTAGGTCACCCTTAGGGATAGGTTTTCTACCAAAAGGTCATCTTGATTATGCATTGTGCCATTCCCGACCATACTTGTCTCTTTCCACACTTCATCCCCTCATATCCTTACCTTTTGGGATTTTCGGGTGTACTGACCCAAGAAGGTATTGTCCCTCATTTCACAGGAAAAAGGGGTTGAAGGGCTAGAGTCTTGTAATTTAAAAAAGATAAAATCCAATCATGAACCTTCTAGATGCTCGCCCAGGGATTCCTAGCACAATAAAATGTCTCTCATAAGAAACTGATGGGATCCATGAAAAATAACTAATACAAATTCCAACCAAGGTGGAGCATGTGTGGGAAATGTTTTTAATGCTTAGGTAGAATCCCCACACATTGTCTTAAACTTGGGGAAGCATGATGTGACCAGGGTAGAGTCAAGGTGAGCATTGTTTTTCATTCTTAGGTAGAATCCCCACCTTGAATTCAACTTGGAAACATATTAAAGAAACAAAAGGAAATAAATGGGTTTGGAAAAAGGATGTATTGAAAATGAAGGTGCATCACACCCTCTACAAAGACACTTGTAAATGAGATACTATGATCCCTTGTATGTCATGAACCCCATTCCCAAGATTGTTACCCCCATCCATGTCACTTTGTCCACATGTATTAGAGAGGGGCCCACTTGGGAAAAAATCTTAAAATTGAGGTACGATTCACCCAATAGGACACTTTGTGAACCCTCACATACCCAAAGTTGGAAAATTGCATAGGGTCTTTGAGCAATTGTTTATTTTGATGAGGTGGTTTTTGATGTACATGCTTAGATGGATATTTTATTGACTTGATTTAATTATCATGATGCATTTGACTTGATATCCTTGGAAGGGCTATTCAATGTATTTGCAGGACCTAGTTGGTGGACATATTTGGAAGAACGAGCCTAGCATGGGATTCCTCGGGGCTTGAATCCCATAGGTTGGATATCATGGACCACACACCGGATGGTGATGAAAAAATTTGTAGGCTTGAGAGGAATCTTTGAGGACCCTTCCTATCCATTCAACATCCCAATGACCTACCTTTGGAGGGTAGAGAACGACATTTTGGGGGCGATGTCATGCATGATCTAGGGTTTTGGGGTGGTTGTGATGTTGTTGGTTGACACTTGGAATATTTTGATGGAGAAGAGTACCTTGAATTGACAAGAATACCATAAAACTTGAGGATAATGTGTTTGGATTCCTAATATGTCATATTCAATCCCAACATCCTCTTATTGATGCCAAATCGTTACCCAAGGAGGGTGACTTCATGTTTATTTTAGGGTTTCGTAAGTGCAAAGTCAAATTTAAAATTGTGAAGGGGAAAAGTAAGGATGGTTGACCCCTTACTTTCTAGTTTACCCTAAAATTAAGTGGAAAAACACTTTTAGGTGGATCTATATAAATAATAATAATTTCATCTCATTTTGATCATACCTTTCCCATTGTGAGAAGACTAGTGGCTGAAATTTGCACCCTACATGGGAAATTATGTATCTCTCTCTTGTGCAAATAATTTTTGGTGATATATCTTGGTGAATTATTTGAGATAAGGTGGTGTGCACCTCTTGGATAATTCTTCTCTTTCTTATGAATTCTTGGTGAACTAGGGTTTTATCTTGCATCTCTCTTGAAGTTGGTAAGGAAAATCTGCAATTATTAGTTCTTCTTGCTTGTTTCATGATTATTGTTGGTTGAAACCCTAGGAGGAGTATAAGTACATACACACTCCATCAAGTTTCATTCCATTTTCTAGTTTATAAGTCATTTATTGCAAGGTTGTTAGGAGTGTTGTTGGGAAAAATACCCTACTGACTAGCAAACTAGGGTCAGACTTGCATGCAGATTTTGAACGTAAAGAAATTACTTTTTAACCTACCACCCAAAATATAAACCCCTCTTTCACAATACATGCATGGAAAGGAACTACTAACCTTTTTACTGATGTTTGGTGTAGATCCTCCATTGCGCTTTTGTCCGTTTGCTGGTGTTACTCCTTCCAACGATAACCTGCAATCAAAACAAACAACGATGCATGCACGCTAATTTTCTACTTGAGGGTTATAAATTAAGCACAAATTAAACAAATCATAGATAACTCATGCATTTGGACAGGAAAAGTATTCTTTTATTATTTCCAAAATTAATCAACTTACAATCAAAGTCGAGACCGACCGCCGCTCCTTGATCCTGATCCTGGGCTCCTCCTCTTCTTTTGTCCTCCAATTGCTTTGCGTTAATTCTCCTTTGGCTTGAGGAAAGGCTAAAGGGTTGGGACAATGGATTCGACAAATGGGCAGAGTTTCTTCACTATATTCTTCCTCCTCCAAATGATACCCCTACCCCTTCTTTTATAGGCTAGAAGGAGCTAGGGTTTTGGACGAACCCTCGGCCATGCATGGATGAGAGTTTCAGCTAACTGATCCATAGCTTTTTGTTCCGTTGGCAACTTTCCTATTTTTGTGTTTTGTTAGGTACACGCGGGCTGTAGTAGGTCTGCCAGCCTTCACACGCATGCAGTAGTGGGTTAGGGCACGTGGGCCCTTACCCAAGAGGATTTTCAAGAGTTTTTTCAGCATAGTTTTGACAAGGAAGGGATATGAGTTGGTATGATGCCAGGTAAGCATGTGTGGTGCAATTTAGGGTTATAACAAGGAGGAGTACAAGGGTCTACACACTCCTAGATTTACCTTAGTTTGATTTGCATGCCCTAGGGGATAAGAGGGTTTACACCTCTAGGAATTTTTTTGATCTAACTCATTTATTTCAAGACTCCATTCACCCAAATTTTAAAGGAACTAATATGATGTTTGCATTGGAGAAATAAATTGTTTGCATTGGTAAACATGATTTAAAGAGATATTGATATTGTGCAAGTTGAAATATTTTATTGATGCTTTGAGGTTGCTAAATCCTCTAGGGTGTCTAGTTTTAACTGACATTCTTAGAGATATAACTAAATAAAATATACAACCATTAGGGATGAAAAAAATTGTATCTTTACTTTGATTATAACTCAGTTTTCAACCCTAATTTTTTTTTAATAAATTTCCCCTATAATCAACTAGTCTCAGTGCATTTTTTGGGTGGTTTACTTGCTTGTTTTTTTGTGTTGAAATTTTATGTGGTAGAAACAATTAGCTACAACCATAAGAATGATAAAATATCTCTGCAAGACTTGTTTATTACAGCCTTAGTTTACTCCTAAAGTCTTATGCTTTCATGTTTGAGTTACTCTAGTAATTGCTAGCTTATTTCTTACATCGTCTACCTGAATTTTAGCATCTTGTAACAACATTAATAATTATTTACTTGCTGATATATATTTTCATTGACTGCTGCAAATAGGGACAACAATATTAACTTGCTTTTCCATTATATTATTTAGATTGTATATCATATTTCTTATGTCTCGGGAAAGTACAATCATCTTCTGCTCAATTTCCTTGGAAAATGTTAACCACATCCGAGACTCTTTTTCAAGCTATATTACACCTAGTATATTGAATTATAGGGGGAATCACTTCTCTCATATCATTTTTCATCTCATCTCCCCTTAGGGTCACCAGTGACTCCTCGCTTGTGTTGGATTATTCCTTCACTAAAGTGAGGGGAATATTTATGTGAGCTGACAGTGGGTAAACTCCCACTGTTATCTCCATCTTGTGGATTGGGTCGATCTTTTCCCAACTTATATTTTGCATGATAAAATTCCTCCTTAAGTCGTTTAAAACTATCGCAAGACATCTTTGAAATGTAGTTGAACCACAAATTCATGCATCTTCCCTTCAAAGAAATCGTTGAAAGACTTGAAAAATTCAATAAATCAAGCCAACCATACATTTCCAACGACATCTTTCACTGCAACCATGTTGTAAGTATGCTATATTGGAACTTGGTTTTCCCAAGAAACAAAATCTTTGCATCAAATCACCTCAAACACCATATGCATATGCATAAAATTGCAAGAACTTCACTCCAATACAAGCGTGGGTCCATTTTCCCACTTCCAAAATCCACCTAATTCCCAAGCTTCACATGCAACTGACTAAACTCATCTTCAATGTATTTACATCTCCACACCTTGAATACTTCTTCTTGAAGGAACCATTCACCCAAAGCCAAACTATCAAGTCATACTACTACAAAATGGCTATTGTAACTCTGCAAAGAGTCACCTCATCTGAAGCCTGCGATCAACATCCAACAAACCAACTCAACTCAACTACTATTCTCACTGATGCACAATATGATGACCTCATGATGTAAATGTACCCAACCAACTTCTTTTTGCAAATATTCTCTAATTCATCTGAGGTCATCCAATGAACCCAAGTGTTTTACCTAGATACAACCCAAAAACATTTCCCTTCACAATCACTTTTGCGATCACCTTCTGCGTTTCACTTTTTTTATCACTTCTACAGCTATCTCTGCAAAAATTCTTGCAATGAATCTTTCCTTCATCTTCCTTTTCCAAGTGCTTGATTCTCCCAGAGAAATCTGCGTCTGGTCTCTCCAATGTGTGAACAATAGGTCCGACACTAAATTCCTTCACAAATCAAAACCACTGAGTCTGTCTCTGTGATCAAGTTTGTGAAAATTTCTACAATCACCCACCTTGTCCAAGTGCTTCATCCTACCATAAACACTTCTCTTGGTCTACACAAGGTGTGTGCCAAGAGAAACCTCTCCATCGCACCATCAACCAAACCTCTTTCATAATTCTAATGCAAAATATACGATGAACAAGTTCACTATATCAAACCATTTACCAAGTGCGTGAACAATCCCACTAAACAACCTTTGCAACAAAATTCCTTCAAAGTTGGCTCTGATACCATCTTCCACATACACACAATTTTCCTTGCAGAAATGCACCTTTTAAGGGCATGCAACATTGTGATGTTTCTGACTTGGCTGCTTGGCACACCAAGTTTACTTCATTCAAACTACACCTCTTCACCTGTAGCATACCCATACTCCATTCTAGGATACCGATGAGTCACACTCCTACTCTAGTGCAACTCTTGTATACTTATACATTTGTTAATTTATTTAACACTTATTCATATACAAGCATACATCCATGAGAAACAAAGAGAACTATGGAACAAAAAAAAGACAAACATAAATATAGTGCAGTTACCACAAGACGTGCTTAACACCCAACTAAGTCTTTGTTATTGTGAGACAATTACAACATGAGGACTATTGACTCCATTTACAATAGGGAAGAGTCAAACGACTTACCTCACCTCACTAAGACACTCATACATAGATTTTCACCAAAACTCTTTGTCACAACCATCTTCATAACCACCTTCGGTGCATCTCAAATGTGCCTCCAACTAAAGACTTGTTTTCTCTTTGTTTCTGTAGACTCTGCCTCTTCATTTCTACAGACTTCACATATTTTGGTTTTTCCTTACACATACCTACAACAAACCTATGTTTCTATACTTCCAAAAAACCAAGCCAAAAAAATCTCACCAAACTCTGTCCACCAAATCCTCCACAAGGCAACACAAGTTCTCCCAAGTGGAGTGAATTGGTTCCTTCAAGGAACTCACCCTCTTCATTTTCCTTGGAATTGTAGAGCTGTCTTGCTCATTGTTTTTCCAAAACTTGTATTTCTCATTTGTGTTCTCTTGTTCTCTTATAGGCTCTCCAAAGGTAACCATCGTGAACCATCACATCCTTTGGGGGCATCATGCCCCTTCACGAACCCATGTCCAAATGAATCGTCACACCCCTTCGCAAACCTGGTCGTCGAAATGAACCCATGCACTCATCAACTATTGTGCCCCTTGGGACCGATGTGCCCTACCTTGGTGCGTCCCACCTGTCGAAGTGCCCCATATGTCGAACGAACTTGTCCTCTTAGATTCGACATTATATTTTAGTTGGGTATGAACAAAATGTTTTTAAAAATGAGTAGATCCGACGTTATATTTTAGTTGAATGGATTCAGTTCTAGTGAGATTGCACCCATGTATGACTAGATCCATGTTTTTTATTGACCGAAAACCCTCTTTGAAATATACATGGGTTTTTATTGTCTCATAAACATGACTTTGTTCCTTCAACAACAAATCCACACCGACAACTTTGACATTTATATAGATTGTTCCATAACTAATATGCAAAGGTAACAATTTTTTTGATGTACTAGTCAAATCAAACACATCCCTGTTTATGACAATGTCTATGCACTATAAAATATCATAGTCTAAATGTTCTACTTTTTAGTTGTTTTTAGGGAATATTTTTTGTTTAATTTATCCCAAAATCTGGGAAGAACTTATTGGATATGCAAATTTGAATGAATCTTAGTGCCCTGGTATTTTTCAGCTAATCCATTTATACATTCAGAAATGCAATTTAAACAACAAAGAATTGCAATTTCCTTAGAATCTATGTTGCTTGATTCCAATAACAAAGTCCAAAAGGTAGAACAATTAGACAATGCCCTATAAAATTTACACTGTACCTAAACACCTCAACATTTTTTCTCATCAACCATGAACTAACTAATAAAATCAAATAGTTAACAATTAAATTGAAAAATAAATAAACCTTCATAACCAATTAAAAAGACTAAAATCAAGATTCACATCCACACTATTGACGAATATACCAAAAGAAACCTTAACTCAATCCATGCTTTTGCCAAAGTTGGTTTTCCATTTATTTTAAGGATACCTCGGTCCTCCATTTCAGTCAACATTTACCTGAACTAACTAGCACTCTCCAACATTCACATACATTATATCACATTAAACATAAATTAATGATTATTAATGGAATATATGCGTTTTAGAACACCATTTAATGTTTGCAAAATCTAAAGGGTTAGAGGTTTCAATCTCTAAATGATTGCAAAAGTTATAAAGGAAACCTTACTGTATGCAAATTCCCTTTAACATATATAAAAATTAGTTGATGTGCTTGAATTGGACAATCTACGTCTTTCTCAAATGGTTGCAAAAGTTAGAATGCAAACCTTAATGTATGCAGAGTTCACTTTAATACATATAAAAAAGTACTTGGTTGCAAAAGTTAGAAAGGAAACCTTAATGTATGCAGAGTTCAGTTTAATACATATAAAAAATTACTTGATGGCCTTGTATTGCATTACTTATCAGCAACCACTCTTTTGTTTCCGAGCCTTCTATTGGATAACTTATCAGTAAACGCCCTTTTGTTTCAAATGTGGCCCCTGGATGCCCTTTCATGAATTGTAAAATGGCCTTTGGAGGGCAGTGAAGCCTTCTAAGAGGGGGAATATTCATTAGTGGTATGGCATCTGGGATATCCCATATTACTGATGCTATGGCATCAAGGATATCCCATATTAAGAAAGGGTCTCTACTTGAATGAAGGAAAAATACTGAAGCAATAAAGCTGGAAACGCCATTGGACCATATTCATATGGAGGATATTCCATATCATTGATGCTATGGTATCGAGGATAACCTGTGTTATTAATGGAAGAAAGGGTTTCTAATTGAATGAAGGAAAAGGACTAATGAGATAAAGAGACGCCTTTGGACCATTTTCATATATAGAAGCCATTGGACTACCTTCATATCTGGATAGATTTGATGCCATGGAAAATGACAACGAAATTTCACTCATTTTGGATACATACGCCCTGGATGAAAGACATCCATACAATACAATTCCAGCGATTTCGCTATTTAAATTGACATTCTCCCACGGTTATTGAGCAGATTGAAACAACAATTATTTGCTCAATTTGAATTGTAGCCCATTGGCTAAACAAGGGATTTTGAGAACAACGTTAGAGATGGTGAACCAGCTTAGATGAGTTGCAATTCTCATCCTGGTTTTGATGTTAACATCAGAATTGCAACACGTCTAAGCTGGATCGCAACGCCAGGCTACAAATTGCAATGCATCTACTTGGAAATAATGGAGAAAGTGCTAGTTGTAAGCGCCAATAATAAGAGCGGGTTGTAAGCGCCAGTTAGAAGAGTCAGTCCTTAGTTAAGAGTCAGTTTTCTAGTTGTCTTTTGGTTTGCATGTAGCCGACTCGGGAGAGTCTTTTCCTATATAAACATGTAATCTGCCTTCATTGAATACTAAGAAGTGAGCGTAGCCTCACTGTGTTGTTTTTCTCTCGTATATTTTATCTTGGTATCAGAGCCAAAAGGAGAAGGTGCGAAAATTATTGAATTTCGCAGGTCCCTCCTCAGGTAGGGTGCGGGGGAATACTACTCAGCCCTTCCCGCATAGAAATTTTGAAAAATTCCCGTAGGCGGTCAATTCGTGGGGTGCGAACAACTCACAGTCGGAGTATTCGTGGGGTGCAAACAACTCGCAGGCCACTAAAGCGTGAGGTGCGGACATTCCTGTGTCTACAGATATATAGCGTGAAAAAATTGGAGGGCATGGATAGCATGAGAAGCGTTTGTCTTTGCGCAGGAGATAAGGAGAGGTCACGTAGGTCCATCTCTTGGAAATACAACAAATTGCTGGGCGTTTTCATATTCGTATCTGTCCATTCACGATTTTGTTGAGCGCCATTGGAGTTCTTTTAAAATTTATGCCACGATTTTCATGCGTGAGTTTTAGTTGAGAGGTTTGCATGCGTGAGTTTTTATTGAGAGGTGTGAAAAGATTGCATGAGTTTTCTTGCTTTTGGAGTATTAAAAAAAGGACATATTGAGTCAAATCGATGGTATTCGAAGGCAGAGTGACAAAACGTTGCATATCCTTGGTGATTTTCATATCTTGCAGAGACTAAATTGCAGCGAAGGGGAATCCGCTGGCAGAGACCTACCTCAACGAAGCCAACAAGTTAGATGGCTCAAACTTCATTAACTGGAAATTCAAGATGCAGACGCTCATGGAGGGCTATGGTGTCTGGAACATTGCGAATGGAACCGAACTGAAACCTGTCGCGGTTGTAGGTGCGACAACAGCGGTAGGAGGTGCGACAGCAGCAGTAGGAGGTGCGACAGCAGCACAGATCCAAGACTGGGAGAAACGCAAAAACAAGGCAAAGGTATTGTTGTGCATGTCAGTTAAAGATAGCATAATTCCACATATTAGAGACGCTACAACTTCTGCTACAACATGGACAACTCTTAAAGAATTGTATGAAACTAGCAACACAAATCGCATTTTGTTCCTGAAAACTAAATTGCTAGGCATTAAGATGGATGGAAATGAATCTGTTAGTTCATTTTTGGGTCGCATTAAAGAGGTGAAAGACAAGTTAGTAAATATAGGGGAAACTGTTTCCAATGTTGATCTATTGACTATTACCTTAAATGGTATTCTAGAAGACTATCACATGTTTATAACAGGTCTTGCAGCAAGGGAGAAACCTCCCACGTTCGAAGAACTGACAGGTATTTTGCTGCAAGAGGAAGAGAGGCGTGGGAATCTGAAGCCTCAGAGTAAAGATTTGGCACTGTGGTAAAATAATAGATCTGCAAGAGGGAGATCAGGAGTAAGAGGCAGAGGAGGCAGTTCATGGCAGAGAGGCGGTTCATGGCAGAGAGGCAGTTCATCGTAGAGAAGACAATTGCCAAATCAAGGTATGCAATCTGATAGGAATGAGTCAAAGAGTTGTTTTTATTGTGGTCGACCTCGACATATGGTTAAAGACTGTCATAAGAAGAAAAATGATGAGGCTAGGAATA
>JZKD02S0756544.1:1321656-1352135 GCA_000966675.3 Picea glauca | reverse complement strand
CACCTTAAAAAAATGCTCAACATTTATCTTTCAACATATAAATTGTTATTCCAATAAAAACTTGAACAAACATAATTTACCTTATTCAACAAAAACCAAAAAGATGATTCGAAACTTTGTCTAAGTGATCTAAAAAACCACCATGTATCGATATCGATCCTCCGATTAAGCCTATGGAACAGAGGGAACAAATAAAGAAAGAAAATAATACAGTTGCAATCAATAATAGAAATTCTTTGAAATCCCTATCCTCAAGCTTATATCTCTTTGTTCATTCGATGGATTGTGTGAAATATGTTCGGTCGAAAGACTATTTATACAATTTGGCATGAAATACAATGATACGATGTGTTGTTTCATTTTTTCCGACGGACGAAATTCGTTCGACAGTCTTTCACCCGAAAGAATTATTTTTCAGCCAAAAGACTTGGAAACCGTTTAGTTTTGATAGTTTTCGTTAGATTTTAGTCTTTCGTCCTAAATATTATTTTTTCGGCCGAAATATTATTTCAGCCCAAAAAAGGAAATTGGAACTGAAAACTAAAATCAGAGAATTGCCCCAAGCATAACTAAACTTTAGAGGTTGCGGACTCCTGCAAACACTGAGAATTTGGTTTCGAAAATGATACCAACATTTCCAAAATTGAATCTACTTTCAATTCTTATAATTTGTTTTCATTTTCTTTATTTTATCTAATTTTATTTAATTTTTTAAAAAAGTCACTAGATAATATTTCCAGCAGACATTATGATTCGGTGAAATGAAATATTGGTATCTCTAAAAATATACAGTGAAAAATTTGGAAAAAAATATATTCATAATCCTTAAACTGTTCTTTTCAAAACGGTATATTTATATTTTAGTTTTAAGTAAAAGTTAAGATAGATACAACGTGTAGAAAAATATGTGTTTAAAATCTTTAACATTTTCATCTTGGTCAACTTAAAAAAATTCTAACAATTATAATATTCATCCGTTAAATTCAAAATGATAGTCATAATAAAATAGAGCCTCTGTAGATTTTTGCATTATATTTCATTTCTTAAAAACATAAGTTTAATAATAGATACATTGTTGTAGAAATAAGTAACTCATTATCATTCATTTCATGTTTAAGGAACATACTCTTAAACAATTGTCAAATTGACATATCAAATCATGATAAAAAAAAATTGAAAAATAGTCCTTGGAAAGCTAACACAATTCTTCACAAGTTTTTTTTTTACTGTAAAGTGAAATTCTAAATAAAAAAAATACTTTTGTATGTCGGAAGTTGAATAACTTGTTAAAATACAGTTTTTTTTCTCATAAAACAAACAAAAGTGTAACCCATCTTCATGATTTCAGCCTTATCAGATCACAATGTCACTAACATATTCCCATTTTCATATCGCAATGTGACGAGCGTAGCCATATTGTCACAATGCGACGAGCATGGTAGAATCACATGACAAACATAGTAACGTCCCAATGTGATGAGCATTTCCCTAGGATAACAATGTCATGAACATATCCCCATTGTCACATTGTGATAAAAATACCCATACAGTCGCAAGGTGATGAACATAGCCTCATTGTCACAATGTGATGAACATACCCTCATGATCACAATGTGATGAATGTAGAAATAATGTTGCATTGTGAGAAACATGGTATCATCACATTCTCACAAGAATACCAACATTAGAATTTGATGAACATAACCTACCGATGTAATGTTATGAGAATTATCCTATGCTCACAATGTGATGAACATAGACATATTGTCACAATCTGGCAAACTTAACCACGTCGTCACAATGTGACAAACAATGTATCATCGTCGCAATGTCATGCAATATATTGATGCCATAATGTGAGAAACATTTTGAAATGTTTCAATGTATCAATCATAACCCATTGTCGCCATGTCATATATGCAACCCAATGTCGCATTGTGACAAACATAGCCAAATTTTGCAAAGAGATGACCTATTCCAATGCAAAAATACGTTTGTAATATGTTTATGATCTGTTTAATATATATATATATATATATATATATATATATTACATTAAATTCATTAAATATATAATGCATTTGTATTTATGTTGATATTTTAATTACCTCTCATCAAATATATATATATATATATATATATATATATATATATATATATATATGATGCATTTAATGACATTGTGTTTAATTCTTTATATATGATAGCATCACATGAAAAACATACTAATGTCACAATGTGATGAACATTTCCCTATCATCACAATGTCATGAACATATCCCCATCGTCACATTGTGATGAAGATAACCATATTTTCACAATGTGATGAACATAGTCTCATTGTCGCAATGGGATGAGCATAGCATCATCATCACAACGTGACAATAATAGCCTTGTTGTCCTAATGTGTCGAATGTATCCATGATATTGCATTAAGATAAACATGGTATTTTCACATTCTCGCAAGCATAACAACATCACAATGTGATGAACATACCCTTTCGTCGAATATTATGACCATTTCCTCGTAATCACAATGTGATGAGCATAGCCATATTCTTGCGATGTGACAAACATAGCCTCATTTTCACAATGTGATGAAAAAAGCATCGTCATCTCAATGTGATGCAAATATCCCTACGTCATAATGTGAGAAACATTTCTAAATGTCACAATGTGTCAAATGTAACCCATTGTCACAATGTGATGTACACAACCCAATGTCACATTGGGACAAACATAACCCAATATTTCAAAGAGATGACCATTTCCCAATGTTGCAATGTAATGAGCATAACCCAATTCTAAAATGCGACAAACATATTCCAACATAATAATGTGTTAGTAACTACTACATTATTTTCCTTCATAGTCATGACCATAAGAAACCATGATTAAGCATGGTCATTTTCAATAAAGGTATTAACATATTAATGTTTTTATAATTCATTACTACTTTAATAATGTATCATTAATGTATTACTTTATTAGTGTATTAATACTTTAGTATTGTATTAATTTATAATGTATTAATGAATTTATTAATGACTACATTACATTATTAGTGTATTAATACTTTAATTTATACAATGTGAGTGGGCTTAGAGGTTGAGAACATGTGTTTTCTCCTTAGAGGTCATATGTTCAAATCCAAAGGGGGACATGGAATGTATATATTTGTAGTATTTAGTAGTCAAATCCCTGCATGGAGGGGTTCCCTTATCCCACAAACAAAGGGGTCTCATAAACAAGAAAGGGGTCTCATACACCAACAAAGGGTCTCGCTTGGTCGTGACCTTAAAAATAGATTATTACTATTATAATGTTTATTTTAATAATGTTTTACTAAATACATTAATGTCAATGTGTTGTTACTTTATTTATTTGTTATTAATGTATTACTTTATTATGGTGTTAATATTTCAATAATGTATTTACTAATGCATTTAATGTATTTATTGATGAATTTAATATATTATCAATGTATTAGTGTATTAGTGTATTAATACATTAGAAATGAATTAATTGATAATATATTAATGTATAAATTAATTAACACATTACATTATTCATGTATCAATTAATTCATATGTTACTTTATACACCAATGTAAATTAATACTTCAATCTATATATTACATGAATCCATTAATGCATTACTACTTTATTAATGTATTAATACTATAAATTTTTCGAGTCAAAGAAAATTACTCTTATATTGAGAATATAAAGGATTTCATTTCTGTTTTTTTCGCCAATTATCAATCGATTGCATTTTTCCAGAACTTCATGGCCTTCACCGTCTTCTATTGATCATTACATCTTGCATAAAGCATAAAAATAGAGTGCCCCTATTACTTTGATCCATAAACGAGATAAAATTTCCTGTTGTGTCTTTTTAAAACCACCATTCCTCACATCAGCAGGAAGCCAAAAACTATGACAGTAAATTTAAATAAAAAAACCTTGATGAGTTGTGTTGAATCTCGCATTTTATTTCTCCACTGGGTGTAGACAATCTAACCAAAGTGACCTTTATCTAGCAGGGACTTTTTTGATAGTTCGTCTGCTAATTTGTTAAATTGTCTGTAAGAGTGTATAAAGGAGAGATTTACAAAATGACTGCGTAAACTCAAAATACATTCCTTCCATCCTTGCAGCGAGATCTTGTGGAGCCTACCTTCACCATTGCACTAGTATATCACCAATTTGGAGTCCCCGGTTATTTGGATCATCTGTAAGTTGTGTAATTTTTCCAAATGTAGATTTTTCCACACTCCGATCAACTCAACTCTGTTGTTAGTACCAGCTCCCAGGTTAAATGTCCCTTTAATAACAAAATTTGGATCTATCTGAATGACACCACGAGCCCCACTGCTAAGGATATTTCCCGTTGTCGCCCCATCGAACCAACCAACTATCCCTTGCAGCTTCGGTGGATGCCTCATCATTGTTGTTGTTTTTTTAACCTGGAGAACTTTACTCGTCTTAAAAAGAAGTGATGACTTTTGTGCCACCACCATTGGAATCGTATAGCCATGATGAAATATTGTGTTATTTCGTTCTAACCAGAGACTCCAGCAAACCGTTATTGGAAGGGTAATCAAGAAGGAGCGATGGGAATGTATACCAGAAAGGCATTCTTCAATCGAATTTCCATCCCATTCTAGTGACATGTTAAGAGTCTTTTCTAGGCAAGTCCAAACCTACCGAGTAAAAGAATAGGAAACAAAAAGATGATGAATTGACTCCTCATTGCTCTGACACATGACACAAAAAACTAGGCCCCTCCCATCCGTGAGCCACCAGAGCGTCCTAGGTAAGAATATTCCTCTTTAATAACGGCTAGAAAAAACATTTTAATTTCATAACCAATGGCCATTTCCAAATTTTAGAATACCACTCACTAATGTTTGAGTTCCATAAAGAATCTACCATCGCTCTATATAAAAAAATTTACTGTTGGGAATCCTGAACCATCACCTTTAGCCCACCTGAGCTTGTCCTCTTCCCTACTTAGTATAATGCGTGCCCCCTCCAGAGCTCTTCGGTACCTTTCCCATTCAATGGTTGATCCTCCACTTAAGCCTAACTGAAAGGAGTCTTTCCAATAAGTTCTCGGAGATGTAAAATTATAAGTATTCCTTACTTGATAGAGAAAATTTAGACCTCTGAGATTTAGAGCAGTTAATAAAGAAATCGACAGAATGTATGAAATGCCTATGCCCATAGTCATGTCCCTACCTACTTGAATCGACCAACCATTTCCTGTCTTCCAGCAAATCCAATGATTAATAAGAGGCTTCGATTTTAAAAGATTCCTCTAGATAGGTGAATGGTCAGCCTGCATATTTACGTCAATTCTAAACCAAAGGGAGGTGGAGCCAACCGATATGTATTTTTCTCTTATTACCTTTTTCCAGATTCCTTAAGTGAAAAGCCCACACCATAGAGTTTTTGTCGTTAATGCTTTGTAGAAAAGATCTAAATTCATTATCCCCCATCCTCCTTCTTTTTTTGTTTTTGAAATACTGTCCCATTTATAAAGATGGTAGCAATTCTTTTCCTTTCCACCTGACCACAGAAAAGTAAACATTAGTTGTCTAAGTCTATTTAGAATAGAAGAAGGGATAGCAGCCATTGACATCCAAAAAACAAGAAGGTTGATCAACACAACTTTGATCAAGACAAGGCGTCCTCCCAAGGAAATCCATCGGTTGCACCAATGGTCAACTCTCTTTTCAGATTTTTTTATGAGCCAACCCCAATCCCGTGCTTTGTATCCATTTATATTACTAATGTATCAATTAATTTATATGTTACTTTATACACTAATGTAAATTAATACTTCAATTTATATATTACATCAATCCATTAATATATCATTACATTATTAATGTATTAATACTTTAATTAATACATTAGGAGAATTTCAATATGTTACCTACTTTATTAGTGTATTAATAACTTATTAGTGTATTAATATTTTATTAATGTATTAAAATATTTTAGTAATGTATTTATTAATGCATTTAATGTATTTATTGAAGTATTTAATAAATTATTAGTGGATCAATCAATTAATATATTACATTATATATTAATGTGAATTATTATTTTAATTTATATTTTGGATTTATACATTATTATTTTTATTATATATTAAATTAATAAAATAATTAATTAATACATTAATTATGTATTAATGTATTAATCATCTATGTAAAGTAAAGTGGTTGATATAAGCGGCCTCATTTTCCACTTTTCCAAAAAAATGGGCGATCCTCATATACCAACCACTTTTATAAAGTGATTGTTGCTAGTATTAATCAATGTTAAGGTTGAATAATAAAACATGTTATTGAATATAAAATAATAAAATATAAAAGGTTGATCATCATATATCAACCACTTTTATAAAGTGATTGTTGCTAGTATTATTCAATGTTAAAGTTGAATAATAAAAGATGTTATTGAATATAAAATAATAAAATATAATAGAATAAGGTTGAATTGTAAAACATAATTTTCTTAATGTAATAGACAAGTTTCACAAATTTAGCTACTTTTCGTTTCTATATACCTGCATCATATGATATATGCATATCATATTCTCATTTCATGACAATTCTTCTCTTACCGTTTGAGTGAATCACTGTTAGATTATTGTAATCTTGACATCCAAAGGTATTAGAATTATACCAATAAATCAAGAACAAATGCCAATGAAAAACGAGTGTTAGAAATTTGGGAAGGGATCTATATGCTTTAAACAATTGGGATGGAAGGTTCTAAAAAACCGTAACATGCATTATAAATCCTTATAATTCCTCAAGGCAAGGACGTGCTATTTTACCATTCCTTTTGTTTTTCTTTAGTATTATTCTTTAATAAATTTAAAGATAGACTAAATGTGTTAATAATCATATGAATATTTGGTTAAGTATATCATTTATTAATTCAGGTAGAATCCAATTAAATTGAAAAAATTAAATAAATGTTTTTTGAAAAAGTAACATCACTAAATAAGGTAAGAGTCATGTGTGAATAGAATTTGGTTATTGTAAAGAATGTTTGTTGAGGTCATACAAGTAAGCGAAACCATACACAGAAAGCTATACAAAATTAACATAAGCGGAAAGAAGAAGGCCTCGCCTCACATAAAATTTAAAATGAAAAATCATAGATTAAATAAAATATGAAATTTTCTCAGGAAGACAAGGTTTGGAAATAATCAAAGTATTCCATTGCTTGACTGTTGTTGGACGACGGGCCATGCTACTGGAGGAGAGTCATTGGGCTGGTCGTGAAGAGGTAGAGCCACCGATCACGGTTGTTGTTATGGTCTGATTTCTCTGTTAATGTATTTGTATTTGTTGCACATGAGTGTGTGAGAAATGTTGGGAACGAGGTCTCGTGAGATCGTGGACCTGAAGGAATCTCACCGTGGAAAAGAAGGATTGTTGCTGTAAGAACGTGGAGGAGAAGTCAAGGAGGCGTGTTCGCTAGAGATTAAGTAGTTGTCATTCACTGGAAAATGTGACATCTGAGTTGTGTGAGGATCTGTTCTTGTAGATCTGCTGTCCAGTCGACCATAGTGAAATCATCGATTCATTGACAACGGATCTACAACAACAGAGCCTCACACAGCTTAGATGTCACATCTTCTAGCGAATGACAGCTACTTAATCTCTAGCCGACACACCTCCTCAACTTCCCCTCCACGTTCTTACAATAACAATCCTTCTTTCCCACCGTGAGATTCCTTCACGTCCACGATCTCACTAGATATCGTTCCCAACAGATCTCACGCGCTCATGTGCAAAAAACACAAATACATTAACAGAGAAATCATAGCATAACAAAAACAGTGATCGGTGGCTCTACTTCTTCGCGACCAGCCCGAGGAATCTCCTCCAACAGCGTGGCGCCTCTTCCAACAATAGTCAGGCAATGGAATATCGAGAAGGATCTCCCTCTATAGGCGGCTTATATCCACACGCTCTAATAGACGGCTCCTTTACTCGGCCCCTAATCAGGATCTGAGTTCAATACACACCGAGCAACATACAAAACTTGGAAATAATGGAGTAAGAGTCAGTTCTAAGAGTTGTAGTTCACTTTCTGTAGAGTCTAGTTTTTTGTGGTTTGCATGTAACCTACTTAATAGAGTCTTTTCCTATTTAAGAATGTAATCAGTCTTCATTGAATAATAGAGAAGTGAGCGTACCCTCACCGTGTGTTGTTTTATCATATTTTATTTTAGTATCAGAACTACCAGGTGAGGTGTGAAAATTCATAGAAATCCGCAGGTCCCTCCTCTGATAAAGTGTTGCGGCACACTACTCAGCCTTTCCACACAACGAAAAACGAAAAGTTTCCACAGTCAAGCTGAAGTTCAAGTGCCGAAATATTTAAACATTCCCGCAGCCAAAGTGCATCGAGAGGTGCGGACTCCCAGCACTCCAAAAGCTGGGTGAGGTGCAAAAATACCTCTGTTTACGCAGGTCGCGTGAGCTTGTGGAGGTTTTGAAAATCATGAAGGTTATAACTGCATGGGTGGAGTTTGAATGCATGCGTCGAACGAGTTTTTTTCTTGGTAAAGCGTAAGTTTCTGTTTTTGTGGAAAGTTTTTTTTCTTACATGCTAGTGGATATTTATTAAAGTTATAAACGTTTAGTTATAAGCGAGGAGTTATAAACATTTTATAAGCTTGGAGTTATAAACTTTTTATTAAAGTGGAGAGGTATAAACTTGTATGGGAGTTATGAAAGTGGATATAAGTGTAATGAGGTGGATATTTAAAAGTGGATTTTTATTGAAAGTGGTTTTTATTTTGGAGTTTATTAAAAGGTGGACTTTTATTTAAAGTAGATTTTTTTGAAGTTTATTAAAAGTGGATATTTTTTTATAAAAAGGTGAGGCTGTTAGGTGAAGAGAGAGTTGTAATGTTTTTCTTTAAAAAGTGGATATTTTGGATATTAAGGTGCATGCATGATTTAAAGGTTGATATATGCATGCGAAATTTATATATTATTTTTATATATAAAGTTGTTTTAAGGTTTTCTTATATTTCTTTTAAGAAAACTAAGGCCAAAGTAGAGATGGATCGGTGGTATATGAAGGCAGAGCGACATAAAGTTGCATATCCTTCGTGATTCCCTTGCAGAAAATATTTTGCAGAGATGGTGAATCCTGTCGCAGAAACCTACCTCAACGAAGTCAACAAGTTAGATGGATCAAATTTCATTAACTGGGAATTCAATATGCCGATGCTCATGGAAGGCTATGGTGTATGGAACATTGCGAAGGGAGCTAAATTGAAAGCTGATGCGGCTGCAGGTGCGACAACAACACAGATCCAACATTGGGAGAAGCGCGAAAACAAGGAAAATGTATTGTTGCACATGTTTATTAAAAATAACATAATTCCACATATTAGAGAAGCTACAGCTTCTATTGCAACATAGACAACGCTTAAAGCATTGTATGAAACTAGCAACACAAATCACATTTTGTTCCTGAAAACTAAATTGCTAGGCATTTAAATGGATGTAAATGAATCTTCTAGTTCATTTTTGGGGTCGCATTAAAGAGGTGAAAGACAAGCTAGTAAATATAGGGGAAATTGTTTCCAACATTGATCCGGTCACTATTACCTTAAATGGTATGCTAGAACATTATCATATGTTCATAACAGGTCTCGCAGCAAGGGAGAAACCTCCTATGTTTGAAAAACTGACAAGTATTTTGCTGCAAGAGGAAGAGAGGTGCGGGAATATGAAGCCTTGGAATAAAGATTTGGCACTGTGGTGAAATAAGAGATCTGCGAGAGGGAGATTAGGGGAAATAGGTAGAGGAGACATTTCATGGCAGAGAGGCGGTTCATGGCAGAGAGACAGTTCATTGCAGAGAAGAAAATCTCCAAATCAAGGTATGCAATCCAACATGAATGAGTCAAAGAGTTGTTTTTATTGTGGTCGACCGGGATATATTGTTAAAGACTGTCATAAGAAGAAAAGCGATGAGGCTAGGAATAAACCTAGAAAACAATCAGGTTATTATGCAGAAAATCGTCAAATCATGATCTCAGATTATTTATTGCTAGTGATGATATTTATGAAACCCCAAATTTTGAATCACGGGATCTTAGGTTGTTTGTGTCTAACGCTGCTTTATCTGTTGAAACAGATGATTCTGATGACTGGTTTGTGGATTCTAGAGCATCAATACATATGACTTGTAATAAGAATTGGTATGCTAATTTTAAAGAAACACAGAATAGTGCCAACATATATCTTGGAGATGAATGCGCTCATCATATCAATGGATATGGAGACATTCCTGTGACATTGTCGAATGGTACCGTTCATCACATTCACAATGTTGTTTATGTGCCAGGAATAAAGAAAAAATTGATCTTTGTGTCCACCATTACAAATCAGAACTTGAAGGTTGAATTCTTCAAGAATTATTGCATAGTGACGGATCTGTTGGACCACTTCCAAACTATTGCAACAGGAGTTAGAGCAGGAGGCTTATAAAAACTTGTTGTTACCAGCAAAGCACATCAGGCACTAGCTTCTGCAACTATGCCAACAGATATTCTTTGGCATCAAAGGTATGGACACATCAATCATCCTGATTTATTGTTATTATAGAAAAATAATATGGTTGAAGGACTTCCCATGTTAAAGAATGAGAAGGTTGCTTGTGATGGATGTGCATTAGGAAAGATGCATAGAGATGAAGTCCCCTCTAATCGTAATAGGAAAAAGAAAGATGTGTTAGATCTTGTGCATACTGATGTTTGTGGGCCTATGTAGACTAGGTCTTTAGGAGGTGCATTTTACTTTTTGTTATTTATTGATGATTTCACGAGATACACATGGGTTTACTTCCTTAGACGAAAAAGTGATATTTTCGAGTACTTTAATGAATTCAGAACCATGGTGGAAAATAAGACAGGAAAATCCATCAAAGTCCTTCGTTTAGATCAAGGGGGAGAGTATAAATCAGGGGACTTCAACAAATATTGCAAAGATCATGGAATAGTATAGAATTTTACAGTACCACACAGTCCATAGAAGAATAGAGTTGCTGAAAGGAAAAACAGAACTCTGGTAGAGTGTGCACGCAGTATTGTGAAATGTAAGAATCTCTCAAATGCATTTTGGGCTGAAGCCATAAATACTGCAGTTTATTTAAAGAATAGAAGTCCAACAAGGTGTCTTGATATTGTTACTCATTTCAAAGACTTGTATGGTTCCAAACCTACAGTTCATAATTTGAAAGTATTTGGGTGTAAGGCTTTTGTTCATATTCCAAAGGAGAATAGGAGGAAATTGGATGCTAAAGCCATTAAATGTATTTTCATTGGGTACTGTTATGAATTTAAAGAATACAAACTATTTGATCCTGCTTCTCACAAAGTATTTGCAAGTAGAGATGTAATTTTCCATGAGGATGAAGCAGGAAATCATGATGACAACAGTCATGAGGAATGGCAGAGACTTCTTGATGAAGGAGTTAAAGAAGAAAAGCAATAGAAACAGCGGCCCACATAGTAGCAGCCATCCCTGCAACGACAGAAACAACAACAACAAGAATGACTCAGTGATATGGACAATTCAAGCAGTCATAGTTCACCTAGAGGTGAAGACAGATCTTCACAAAGTGGGGAGGAAGATAATCAGTTGAGAAGATCTTCACGACAGATTCAGCTTCCTGAGAGGTATAAAGACTATTCCCTAATGAGTAGCATTTCAAATTTCATAGAACCCATGAGTTTTGACAAAGCTAATGAACTTGATGAATGGTGAAATGCAATGGAGGAAGAATACAAATCTATAATGAAAAAAGATACTTGGGAATTGATTGAATTGCCTAAACATAAGAAGCCCATTGTATGCAAATGGATATACAAACCCAAGTTTAAATCAGATGGTAGTATAGATAAGTATAAGGCTAGACTGGTGGAAAAGGGGTATTCACAAACAAAAGGTATTATTATGTTGAAACATTTGCACCAGTAGCTAAATTGAATACTATGAGAATGTTAATTGCTTTAGCTAGAAAGTACCATTGGAAGCTACATCAGTTAGATGTTAAATCTTCATTTATGAATGGTGAGTTAAACGAAGAGGTTTACCTTACTCAACCTGAAGGGTTTGTGGAAAAGGGGAAATAACACTTAGTGTGTAAGTTAAAGAAAGCATTGTATGGACTAAAACAGACACCTAGGTCATGGTATGAGAAGATAGATTATTTCTTTCTTCAACATGGTTTTATGAGGAGTAAAAGTGATCCAAAACTGTATACAAAATTTGATAAGAAAGGGTATATAGTATTGATTTCCTTGTATGTTGATGATTTGATGATTATAGAAAATGTAGAGAAATTAATTGATGAAATCAAGCAACAGTTGTCAAAAGTATTTGAAATGAAACATCCCGATGAGTTACATTACTGCCTAGGTCTTGAAGTTTGGAGAAATGCGGGTGAAACTTTTGTTTGTCAGAGTAAGTATATCAAAGAAATACTTAAGAGATTTAAAATGGATCAGTGTAAGTCTTCTACTATTCCCATGTAGCGGAATGTGAAACTTTCTTGTGATGATATTTTGAAGGAGGTGAAGGGCACTGTGTATAGATAGATGGTGGGTAGTTTGAATTATCTCACCACAACCAGACCTAATATTTCATATTGTGTGAGTGTGTTAAGTCAGTTTATGGCGAAATATCATGAAAGCCATTGGAATGCAGCAAAGGAAGTACCTAGGTATCTAAAAGGAACACTTGATTATGGTATTAAATATACTGATGCATCTGATATTGAGTTTACAGGTTACTCAGATTCTGATTGGGCTGGAAATTTGGATGATTGACGATCAACCACTGGATATGCATTCAACATTAGATCTAGGGTTGTTTCATGGAGCAATAAAAAACAACCTATTGTATCTTTGTCTTCTACTGAAGCATAATATAAAGCCTTGTGTGCACCAACTTGTGAAGTTGTTTGGTTAAGAAGACTTCTTCAAGATGTTGGAGAAGAACGAAAGGAACCTATGATAATAAAATGTGATAATAAAAGTTCAATCAATATTGTGAAGAATCTAATTTTTCATGCAAGGAGAAAGCATGCCGAAGCTCAGTTTCATTTTGTTACAGAAAATTTGCAGTCAAATGAAATAGCTCTTATGTATTGTAATACTAGTGAAAATATTGTTGATATTTTCACTAAGCGTCTTGGAAAGATTAAGTTTGAGATGCTTAGGGAGATGTTAGTTTTAGAAGTCAATCCATTCTCCATTAAGGGGGAGACTTGGAAATAATGGAGTAAGCACCAGTTGTAAGAGCCAGTTCTAACAGTCAGTTCTAAGAGTCAGTTTGTAGTTCACTGTTTGTAGTTTAGTTGTTTGTGGTTTGCATGTAACTGACTCAGTAGAGTCTTTTCCTATTTAAGAATGTAATCAGTCTTCATTGCATAATAGAGAAGTTTGCGTAGCCTCACCGTGTGTTTTTTTCTCATATTTTATCTACAGAAAATGCCTACATCCTCCTCTCCTTCCATCTAGCTCCACCTTCAACAACAACCATTTTTCTTCAGCAACAAAAAATCCTAGGAAATAAGATCTAAGTTCTAAAGAAAAATGCAATCGCCTAACTAATAGATTGATTTATTTATATTCATGACTGATTAATATTGAGAGTGCGACGTTGCTTAGCTTGCCTCCAGGCGTAGCCTGCCTCACCTGTGAGGGGATGGTCTCCTTTCCATTTTCTAAGTTGGTATCTGAGCCATGTAGATAGGCCTATGGATAGACAGTGTCATTGCTACTGAAGAAAAAACATTTTGTTAAAGGTGGAGCGAGATGAAAGAGAAAGGAGGACGTAGGTGTCATTTGTATGCGGCTTAGTGTGTATTGAACCCAGATCCTGGTTAGAGGTTGAGTAAAGGAGTTGTCTATTAGAGTGTGTGAACATAAGCTACCTATGGTGGGAGTTTCTACTTGAGATTCCATTTCCTGACTATTGTTGGAAGAGATGCCACGTTGCTGGAAGAGAGTCATCGGGATGGTCGTGAAGGGTTAGAGCCACCGATCACTTTTGTTTTTATGGTATGATTTATCTGTTATTGTATTTCTGTTTGTTGCACATGAATGCATGAGATCTATTGGGAATCAGTTCTCGTGAGATCGTTGATGTGATGGAATCACACTGTGGGAAATAAGGATTGTTGTTGTAAGAACGTGGAGCAGAGGTTGAGGAGGCGTGTCCTCTAGAGATTAGGTAGCTATCATTCACTCGAATATGTGACATCTCAGCTGTGTGAGGATCTATTGTTGTGGATACACTGTTAAGGAGTCGACCATAGTGAAATCGTCGACTGCAAACCTATTTGGAGATGCCACATAAAAATAGAGAGCTGCAACATTACAACCCACATTGGAGGACAAGGCATTGTGTTTCCTTCGTGGAGGAGAATCCAATGGAGGTTTGTGGGAAGAATGGGACTCGCCATCTAGTGCCACATGTAGAGTGAGTGGGTATTGCTGCAGATCTCTAATTGAATTTTATCTTTCGATTTGGAAAAAGGGAAGGAAACTCTAGAGTAGTCGCATTCGTAGACACCTATATGAATTTTGTCTTCGATGGGTGAGTGCGTAAGTAGTATAATTTGTTTGAGTATTGTTTTTGCTGCCATAATTCACAAAAAAATCCGCCATTTCATTGAAGAGTCACCGCTGCCATAATTCACTATCATTGAAAAGAAGTGTCATCACCCCTAACCCAGAGTCGCATGTTTCCAGTCACACTAACCTTAACTGTTGTGGGACCATCATCTTCCTACAAGAAATTGATGACTCCCTCGACTTGTGAATTCCCCTTGAGAATAATGATGACCTTCTTGGTATCCGTGACAAGCGTCATCGCCCAGGGTGCACACGTGAAGGAAAATTCCCTCTATGGGATTCAAACCATGGACCCCTTGAACTCGGATTGAATTGAATGGTGGCCATTTGATAATGTTAGAGGAGATGCCATAAAGGGACAATGATAGTCTCTGAGTGAAGCAAATTGTTGGTGAATAATTTTACTAGCAGAGGATAGCCATATATGTGAAGAGTCGTCCATCACGATTGGATGAAACTACTGAATGAGGTGAGAGTTGCTACACAGATTTTGGTTTTGGGTGCCTATATTGTTTGACGGGTAAAATGAGCGCCTATATCGCTGCATTGGAGTGTCGTTGCCACTGTTTTTATTGTTGAATAGTGACACCCGTTGACATCCTTAATGCACTGGAGATTTCAGAATAGGAGCTATGTAAGGAGGATCCACCATGTCTATCTACAGTCACTTTCGATTTTTGTTTCAGCCATGTAGAGATTTGCATTGTTTTGAAGGAAGACATTCAAATAAATATGGATAGTGCAAGATTGTGTTTCTATGTGCATTAATATGCATGGATTTTGTGTGATGCTGGTGAGGGATCTCACATGGGCGATTGATTTTTAATAACCAAGGGAGAATATCCTTCCCATTGTCATTTTCTACCATGCAACCAAAAGTGGAGTCGTTGTGCTATAGGATTCGGTAGAAATATTTGGACATTGAAGCAATTCGCCCTTTGGTATTTCCATGATTACATCTAGTAGAAAGTGAAGATATCATGGGTCATGAAAGGAGGTTGAAAGATCTCTAGAGAGATTTGAAACACATGAGGAATAAGTATCGGCATGAAGAGTTACTATATTTTGCAAATCAGTATGATGTGTTTCCAGCTGAAGTATCCATGTTTGTAGAGCATAATGCGGTGCTAGATTTTATCACTGAAGAACTTGATGAATTGTATGAAATAGTAATAGTGATGCCAAATTTTCCATTCTTCTTAGGTATAAATTATGAACCTTTGGAAACTAAAATGAAAAAAATGTTATGGTTAGTAGATTTATTACACTATGATAATGAAGGTCATATCAATTTCTATGATAAGAGAAGAGGTGTAATAGCATTACAACTTATTGTATCAATTTCTATGATAACAGAAGAGGTGTAATAGCATTACAACTTATTATATCACCACTCATGAAAATATATTGTCTAGTATTTTGCAAAAATATTTTGGAATATTATTGAAATGAAGTATAGTATGAAGTGCAGTGAGAATGGTGAAGTTGATGAAGGCATTGTTGTTGAAAATGGTGATTATGTTAAGAGTCTAGTAACTAGAACAAAGACTGAAAATGACATCATTGAAATTGCAATGACATTATTGAAATTGCAATGATTAATGAAGAAAGTTTGTGTGACAATGAAGTCACATGTTATATTAAGGAAATTCCCTATGATGCAGTGTTTAGTGATTTGGTGAATTCAACTGAGATTGATAATGGATATGAATGTATAACTGCTAATGAAAACCTAAGTGAATCGTTGGTAAATTTAGTTAAATATGATGATGAAAACTTTTCAACTGAATGTTAGGTTGATGAAACTACAATACAGAAGAAAGATGAAGAAATAAAATATCTCTTGGAAGAACAAAATAAAAAGAACCACTATGGTTCTTCCTATGATTTTTCATATGATTGTAAGAATTTTTTTGAGTGTGTGGGTTTACAAGAGAACAATTCATTTTTAGTAGAGACTCATTATGAAGAAAACATGGAAGAAAATGAAGAAATTGATGAAGAGCCAATTTTTATGGTGTGGAGCCCGGAAGAAATCAAGTATTTTTAAGAATTGATGTTGCAATAGTCCATTGAGCACGACATTGATGATTTTATCAAGGAAGGGAAGCAAAGAAAACCAGTCATGAGAAGTTGGAATAATTTGCAAGCATTAAAGACAAAAACTTCCAAGAACCTTCACAAGTGTTGAGGACAAAGAACGATAGTCAGCTGCCAAGTTCCAAAATGAGAAAGAATAAAGCCAATATGAAAGTAAATCATAAAAAAGTCAATATGAAGAACATTTGGAGTAGCAAGCCAAGGAAGAAACTCCATATCCATCACTATCACTATCTAACAACACTATATAACAAGCTCCATCTCCATCACTATCTAACAACATGGAAGGTCAAGATGAAATTGTTAGAGTTAAGTTGTAAGCCTAGCTGAGACTAAGACTAAAAGTGTTGGCATGTTTACAGGAAGAATGTGCTTGTCATTAATGGAAAGAACAACAACGATGATGGAAAACAGGAAAGAAAAAATGATAGTATCGGAAGAACTCCTCTTTTATGAAGATAGAGCTCAGGAAGAAAAAGAGAAGACGAGACATTTCAACTGGTTTCACACGAGAATGTTTGTAGGCCGAAAAAATTGAATACTTAGAGAATACATAGAAAATATTCTAAGTCGGAAGAAATCGTAAGCTCATGAGGCGGAGCGACAGTGGTCATCGGATTGAGCACTGTGAATAATCTGGACCATTGGATCAGAGTTCAGACAAGAGGAATAAGCACGTAGAGGAGGAGAACAGATCTTAGGCATTAGATCTGAGCATGTGGACCAACCGTCATTGGATCAAGAGGTAATTTCACGGGCTTTAATTTTTTAGAGTGTAAAGGACAAGCGAAAACTTGCGAATTCCGAAATCGCGAGGCAATCCTAGTCGTTGGTGTTGGGAAGGACACATGGCAATAGATAAGTAGATTCCCATAATCATGGATTGGAAGAACTGTGTTGAGAAACTTACAGACATTGCGAAGCACGGAGTCGGGAAGTAATTCTAGACCATCGAATCATAGAGGATTGTGGACCATTGATCTGGTTCGGAGTTCGAGAGTTTGGAATTCGAAGAATGGAGGAGTGCTAACTCGCGATATTGTGAAACACGAAGTCGTGAAGCACCTTTTTTATCAGCATATGGTCACAGCATGTGGTCACATGGTGGAAACTTGCACCCGCTGCTAGTTTGTGTAGGTGAAGTTTACAAGGAGCTTCTTAGAAAGGACCTCCTTAATGGCTAGAGAAGACCTCCTATAACTGTCAGAGAAGATCGAGTGTAACTGTAACAAAGAGAATAAGCTCAACTGTAATAGAGAAGATGAAGGGTCGCACTGTCATAGAAGCCAAAGAATCTCATGATAATGACCACTGATGATGAACAAACTAAGTATAACTTCTAGAGGAGATGAAGAGTTGTGGGAATTATCTAGAAGAGTACTTGCATTATAAAAAAAAATAAGACACGGAACAAAGAAGAGAGTGTGTGCCTTTTTTTGATAGTTTTTACATGCAGGTAGAATCATGTAGTGGTGCGTATCAGAAGTGCACAAGAGAGGTGCAACATATAGAATGCATATTGAGCACACAGCTAAAATGCAGAAGAAAATCTAAAGAGAGAGGTAGTGGTGCGTAGGAGGAGAAATATTGGAGCATAGAAGAAGAAGAGTGTAGTGGATTCACATAACATAGAAGAAGAAATATGCAGAAGTGGAATCGAGCATAAAAGTTGAAGAAGGCAAAGCAGACATGGAGTTGTAACAGATCAGATTAGAGACAAATGAAGTAAGTAAGTTTTGTAAGATTCAATAAGGGAGGTAGGGTGGTTCTAGGGAGGATTGTAGTCCTCTAAATTTTAGTTGGTGCTAGAAGATATTCTGGGAGTTTGTTCTTCCATCTAGTTGGTGCTAGAGAAACTTGGGAGTTGGTGCTTCCATCTAGTTGGTGCTAGAGAAATCTGAGAGTTGGTTCTCTCTACAAATTGTAGCTTTCTATCAAAGGTTGGAGCCTCATATTAGAGTTGGTTCTCTCTGCAAATTGTAGCTTGATATCAAAGGTTGGAGCCTCTTATTAGAGTTGGTGCTCAAAGACTATGGTGTACATGAATGTTGGATCTTGATTGAAATCCTAAGAAGAAGAGGTTTTCTCCCTTTATGGGTTTCCTCATGAAAATTAGTGTCTCAGTGTATCCTATGTGATTTCTTAAATATTCTATATCTATGCATGTTAAGTTATCAACAACACATTAAATAATAATCTAGAAAGATTTACAATAGAAAAGGAAAAGGTTAAAGCTTATATATAAATAATTGATTCACCCCTCCCCTCTCAGTTATTTTTCCAACAATTGGTATCAGAGTTAGTGCCTTTGATCAAAGGTAGATCCATAAGATTGAACATGACTAGTCATGAAGGAATTTCAACTAATAGAGCCCCTCTGTTTGATGGAACAAACTCTACCTTCTGGAAAATAAGGATAAGAACATATTTAATGTCTTTGGGTGCTGATGTTTGGGATGTCGTTGAAATTGGATATTTGAATCTTGTAGACTTGGCCTCAAAAGATGATAACATGGAGTTTATATTTAATGCAAAAGCAATGAATTCCATCCTCAGTGGACTTGCAAAAGTTGAGTTTTTCAAAGTCATGCACTATGATTCAGAAAAATTTATGTGGGACAAGCTGATAGGTAGTTATGAAGGTAATGAAAGGTAAAAGACGCAAAACTTTAGAATCACTGACTGAAATTTCAGCAGTTAAAGATGGATGAAGATGAAATTATAAGTAAGTACTTATTACATATAGAATAACTTGTCAACATTATGAAAGGTCTAGGTGAAACAATAGATGAATATTTTCTAGTCCATAAAATATTAAGATCTCTTCTTGATAGATTTAACTCAAAGGTCTCTACTATAGAGGAAATAATTGATCTCAAAACATTGACACTAGATCAACTTCTTGGAACCCTAACTTCTTATGAAATGAGAATCACCAAAGGTAAATCCACTACAACAGAGGCATCCTTTAAAGCAGAGAAAAACATAGACTTACATATAGATGAGATTGAAGAAAATTTTGTGAGACTACTGGCGAAAGGATCAGACAAATACAAAGGTAAATTTCCATTCAAATGTTTCAACTATGGTAAGATAGGTAATTTTGCATCTAAGCGTCCTCACAAAATAAAGGATGAGACATATGACGATGAAGAGAAGCACAAACACAAGAACTTCTATAAAGAGAATAATTTTAAGAAGAAAAGCCTTTGTGTAAACAATGATGACGATCCTTCAGATGATGAAAACAATGACTCTTCTATTGAAAGTAAAATAAATGATTTCATGCTAATATCTTTATAAGATATAAACACCAAAAATACATGAATTTAGTTCATTGATTTTGAAGAAGTAGTAGATCTTGAAGGAGAACTTGTCAGTGCCATGGAAGATATTGATAGATTCAGAGAAAAGAAAAGAAAATAAAAAAAGTTACTTCTCAGGTATGACAAAAAATGCAATGAACCATCTGAAGAAATTACTTTGATGAAGGTTAATTTATAAGAATCTAATAAGATTGAAGACATCCTCAAACAAAAATTGAGGGAATCCAAAACAAAAGGTGAAAAATTGGAAGCTAAGGTAGTGTCAGTCAGAAAAGATCTAGAGAAATTCCATGCCTTATATCAGCATACTCAGACAAGTATTAAAGCCTCATAAGGATTATCCACCATTATAACTAAACAAAGGAATCCAAAGTTGAAAACTAGTCTGGGTTTTGAAGAGGGATCAAGTAGTGGTCAGTCAAGCAACAAATAATCCATCAAGCTTGTCAATTCTACAACCATTGAAAACAACAAACCTTAATAAACAAAGGAAGATAATCAGTCACGAAGGAGGAGTGAAGAAAAAGATACCAGAACTAAATCTGTAGAACAAAGAAATAATACACCTTCTTCTCAAGGAAATCATCAACATGGAAGAAATCAACATGCTCAAATAAGACAACCATTTTCCAGGTAGAAAGATTTTTTCTATGTCCATATTGTTTTTATTGTTCTAACTTTGGCCACAAAGATGTAAATTGTTCCTTAAGATTTAGACATGAGCAATCAAGACACTCAAGGAATAAATATCTACCACAACAAGGAATGACACAACAAAGTAACAAAAAACCAAAGACTGCAAATCATGTGATGGCTGGGAAAAAGATGCAGATTAAGCATAACAATCATTATGATCCTTTATTGAATGAACCAAAATGTTACATCTACCACAATTATGGACATAAAGCTACGTATTTTCGCCTAAAGAATTATAAGCTAGATTCAAATAAAAAAGCTAAAAACGTCAAGGTTTGGAAGAAGAAAGAAGATAACAAGTGTGGATTAGTGTTTTCATCTCAAAGACAAAATAACCCCTAGTATATTGACAACGGGTGCTCCAGTCATATGACAGGTGACAAAAGTAAGTTCCTATCACTCAAAGAAAGTAAATCAGGAAATGTGACTTTTGGAAATGATGCTCTAGGAAAGATTAGAGGTAAACGTCTAGTAAAATTAAGTAATGGAAGAGTAAAATCTCAAGATGTATTATTTGTTGATGGATTAAAGAATAATATTCTTAGTGTCAGTTAGGTGTGTGATAGAGGATGTGAAGTCACTTTCACTACCAAAGATTGTAAAATAAAAACAATGAACACAGGAGAGTTGATTGCAAAAGGGGTTAGAACTGAAAACAATGTCTATGTTCTGAAGGAAGATAAGGAGGAGTGTCACTTAAGCAAATTTGATGAAATTTGATTATGGCAAAGAAGTCTTGGACACCTGAATTTTGATAATATTGTCAATATGAATAATGAAGGTGCTGTGAAAGATCTTCCAAGAATATCTAAGCTTCATAACTCTGTATGTGAATCTTGTCAAATGGGGAAGTTGACTCGTGCTCAATTAAAATCGAAGAGTTTCACATATTTAGAGAAGCCACTTCAAATTATTCATATGGCTCTGTGTGGACCATCGCGAAATGAAGGAACTAGAGGAGAACAATACTTTATGATGGTCATTGATGACTTCTCAAGACTTACGTGGGTTGCCTTTCTCAGAGAAAAATCTGATGAGTTTGAGAAGTTCAAAATGTTTAAGGAGTTAGCTGAGAATGAGATAGGAAGGAAGTTAAAGGCAATTTGCTCAGACATGGGAGGAGGATTTCTGTCAAAAAATTTCAAAGAATTTTTTGACAGACATGGAATTAAAAGAGAATATATTATTCCAGGTACTCCTCAAAAAAATGCAGTTATAGAACACCAAAATATATCAGTTCAGTAGATGGCAAGGGCTATGATTAGTGAAAGGAAAATTTCACAAACCTTCTAGGTGGAGGTTGTTCACACAACTGTTCATATTCTAAACAAAGCGCATCTAAGGCCAAACAATGGTAAAACTCCATATGAGTTGTGGTTTGGTCGGCTTGCATCAATTAAGCACTTCAAAGTATTTGGAAGTAAATGCTACATAAAAATGAATGATGATCATCTCGAAAAATTTGATGGTAGAGATGATGAAGGTATGTTCTTAGGATATGCAACAAACAATAAAGGATACAGATGCTTTAACAAAAGAATGCATAAATTAGTAGACTCAATTGATGTTGGAATTGATGAAGAAGCTCCTTCAAAAGATCAACAGAGAGTAAGCACCAAGTCAGATGAAGAAGATGATGAAAATGATGAAAATTAAGAGCAATAAATATCAAATTCACAAGAATATGATGAATCAGGTGGAGAAAAGAAACCTAGACAAGAAGATTCAAGACAACAATCACCATCAAATCCTTCCTCCAGAATTACTCAAAAGAATCATCCTGCAATTCAGATAATTGGTGAGAAAGACGAAGGTGTACAAACTAGGAGAAGGTTAATCAAAGACACCGAGCAATCACATATAGCCTTCATATCTATGGCGGAACCCAAGAAATTTAATAAAGACAATAAAGATGTAAATTGGTTAAAATCAATGAATGAGGAACTTGATCAAATTGAAAAGAATGATACTTGGGAACTTTGTAATGTATTTCAAAAACTGTCACAAAAAAAATAAAAATTGTTTGTACAATTATCCTTGCATAGTTTCTAGATTCAAGAAATTAAGTCTTTTGTTATAAAGCTTGAGTCTGAAATTTTTTGAGAGACCTTACTATCATTGATTGCGTTTACTATGCAACTTAAAACTTCCTACTCAACAATAAAATGAGTGTATACTCCTCCCTTCAATGTTATTTAAAGTCTAGTAAAAATTACCAATATTTTCTTATTTGATGATGTCTATAACACCAGCACAAGTTTAACTATATGAGAGACTTGTAAACAGGTCTGTTACTTCCATACCTCTAATCGGGAAAATATTCTCCAATCAATACACAACAACCCCCAAAATCGCGAAAGGTGACCAGCATGTCGGATTTCGGAGTTCAGGATTCCGCGAGTACAACAACTAACCTCAACGCACAATAATTCCCAAAATCACGAAATGTGACCAGCATTTTGGGATTTTGAAGTTTGGAAATTCGCGAATACAACAGCTAATATCAACAGATACCAACCTCCAAAATATGAAACAAAGGGAAGGTTGGACTAGTGCTTCGGGGTTTCGAGGTTCAGAACTTCGTGAGTTCAAATGTCCCAAACTTCAGCATATACAAACTTTCGAAATGAGAAAAGGAAAAGTGGGGCCCGCATTTCAGGGTTTCAGGCTTCATGACTTCGTGAGTTCCCGTGCCCAAACATCAACATAAACAAACTTTCGAAATGTGAAAAAAAAACATGCCCAACACTTCAGGATTTCGGGATTCGGAATCCCGTGACTTCAAAAGCCAAAACATCAAGCACAAACAATTCCTGAAATTATGAAAAGGAACATGGACTAACATTTTGGGATTTCGGGATTCGGGGTTTCAAATTCCAAACATCCAACATAAACAAACTTTCGAATAGATGCGAAAAAGAAAAGGTGGGACCCGCATTTCGGGGTTTTGGGGTTCGGAACTTCATGAGTTCAAGTGCCCCAAACCTCTTATGTAACCAACTTCTGAAATGCAAAAAAAGGAAGCTTCAGGATTTTGGGGTTCGGAACTTCACAAGTTCCGGTGTCCAAACATCGACATAAACAAATTTCCGAAATGGAAAAAAGGAAAAGGTGATACCCACATTTCAGGATTTTCGGGGTTCGTGGTTTCTTGGTTTTCATACTCAACATACAATAATTCCCGTATTGCGAACAAAAAGAAAGGAACTAACATTTTGGGATTTTAGGATTCGGGGTTTCAGAGTTTTCAACTACCAAAGAACGACACACAACAACTCCCGAATTCCGAAAGGTGAAAGGATGTGTGACCAACAATTCAAGATTTTGGGATTCAGGGTTTCGGGTTTAAAAAAAACAAACAACAATACACAACAACTCCCTAACTCTGAAAAGTGAAAGGATGTGGAACCGACACTTTGGGATTTCAGTATTCAAGGTTTCAAAAAGCAAGGGAATTTCGCATAAGTGTAACCCGCAAGTCTCGAATGTCGAAATTCACATTATTTTCATAGTTCTAATAATTTTGCCTTGTATTGGTATTCTTACTTTTGTTCTGTGAAAACAGTAGGGGTAGAAGGATTCTATATCCATTTACCTGACATAATTCCAAAAATCCAAACTTATGAGTTTAAACGCACAAAAGGGCACAGAGGATAAAATTTTCTGTATAAGGTAAATTCTATAATGTTCACTTAGAGCCTCTTTTAAATCAAAGCATTAAACGTCAACAACACTAGATCTGTGTATCTATGTAAATACATGATTAAGAATATCATTCCATTAGAGATTGATCATTATAAATGATGTTCTGAGGGATCTGAGTTTGGTTTCTTGGGGATTTATCTACAGAGAGGATCTGCGCCATCGACATTAATCTCCTCCTTTCCTTACTTACTTATAGAAATATAATTACAAATTTCCTTCACATATATTCCCCACAACAAACAAAATGGAAAAATGTTACAGTTCTGATTTAATCAATACAATGCATCAGAAAAATCATTCAGACAGAGAATGGACATCATTTCAATTCGGATTTAATATGACATCGAAATAAAAACATAGTCATTCATAATAGAGAGGGGTAGATCAACATATTTGAATCCAGTCCACGGGAATACAAAGAGAACAACCACATTCCTCTCAATCGTAGAACAGGGCAACCAAAGTTACTTGCCTGGTTCACCCCCTAGCCTGACCATGAATCCATGAGGGAAAACTTGGAAACTCCTCCTCAACAATGTCCTTGAATTCCAACAGTTATTCTCTTACCTCACACTTACTCAATAGTGCTCATAACAGCAAGGCGATTCTGTTTCAGCAAGCTCCTCTTGCCTCACACTCAATCCGCAGTGTTATTAAGAGCAAGAGAGCTCAGAAATCCTTTCCTCGCATACTTGGCAGTGTCCTGCCTCCTCGCATATGTTATTTATCCATTTCTTTTCCCAAGTCTTTTCCCTCCTTTGGGTATTTTCGCATCTTTCTTAATCCATGATTTTCAAGGGCTGCCAGTGGCCAAATCTCTGATTTTCCACTTGTAATCATCATCCAAGAGGCAGTTCCAACTTGTTCCCCACTCATGGAATCATGGTCAACTGATTTTTAACATGGTTGTTCCATTTGTCCTCCTGCAGTTAATATACATATTTTTTTTGTGATACAAGTGTCATAGTCAAATAGTTAGTTGAGCCCAAATAGATCTATGCCCAATAGTCACAATAATTAAATACAATTATTAAATTCGAAATTCAGATTTGCCATAAATGGAAAAAAAATTCCAGATTCGAATTTGCCAAAAACAGAAATAAATTTCCAACACATAAAAATAAAATATTTTATTTTTGGAGGATGTCACATCCTTTCCCCGTTCAGTAAAATACTGTCCTTGGTGTTCGTTCCTTTCCTAGAACAGGATTGGATGAGATTTCTGCAAATCTTCCTCCAATTCCCAAGTGGCCTCCTCAAGACTAAAGTGCTTCCATTGCACCTTTACCTGAGCAATAGATCTGTTCCGAAGTGTTATTTCTATTCGGTCCAGAATGTGTAGGGGTTCCACCTGGAACTTGCCCTCGGGTTCCACCTGTACCAAGTTCCAATCAATCATATGAGTAGGGTCATGAATATAATTTTTCAACAAAGAAACATGAAATACATTATGAATTCTTAGAATAGCTAGAATCACAAGATGATATGCTACGGGTCCAATTCGAGCTAGTATCTCGAAGGGCCCACAAAACTTGGGTGCTATCTTGGCATAGTTCCCCAACTTCAGCGAGCTTTTTTAGGATTTGACCTTCAAATAAACATGGTCTCCCACTTGAAATTCCAAGTGTCTTCTTTTCTGATCCACATAGCTCTTTTGTCTGTCCTGTGCTTCTTTCAAGTTCTGTTGTACTTTTTTTACCATGTTCTCCATTTCTTGGAGCATGTCTGGTCCAACCATGATTCTATCAGTCAGGTTATCCCAGCTAATTGGAGTTGTACACTTTCTATCGTACAGTGTTTCAAAAGGGATCAACTTAGCCGAAGTTTGGTACCCATTGTTATATGCAAATTCTACCAAGTGTAGGTAGTCTTCCCACTTGTTTGGATTTGTTCTTACATACATGCAGAGCATATCCTCTATGATTTGATTTGTCATTTTGGTTTTTCCATCCGTTTGTGGATGATAACTCGTACTGAAATTCAAATTAGTATTTAGCTCTGCAAACAATTCCTTCAAAAAAGCGGATGTGAATTTTACGTCTCTATCTAAAATCACCATTTTAGGAATACCATGCAAAATTTCTTTCATGAATATTTCAACAATGTTAATAGATTTAAAAGTAGACTTTACAGGAATAAAGTGTGCAGACTTACTGAGTTTATCAATTACAACCATGATTGAATCATTATGTTTATGAGTTTTAGGCAAATTTGTTATAAAGTCCAGCGATATGGTCTCCCATTTCCATTCTGGTACTGGTAATGGTTGTAATTGGTCGGTTGGATGCTGGTGTTCGGCCTTAACCTGCTGACAATGTTGGCACCTAGCCAAGTACTCTGTTGTTATGCCCTTCATATTAGGCCAGTAAAATAGTTTTCTGAGTGTTGTTATTGTTATCTAGTAACCTGGATGGCCAGAATATGGTTTCTTATGCACTTCATCTAAAATAGTTAATTTTAACTCTATTGAGGCTGGTGTGTACAGTCTGTTTTTAAATCTTAAAAGTCCTTTCTTATTGATACTTATATATGGTTTATCTGGGTTTGCGATACTATTTTGAAATTCTGCCATCATCTTAGTGTAATTTCCGTTGTTAACACCTATCGTTCTTATTCTTTGTTCCAGATCACTTTTTGCCTTGCTGATATTTATGTCAAATAACCCATGGATTCTACAGCTTAAAGCATTTGCTACTTTATTTTCCTTACCCTTGATATGTCTGACCTCGAAGTTGTATTCGCTCAGGAAGGCTAGCCACCTTGCTTGTCTTGTATTAAGGTCTGGTTGGTTAAACAAATATTTCACCCCGCTATTATCCATAAATAGTAAGAATTTTCTGCCCATTTTATAGTGTCGCCACATTTTTAAGGCATGTATTACTGATGCCAATTCTAAGTCATGAGTGACGTAAGTTCGCTTGTGTTCCTTTAATTTTCGGGACTCATAACAAATCACGTGCCCTTCCTGAGTTAGAACACCACCTAGTCCCTCTTTACTGGCATCGACACATACTGTGAAGTATTTATCTGAGTCTGCTACCTTCAAGATGGGTTTCAATGTCAATAATTCTTTTAGCTTGTTAAAACTGTCTTGACACTTTTGCGACCAGATAAACTTGGTCCATTTATTTTGTAGTGATGTGATAGGGTAGGATATCTTGGATAACCCTTCTATAAATCTAAGATAATATCTGGTGATTCCCATGAATGACTGGATATCTTCCACATCCTTAGGCACTGGCCATTCCATAATGGATTTTATCTTTTCCGGGTCTACAACAATACCTTCTGAGGAAATGACATGTCCTAAATATTGTATTTCGTTTTGATAAAAATCACATTTGTTGAATTTTGCGTATAGTTTATGTTTCCTTAGTGTCTGTAAAACTATTCGTAAGTGTTCATAATGTTCCTCCTCCATTTTAGAATAGACCAGAATATCGTCGATAAATACTACTACGAACTTGTCTAAGTACTAGCTGAAAATGGTGTTCATCAACGACATAAATGTGGTTGGTGCGTTAGTGCGTCTGAAAGGTATGACTACAAACTCGTAGTGTTTGTATCTTGTTTGAAAATATTTTTTGTTTATGTCTTGGTCCTTTATCCTAACTTGATGATAACCAGATCGTAAATCCAATTTTGAGAAGATCTTGGCCCCACCAACTTGATCGAACAGATGATTTATCCTGGGTAAGGGGTATTTTTTCTTAATGGTCACTTTGTTCAGTTATCTATAATCAATATATAGTCTTAGAGTACCATATTTCTTTTTCACAAAGAGGACTGGTGCTCCCCATGGCAAGACACTTGGTCTGATATACTATTTGTCCAACAATTCCTGTAATTGTATTTTTAATTCTGTTAGTTATGGTAGACTCATTCGGTAGGGTGATTTTGAGATAGGGGTTGATCTGGGTAGTAATTCTATGGAGAAATCTATTTCTCTCCTAGGAGGTAATTCTAGTATCTCCTCAACACACATGTCTCTGAATTCACGTAGGACAACAAAGTCTTCTAACTTTGGCTTATCTTCTTTTTCTAATAGATTCGTCACTTGGATGGCAGAAACTTGACATCCCTTTCTAATACATTTCTTGAGTTGCATCGCTGAAACTTGTCTGACTGATACATGTTTTGGGATGCCTTGGGTTGTTCTAACAGTGCCAAAATTATCTTTATAGCTAAGTATCTTTGTATAACAATCTAGTACTGCTTTGTGTTGTTCCAACCAATCCATCCCAATAATCATATCATAAGACCCTAGTGGTAGGATGTTTAGATTGGTCCTTATCTTTTGACCATCTAAACTGAACTCAAGATCAGAAATAAAGTTAACTACTTTTCATTTAGTACCTGTTGCTAGTTGTACATGCCAAGATTTTTTGTTCTTTTGTTTCTTAAGTTTATTCAACTCTACTACATCGGGAGTAATATAACTTCACATAGCTCCAGGGTCAATTAAAATATAAATTCAAGTGTCATGGATTTTACCTTCGATTTCTACCACCGAGGACCAGTGGTCAGCTTGTCGACCATCTATGGCTGCAGTTATCCGATGCAAACTTCTGCCCATGGCTCCTACTGTCGAGGTTTCCTGTAAATTATGAACACCAGTTCTATTTGTTGTAATTAAACGTGGATAGTTCCTCTTTAGATGAGGCTCTCCACACTCCCAACACTTTAATGGCTCACGGGAGTTATCCCCAAACTTTTCCATTCCTGGGTTTACCGGTTTACCGCTACCTTGTGTATTTGGATGATTAGAGTGAAAATCCTTCCTTGGGAAACTTTTTGCTGCATTCTGATAAGGAGTTGGCTCGTATCCCTTCTTCCGCTAGTTTATTCCATCTTTCTTCTTATCCTTCCAGGTCTTGCGAAACTCTACCCGTTTTTTATACTCGTCATAGCATATTCGTGCTTTCCCGAATTCCTCACTCAAGGATTTGGGGTTGTCAAACTCAATTCTTTCCCTGTAGGACTGTGGTAAATAGCTTAATAATCGTTGTATTTTTACCTTATCCTCCTAGATATATGGTATGAACCTTAGTAGTTCCCAAAATTTATTGATAAGGTCCTCCATCATCATTTGTTCGAGTCGTAACTCATAGAATTGTTTTGTCTTCCTTTCATTATAGCTTTCAGAAAGGTATTGTTTCTTAAAATACTTCTTAAAGTTGGACCATTCCAACTGTTTCTCCTGTAGACCGTTAGCCAATTTCAGGTCCTGCCACCAAATGCTGGCCTTCCCCTTCGGACTGTAGATGGCCATTCTGACCTTCATGTTGTTGGAATAGTTGTAGATTTGGAAGTATTTTTTGATGTCCAACAACCATGCCTCGACTTCTTCTCCTGTCCTGGATTCTCCATCAAAAGTAGCTGGTCTAATCTTTTTAAATTCTCATTCAAGGTGGTCTGTTTGTTTTCTTTTTCTGTCTGGTATGGTTTTGTCTTCATCTGAAGGTGTCCCTTCAGACAAACTGTCTCCTTTTTTTGGTTTTCACACCAGAATTCTTGGAGGCCCTTTTGTTGACCTCTTCCTCATGGTTATCATCTTTTGGACCTTTCTTGGTTACTATACTATGCAGCAGGACTTCATTTATCTCTTGCTATTCCTGATGTGCCTTCTTCAATTTTTCATTGTCAGCCTTGAAAACCTGTAGTTCAACAATAAGGTTCCTCATTGTTTCCAGCACCTTCGTGGGTGAGCTTCCATCACTATTCTGTCTTGGATCTCCAGGAGGTCCTTGTTGCGGATTCTCTTCCACCCTAATTTCTAGACCTTCTTGAGCTACCATTATTCAACACAAAACATAAAAGCTTTATGTTTGTAATCCACAAGATTTATTAGTTTTTTCATAAATCAGAATATATACTAAGAAATCAATGTGGCCCTGTTCAGGCCCAATGTTGTAACTTCGACTCTGATACCATATGTAATGTACCTAAAAGACT
>JZKD02S0756544.1:1309058-1321612 GCA_000966675.3 Picea glauca | reverse complement strand
ATCCTTGCATAGTTTCGAGATTCAAACAATTAATTCTTCTGTTATAAAGCTTGAGTCTGAAAGTTTGTGAGAGACCTTACCGTCATTGATTTCCTTTACTATGAAACTTAAAACGTCCTACTTGACAATATAATGAGTGTATACTCCTCCCTTCAATGTTATTTAAAGTCTTGTAAAAATCACAAATATTTTCTTATATGATGATGTCTATAACACTAGCACAGGTTTAACTATATGTGCGACTTGTAAACAGGTATGTTACTTCCATACCTCCAATCAGGAAAAGATTCTCCAATCAATACACAACAACCCCTAAAATCGCAAAAGGTGACCAACATGTCGGATTTCGAATTTTGGGATTTCGCGAGTACAACAACTAACATCAACGCACAACAATTCCTGAAATCATGAAAAGTCACCAGCATTTCAGGATTTCAGAGTTCGGAAATTTGTGAATACAACAGCTAATATCAACAGATACCAACCTCCGAAATGGGAAACAAAGGGAAGGTTGGACTAGTGCTTTGGGGTTTCAGGGTTTCGGGGTTCAGAACTTCATGAGTTCAAGTGTCCCAAACTTGAGCATATACGAACTTCCGAAATGTGAAAAGGAAAAGTGGGGCCTACATTTCAGGGTTTCAGGGTTCCGGACTTCGTGAGTTACAGTGCCCAAACATCAACATAAACAAACTTCTAAAATGAGAAATAAAAACATGCCCAACACTTCGGGATTTCGGGATTCAGAATCCCACGACTTCAAAACCCAAAACATCAAACACAAACAATTCCCAAAATTATGAAAAGGAACATTGACTAACATTTCAGGATTTCAGGATTCAGGGTTTCAAATGCCAAATATCCAACATAAACAAACTTCCGAAAAGATGCGAAAAAGAGAAGGTGGGACCTACATTTCGGTGCTTCGGGGTTTGGAACTTCATGAGTTCAATTTCCCCAAACCTCTTATGTAACCAACTCCCGAAATGTGAAAAGTAGAAGCTTCGGGATTTTGGGGTTTGTAACTTCGCGAGTTCCGGTGTCCAAACATCGAGATAAACAAATTTTTGAAATGCGAAAAAGGAAAAGGTGAGACCCGCATTTTTGGATTTTTGGGGTTCGGAGTTTCCCGGTTTTCATACTCAACATACAACAATTCCCGTATTGCGAAAAAAAAGAAAAGAACTAACATTTCGGGATTCGGGGTTTCATAGTTTTCAACTACCAAACAACGACACACAACAATTCCCAAATTCCGTAAGGTGAAAGGATGTGGGACCAACACTTCGGGATTTCAGGATTCAGGGTTTTGGGTTTTAAGAAAACAAACAACAATACACAACAACTCCCGAACTCTGAAAAAGTGAAAGGATGTGGGACTCGCACTTCAGGATTTCAGGATTTGGGGTTTTGAAAAGCAAGGGAATTTCGCATAAGTGTAACTAGCAAGTCATGAATGTCAAAATTCACATTATTTTCATAGTTCTAAGAATTTTTCCTTGTATTAGTATTTAAACCTTCGTTCTGTGAAAACAGTAGGGGTAGAAGGATTCTATATCTATTTACCTGACAAAATTCTGAAAATCTAAACTTATGAGTTTAAACGTACAGAAGGGCACACAGGATAAAATTTTATGTATAAGGTAAATTCTATAATGTTCACTTAGAGCCTCTTTTAAATCAAAGCATTAAACGTCAATAGTACTAGATCTGTGCATCTATGTAAATGCATGATTAAGAATATCATTCCATCAGATATTGGCCATTATAAATGATGTTCCGAGGGATCTGAGTTTGGTTTCCTAGGGATTTATCTACAGAGAGGATCTACTTCATTGACATTAATCTCCTCCTTTCCTTACTTACTTATAGAAATATAATTACAAATTTCCTTCACATATATTCCCCACAACAAACAAAATGGAAAAACATTACAATTCCGATTTAATCAATACAATGCATCAGAAAAATCATTCAGACAGAGAATGGGAATCATTCCAATTTAGATTTAATATGACATAGAAATAAAAACATAGTCATTCATAACAGAGAGGGGTAGATCAACATATCTGAATCTAGTTCGCGAGAATACAAAGGGAACAACCACGTTCCTCCCAACCGTAGCATAGGGCAGCCAAAGTCACTTGCATGGTTCACCCCCTAGCCTGACCATGAATCCATGAGGGAAAACATGGAAACTCCTCCTCAACAATGTCCTTCAATTCCAATAGTTATCCTCTTGCCTCACACTTACTCAATAGTGCTCATAACAGCAAGGCGATTCTGTTTCAGCAAGATCCTCTTGCCTCACACTCAATCCACAGTGTTCATAATAGCAAGAGAGCTCAGAAATCCTTTCCCCGCATACTTGGCAGCATCCTACCTCCTCGCATATGCTACTTATCCATTTTTTTTCCCCAGGTCTTTTCCCTCCTTTGGGGATTTTCACAGCTTTCTTAATCCCTTATTTTCAAGGGCTACCAATGGCCAAATCTCTGATTTTCCACTTGTAATCATCAGCCCAGAGGTAGTTCCAACTTGTTCCCTACTCATGGGGTCATGGTGAGTTGATTTTTAATATGGTTATTCCATTTGTCCTCCTGCAGTTAATATAAATATTCTGTTGTGATATAAGTTTCATAGTCAAATAGTTAGTTGAGTCCAAACAAATCTCTACCCAACAGTCACAATAGTTAAATACAATTATTAAATTTGAAATTCCGAATTGCCATAAATGGAAAAAAATTCCGAGATTCAAATTTGCCAAAAACGGAAATAAATTTCCAAGAAACAAAAATAAAATATTTTATTTTGGGGTGATGTCACAAACTTGTTCCTAGGCCAACAAATAAAAATGTAATAGGATCCAAATGGGTATACAAAAATAAGATGAATGAGAAAGGAAATATTGTAAGAAATACAACTAGATTGGTCTGCAAAGGGTATGCTCAAATAGAAGGACTCGATTTTGATGAAACATTTGCACCCATAGAAAGATTAGAATCTTTTAGAATGTTTCTTGCCCATGGTTATCAAAATAAGTTTAAATTCTATCAAATGGATGTCAAGTCAGCTTTTCTAAATGGATATCTAAAAGAACAAGTCTATATGGAACAACCGAAGGGTTTCCAACTGTCAGATAACCCTGACTTTTTATGCAAGTTGAAGAAAGCCTTATATTGGTTGAAATCAGACCCTCATGCTTTTTATTACAGACTCGATAAGTATATTCAAGACAAAGGGTTCAAGAGAGGAACAATTGATTGCAATCTGTATATCAAAACAGAGGATAATGATTTTCTCAGTGTGTTGCTCTATATAGATGACATCATATTCGGAAGTAATAATGCTTCATTGGTACAATGGTTTTCTTATGCCATGCAGTTTGAATTCGAAATGCCTATGATAGGGGAACTGTAATTTTTTGTTGGCCTACAAATTACTCAGAGGTCTGAAGGAATATTTCTTTCTCAGGAGAAATATCTAGGAGAAATGGTGAAAAAGTTTCAAATGGAAGATTCTTCACCTGTGAGCACACCTGTGGTCACTCGATGCAAGTTAAGCAAGGATGACGACTCAACTGATTTCGATCAGAGTTCATATAGGTCTATGATAGGAATCATGTTGTACATCACAGCATCTCATCCAGACATAATGCATGTTGTTGGAATGGTAGGAAGGTATCAGTCTGCACCTAAACATAGTCATTTGATGGCTGTGAAAAGAATATTCAGATACTTGAAATGAACAATGAACTATAGCCTATGATATCCTAGGAATCCAAATTTTAAATTATTAGTCTATTCAGATGTTGATTGGGCTAACTGCATGGATGAAAGGAAAAACATGAGTGGAGGTGCATTCTTCTTAGGAGATTCTCTTGTAGCATGGTTGTGCAAGAAGCAAGGTTCCATTTCCTTATTGACTACATAAGATGAATATATTGCAGCTGCCACTTTCTATACCCAAGTGTTGTGGATGATTCAGCCACTTGTAGACTTGGAAGCAAAGTATATTGCATTGATCCCAATTCATTGTGATAATACTAGTGAAATTAGTGTGTCAAGGAATTATGTATTTCACTCCAAGACCAAGCATATACCCATCAAGTATCACTTCTTGAGGGAACATGTAACTAACACTATTGTTTCTTTGCATTACCTTCCATCCAAAGATCATATTGCTGATATCGTCACTAAACAACTTGCAAAGGCTCAGTTTGAGTATCTACGCCAGAAGTTGGGCATGAACCTGTTATCGAGTTATCAGGGGGAGAGTGCTTATTGTATCTCTGATCAGGGGGAGAACATAGTCACTCTCAGTTTTCTTTGGCATTTATGTCAAAGGGGGAGAAAAATGTGTGGTCTAGATGCTATAGTTGGAGGCCTAAGAAGAATAGTGTAGCCTTTCAGGGTTTCCATCAATACCAAAGGGGGATATTGTTGGCATCTTTATAGGAAGAATGTGTTTTTCATTGATGGAAAGAACAACAATGATGATGGAAAACAAGAAAGAAACAATGATAGTACCGCAAGAAGTCCTTTTTTATGAAGATAGAGATCAGGAATAAAAAGTGAAGACGAGACATTTCAATCGGTTTCGAAGGAGATGGTTTGGAGGCCGAAACATTTGAATACTTAGAGAATACATAGAAAATCCTCTAAGTTGGAAGAAACCATAAGAACAAGAGGAGGAGAGACAGTGGTCATCAGATCGATCACTGTGAAGAATCTGGACCGTTGGATGAGATTCTAGACAAGAGGAACAAGGGTGCAGAGGAGAAGAACAAATATGAGGCATTAGATCTCAGCGCTTGGACCAACCGTCATTGGATCCATAGGTAAGTGCACGAGATTTAATTTTTTAGAGTGCATAGGAGAAAAGAAAACTCGCGAAGTTATAAATCGTGAGGCAATCCTAGCCGTTGGTGCTTAGAAGGACATGTGGCAGCAGATTCGCAGAATCACGAATCAGAAGAACTGCTTCGAGTAGACCACAGACATCGTGAATAACAAAGTCGCAAAGTAATTATGGACTGTCGGATCAAAGAGGATTGTGGATTTTTTATTTGGTTCAAATTTTGGGAGTTCGGACTTCGAAGAATGGAGGAGAGCTAATTCATGAGATAGCGAAACACGAAGTCACAAAGCGCATTTTTGATTAGGGTATGGTCACATTCATTGGTCACGTGGGGGAAACTTACACACGGTGCTAGTTTGGGCGGGTGAAGTTCACAAGGAGCTTCTTAGCCAGGACCTCCTGTAACAGTCACAGAAGACCTCTTGTAACTGTGAGAGAAGATCAGGTGTAGTTGTAACAAAGAGAATATGCTCATTTGTAATAGAGAAGACGAAGGGTCTCACTATCAGAGAAGCCAAATAATCTAAGGATAATGACCATTGATGACAAACAGACTGAGTATAACCGCCAGAGAAGAGGAAGAGTTGTGGGCATTATCTAGCAGAGGACTTGGCGTGATTAAAGAAAAGATGATGCAGAACATAGAAGAGAGTGTGTGCCTTTTTTTGATAGTTCTTACATGCGGGTAGAAACATGTAGTGGTGCGTATCAGAAGTGCATAAGAGAGGTGCAACATATAAAATGCAGATGGAGCACAGAGAGAAAACGCAGAAGAAAATCTGAACAGAAATGAATTGGTACATAGGAGGAGAAAGAGCGTAGCATAGACTAGAAGCAGAAATATGCAGAAGTGGAACCGAGAATAAAAGTTGAAGAAGGAAGAGGAGCAAATCAGAGACATATCAAGTAAGTAAGTTTTTTAAGATTCAATAAGGGAGGTAGGGTGGTTCTAGGGAGGATTGTAGTCCTCTAAATTCTAGTTGGTGCTAGAAGATATTCTAGGAGTTGGTGCTAGAGAAATCTGAGAGTTGGTGCTCTCTGAAAATTGTATCTTTCTGTTAGAGTTTGGAGCCTCATATTTGAGTTGGTTGTCAAATACTATGGTGTACATGAAAGTTGGAGCTTGATTGACATTCTAAGAAGAAGAGGTTTTCTCCCTTTATGGGTTTCCTCATGAAAATCAATGTCTCTTGTATCTTGTGTGATTGGTTAAATATTGTATATCTATGCATGTTAAGTTATCAACAACACATTAAATAATAATCTAGAAAGATTTACAATAGAAAAAGAAAAGGTTCAAGCTTATATATAAATAACTGATTCACCCCCCCTCTCAGTTATTTTTCCAACAACAGGCACGTTACTTATGTTAGGCATTAGTATTGTAGACAATCAATTTCTCCATTAAGGGGGAGTGTTGGATAAATAATGGAGAATCTATTTGTTAGTTGTTTGGGTTTGTATTTAGGACTTAGATCCTATTTCCTAGGAATTTGTTCTAATTCTCCCTTAGTGATGTATTTTTCAAGTGAATGTCATGTTGATGAAACTACAATAGGCAAGAAAGATGAAGAAAGAAAATATCTCTTGGAAGAACAAAATGAAAAGAACCACTATGGTTCTTCCTATGATTTTTCATATGATTGTAACAATGTTTTTGAGTGTGCATGTTTACAAGAGAACAATTCATTTTTAGTAGTGACTGATTATGAAGAAAACTTGGAATAAAATGAAGAAATTGACGAAGAAAATATTGACTCAATTTTTATGGTGTGGAGCCCAGGAGAAATCAAGTATTATTAAGAATTGATGTTGCAATAGTCCATTGAGCACTACATTGATGATTGTATCGAGAAAGGGAAGCAAAATAACCCACTTATGAGAAGTTGGAAGAATTTGCAAGCATTAAAGACAAACACTTCCAAGAACCTTAGGAAGTGTTGAGGACAAAGTGTTGAGGACAAAGAACTCAGCTCCCAAGTTCCAAAACGAGAAAGAACAAAGCCAAGATGAAAGTAAAGGAGAACAAAGTCAAGATGAAACACATTTGGAGGACCAAGCCAAGGAATAAGCTCCATCTCCATCACTATGTGACAACAAGAAAGGTCAAGATGAAATTGTTAAAGTCAAGTTGTAAGCCTAGCTGAGGCATGTTACTTATGTTAGGCATTAGTATTGTAGACAATCAATTTCTCAATTAAGGGGGAGTGTTGGAGAAACAATGGAGAATCTATTACTTAGCTGATTCGGTTTGTATTTAGGACTTAAATCCTATTTCCTAGGAATTTGTTCTAACTCTCCCTTAGTGATGCATTGCTTAGGCATCCTCGAGGCTTAGCCTACTTGACCTTAGGGACTGGTCTCCTTTCCATTTTCTAATTGGTAAATGAGAATTATCCTACTTATCCTATTTGAAAGCAGCGAAAGAGAGAAATTGTTAATGGACCGAGGATTGAATACCTATTTATGTTGTTGTTAGAGCCTTGTTTCGTGAAAGCATCTATAGCATGATCAAAGCTTTCTTTCAGACATATTTTGCGGTAATGTTAGAGCCTTGTTTCGTGAAAGCATCTATAGCATGATCAAAGCTTTCTTTCAGACATATTTTGCGGTAAATCATGCTCAAAGCTTTCTTTCAGACATATTTTGTTGTAAAAAAGTAAAACAATGAGAGTTTTCTCAAGTCAATAGACCATAACCAGCCAAGTTAAGTGAGGACGGAAAGAGAGTCAATAGACCATAACCAAACCAACTTAGTGAGGAGGAAGAGAGTTTATTATCAAACTGTGCATGCATAGTGAAACATTGTTACTTTCGTTGTATCGGGGCTCGAGAGAAGGTGCCTAGCCCAAGGTATGGCACAAGCTCTCTTTCCTACTGTGTTCAGTAGGATTTGTGTATCTATGCAGAGACATCATTTCATTCTAAGTGCCCACATATGTCTGTATACCGATACCAGGTGAGCCCATCGATTTATCCCACAATGATTTTGAGGGTACAATTCCCACAGAGTTCAACAATTGCACCAATTTAAATTTGTTTCAATTTCTTGGAGAACGATTTATCTGCACATAGGCGCTAGTGTGTTTTCGGGCAACCTCTTCATCTAAGCCATGGTGGTGCCCAGGACTCGTAGCAAAGATCGTGAACCAAGCCAGGAACATAGAGTTTCTTTTACCCCTACCAAATGAGATGAATGATATTCGTGGCTTTCCTAATGTGAGTTTTGTGCTTTTTGTTGTAAAATTTTGGGGTTTTATGCTATAGATTCCATGGGTTTCCTACTGAAAATTCTATGCCCTAAAGCTGTGAATTTTGGTGGGTTTCGTGTTACAATTTTTTATTTCTTGTTAAGAAATTCGTGTGTAGAGAGGAAGGGTGCAAACTGAAGGTAATGGTGGTTTGGACTGGTGTTTGTGTTTGGTTTCTTGTGGCAGTGGCCTTGCTTTCTCCTCGAGTCAGGTTTCCCTAGCCAATGTTTGCTGGTTTCTACTAGCTTTGGTATTGTTGTTCATGTTTCTTGTGGGGGCGGTCTTGATGTCATAGTAGAATCAGGTGCGGCTGGTGTTTGTGTTCTTTAGTTTTTTTATTTCCTACCCAGAATCAAGTTCGCAAAGAATTAAATAAACACGGGAGGGGAAAAAGGAATGATAGAGATGCAAGAGGGAGAAGGAAGGTAACAACAGTTCACATTGGTGTTCGTTTTTGAGTTTGGTTTCTTCTCCCCCACATTTTGCCGGTGCTTGCCATAAAATGCTAGGTAATGTTGGTAGTTTCAGGGTTGAAGGTGTTAATATGATTTTTGGTTCATACTATGAAGATGACATCAACATTAACAATGAAATTCAAGTCCTAAATTGTTGTAATCGCCCTCCTATAAGTAATATTGTGCTTCTTTTTATCATGTGGGTAGTCTGTAATAAAAGAAGGTATAGTGGGAGACTCGGGGAGAAAAGGGCTTTACAACTAGTCCGAAATGGCATATCAGGAACGGTTTTAAGACCTTCATTTTTATCTTATATATGTCTTTAGTTACCGGTGATTTTGTATTTTGTATATGTGTTACATTTATTGTTTTACAAACGAATTAACAAATGGGAACGATAGGAAAAGAGTGCGCTACTTATTGTACCTTTCATACAACATTATCTACTAAATATTATTTCTACAACATTTGAAAATAAAACTAAGAGGTAGCGTGGGATTCCCATTTTATGAATTCCAGATCAATTGATCAGTTAAGTTTAGGTGCATAGAAGTCTTGGAAAATGAAGAACATTTAACTATCAAATTTAAACATACATCCATGTAAAACTGGTTGTCAAATGTTGGAAAATGAAGAACATTTAAACATACATTCATGTAAAACTGGTTTTCAAATGTGAAAAGAGGCACACGGTTGTATGGCCAACCATACCATACAACGTAAATACAATGCAATCTATCGAGCAACCGAATATAGATGTAATTCGAGACACTATGCGGGTTAGCTCAACACTTTGTAGCAAAGTCCTTTTGGATTTTTTAATATTATATATATATATATATAGATAGATATGACGTAGATGACACGACAGCTACAAAATGTTCAAAATGTCCATTTTCAAAATGTTCAAAATGTAGGGATTGATGATGCTTTGAAGTTTAAGCTGTGTATTTTAATCTGTTCATGCAAATTATCATTTTTTTTTTTTAAATGTGATAAAAAATTTAGAAGAATAATTGAATTGTATATTTTAATTTAAAATTTGATCAAAAATTAGAAGAATAGTTGAATTCTATATTTTAATTGCTGAGATTACACAATTGCAATGTTTATTTAAGGAGTTGAATCATTTTAAACATTTAAAACTGTAAATTTAAACATTTAAAACTGCAATTTAAGTAATAAAAAATTATCATTTCACCAACAAACTTATATTTAATGACGATTAAAAAAAACATAAAACCTTTAGATTGTTACCTTTCACATGTGATTTAGACTGGTACTTTTCACATGGTTGCCAAATAAATAAAAGCATAGAATATTTAAACATGTTGTTTTCAAAAAATTCTATTACATTGTTTGAATTTCAAACTGTCATTATATTATTTGAATTTCAAATTGTATGTGTGATTAGCCTAAGAACCAATTTGTTTCTATGTTTAAAGTGATCTTAAAATTAAATTATTATTATTATAAGATACATTTTTGATATTAGAATTTCAAAAACTAGAAAATTCCAAAAACTCAAAATAAACAATTATATTTTTGGCAAACAAAACCTAACATTAAACAAAAATAAATAATGTGTACAGTCATTATTTATGTTTCTATCAAAAGCAAACTAGCTGAACCTATGAATCCAAATATCTTATCAGTAGCAATATCAAAAGTGACGTCCTCTTTCTATTACTACCCACATTGTCTTATTTATTTCCTTTCCTTTTTGGGATGTTTCTACGAAAAGCAAACTAGTTGAACCTAGGAATCCAAATATCTTCTCAGTTGCAAGATCAAAACTGACCTCCTCCAAGACCTTTCTATTAGAACCCACGTTTTGTCTTATTTATTTCCATTCCTTTTGCCGTTGTAATGTTCAGAATCTGGTGGCCCGGGAATGTCCTGGTGATGTTGAGAATCTGCCCCCCCAGGAATGTTCCTTTTGGGGTAGGCTATTTTGCGACCGATTTCTCTTTCTCTTATTCTTGATTGTACATTTTCGCTTTCAGTTTGGCCCCCAGTACCACGTTGATGATAACGGCTATCCTGACATTAGTAAGACGAGTTAGGAACGAATCAGAAAAAGAATACACAATATGAAGAATTTGTTCATTGCCTCGACGAAAAACCTTAGGCGGAGGACGGCAGCTTCATCTTTACTTTCACGGTAATGTTTCACTCCCACCATTTCGTGTCCTGTAGTTGCTGTTTCCAATTAATTGGAGATTAGGATATCAAACAAAAAACATCTCAAATATTGATCATCTAGTATCAAACGGATTAAATAAATATAATGTATAATAATGTATAACGTTATTGATTGCATTTTAAAAGGTGAGATTTATATATCTTAACGTGATCAGGTGTATCTGTAAAACCTGTGGCCAAATTGTAAGATGTATAATTAGATAATTATGTATCAATAGAAAAAAAAAATATATTATACAAATATTAAACATAAATTAACTATTTTTTTAAACTTAAGTATGATGTTACATTTAGAAGGGAATTATAATTAACTAAAAACTTAAGTCTGTCTCAAAATTCTTGAAATTATATCTACAAAAACTAAAGACATAACTATAACTAATAACTATAAATGTTGTCAACTTATAATATATATATATATATAAAATTATCTGAACTTCTAATGTGATAAACACTTCAAAACGTTGCATCTCAATTTGTTTTGATCTTTCAATGTGTAAATGAAAAAGTTACCGCTGAATCTATACTCGTATGCTAATCCTGTTCCCAATAGTGATGAAAAGCCCTTACGGTCATAATAAAACTTTCAGTACTAACCGTCATAAGAAAAGCCCTTACTTTTAGTACTAACGGTCATAAGAAAAGCCCTAAGAAAAATTTTAGTACTAACGGTCATAAGAAAAGCCCTTACTTTTAGTACCAACGGTCATAAATCTCTTAGAGCGGCCGGACGACATTGCCATTTGAAAAAGTGCAACACTAACAAGCAACGCCAAGGTGAAAATTGCAATGCAACTAAGTTGGTTCGCCATTGCGTCAGTCGATGAGCGATGGAATATAGCCGAGGGAGAGAGTCAATTTAAGAGGCGATATAATGCTGTACTATCGATGTCCCTGTCAAATTTGCATCAGTCTATTAGCCATGGCGTATCCATTCAAATCTGGCGTGAAATTTCGATGTCTCCTCAATGGCGTAAAAAATCTATGTAAATATGAAGAGAGTCCAATAGCGTTTTTCTCTTTATAGGATTAGCATTTCCTTCCACCCATTCCTCATTAGTAATATGAGATATCCTCCCTTGCATACCACTAATGAGTGGGCTTTTAGCCTCTCGTGCATGTTGACTCGTACTAAAAGCCCATTAAGGGGCGGCATGGGAAACGAGAGCGTTTTTGCTCTAAATTATCCAATACAAGTCCAACATCTAATTACGTCGATAGGCGTCCCCCCTGACTTGCACGATTAATCATGCTTTTAATTACTAAATTTAATCTGATGGTCAGGAAATCAAGATGCTGGCATATTCTTTGTCATACATCCAAATCAATGAATAAGATTGCAAGAACTAACTCCCTTGCATTTATAAAATCATGCGTTTATCATGTTTACTTTTTCACTTTTACAAAACATAATTAAAAATTTACTAGGTCAACTTATCAATTGCCACGATTCATGATTTACTAAATGCAAACAAAATTACTTCAATTTAACATTTAGCTCTTTAGTTTTAACATTTACCCAGCATCAATTATCTCTTCATGTCCGCCAGGTTTGGCTGCGCGTGGCAATCTCCCACTTACGTTTCATATTTACTTGGAATCTCCCATAGCTGTATGGATCACTCTACTGGAAGCGCGTGGCAATCTCCCACTTACGTTTCATATGGATGTGCATGGCAATGGAATATGGATCACATGTGTTATTTACTTGAAATGGATGCGCATGGCAATGGAGGACCAGGTGTCCTAGCAGTGGCGTTTCAGATCTGGACGTGGATTAATCATA
>JZKD02S0756544.1:1277110-1292374 GCA_000966675.3 Picea glauca | reverse complement strand
TATATACATTTTATATTATTGATAAAATAGCCCTCAATTTTTCCTATGTATCATGGGGATTCACCCATTTATTATACATATAAATTTAGGGGGGGTTCTTAAAATCACCCCTGGGGAAGAGAGGTTAGCAACCGATGGACTATCTTGGTGACAATGAAGGTGTATACCCGTGGGGTGGGATAGACTTGTGGGGAATGAGAGTTTGTGGTAAGTGGGCATAAGTGGCTCATGGGAGAGGATCCTTCTCCTATGACTATGTGTCTTCATGTATTCCCTACCTAGCCTAGGAATCCCTACCCAGTGGAGCTTAGTCCTAGATCGTTGGTGGCCTACTGCTAAGAGTGATGAGCAGCGCAGTCTAAGGCTGGGAGGTTCATGGGAGGGCTACATGAAGTTGGTGAATTACATCCAGTCTAAAAGATAAGTATATACATGCGTATAATTTCAATTAAATATGCATGTCCGTGATTCTAGCAATGTTTACATGTATTCCGCTCTATTCGTGAATTATTGTTAATGTCATGGATTATGTATGCTAACAGTATTAATGTCCTTACACTATGTTTAACTATAACTAAGAAATTTTATTTCATAAGAATGCATAATATGTTACAATACTATTTTTTCTTGTAGTAATGTTGGCTCGACCATGGGGTTGATGGTCGGGAACGTTACAGTATGGTATCAGAGCCTAGTTTCAATGTTGAGCCTGGATGGGCCGTATAATTCGTCTTTGGACCGAGGTTTTGAGAAGAAATTCTGACTGGAGGACTAATTTCATACCTTAGAATGTTTCTGAGTGTCAACGGACTACTTAACTGTGTTACAAAGATCATGAGGTGTAGCGGTATTATAAAACTGCAACCGGTGTGGTATATGGCCACAGGGAGAGAGAGAACTCCACACCATAATTGTTGGAGCCCTAGAATCTGTTCAGGAGGAAAGGAGAACACTCACAACCATTGATCTAAGCGAGATATGGATCATCAATTGTCCAAGAATAAATCGACATTTCAGGATTAGGGAAGACGAAAATGGAAAATCTTTCGACCTCGTGACACACAAAATCCCGATACGCGAAATGCCGATGAGATCTGAGTTGTCAGATCATGGGGAATTAGGACCATTGCATCAAGTAGATGAAAGTTCAGAAGGAGGGTACCAAGTCATTGGCCAAAAGTCCTTGAGAAGCAGAGTTGGATGGTCAGAATTCTCTTTGGAGAACTCGCGAAGTCACGAGGACTGTAAGATAGCCAAAAGTTGCAAGGTGGTTAGTGGATGGAGAAACTCGCCACCCTAGGATCCAGAATAAACGTGGGTCATTGATTGTGGTTGGTTTGATCCATTGGATCATTTTGTGAATTCAGGGATCATGAACTTGGAGCGCAAGCCAAATTCTTGGTCACTCCAAGTCCCGAATCACAAAAGAGATTAACAAGGGTAGAATCGGACAATGGAGTGCTTCCATGAAGAAGAGTCGAAATCCCGTGAGCCATCGGATCCAGCCAACTAGTGAGGAAGTTAGGGTTGAAGAGCTTTGACAGGTGTAAGCTTAGGAGAGATCTGGACCATTGTATCAGGGGAGGCTCATAGTCGTTGATCTCATACATGAATTCCCATATCGGAATTTGGGGATTGAAGTGACAAGAGATTTGGCATCCCTGTATCTTGAACTCCCGGTTCCCGAAACTCCGAAAAGATCTGGACCGTTGGATCCAAATCATCAAGGATCGTTGGATCTCGTACAAGAACTCGTGTATCAAAGTTCAAGGAATGGAGTGACCAGTGGTTTGGGTCGGTATATTTCAAACTCCTGGTTACCGAAACCCAAAGTTCCGAAGTCCCTAAATCTTCCAAGATGGAAGAACCATAGTGGATTTTTAACTGTTGGATGTTGGGTAAACGTGGACTATCGATCCACCCGATTTACGTGAATTCGGAAAATTGAAACTCCAGGAGATAGATGTGTGTACCTTAAACTCTTCAAAGGATGAAAGCCCGAGTAGCACCTAGTAGTCTATCATTTGGTCATGACCTTTGGTTACGAGGGTAGGGTCTAAGAAGAACTCAGAAATTTTTTGAAGTCGAAGCGTTTTCTTAAATCAAAATGGTTTTGAATGTGTGGAATTTTCTATGAATGATGACCTAACAAATCCATGTTGTCTACACGTGTGTTTGCAGAAGCTTAGCAAGTGTCAGAATTGAATAGGGTTTTTGTTGAGAGAAAAGAATGGAAGAGGTGCAGATTGCCTCCAATTCAGAGAACGAAAGAGAAGGAAGGAATGTCAACTTGGGATTCGAAGGATCAAACTCTAATGGGCAAGGAAAGGAGATGGATAAGGAAGGACATATGATGAAAATCATTGAAATATTGTAGAAAGATTCCTAGGCTCTCCGAGTTGATCGTCGAATGCTCATGAAAGTCATGGATAAGCAGGGTGAATTCAACTTAAGGATTTTGAAGAGTCTGGAAAGAATAGAAAAGAAATTGGAAAAGGAGAGTAACTCAAGCAAGACAAAGAGTCACAAGACCCCTGAGAGGAAAAGAAGATCAAGGAGTGTCAACATACATTGTCATCACTCCCCAAAGCATTCCAGTAGGGAAGCACACAATAGTTCAATCCCATCTCCTACCGTAAAGCACAAGAGATCCGGTATGGATGAATTGAAAGGGAAAATGAACAAGATCAAGCCTCCAACATTCGATGGAGAACATAAGAAGGAGGAAGATGTCGAAACTTGGTTACCTGGTATGAGGAAATACTTTCAACTATAGAATTATTCCTCTCATGTAGAGGACGGGATTTCCGTGTATCAATTGAAGGGAAAGGCATCCATGTGGTGGGATCAACTTGTGTAGGTGCAGCACATCAGGGAAAGAGACATGACATGGAAAAAATTCAAGAGGTATTTCGACAAGAAATACTTAACTAAAAGATATTATAAAAGAAATATGAAAGAGTTATTTGAACTCAAGCTAGACAACCAAACCATTGATGAGAATGAACGGAAGTTTTTGGAATTACTGAAGTATGTTTCATTCATCAAAGATTAGTCTGTCAAGATTCAGAGGTACCTGAGTGGATTACCGCCTCCTATTGGGGATAATATTCAGTATGATGACCCAAAGACTATGGAATAAACGATAAGAAGAGAGAAGTGATTATTTGAACAACAAAGAGAAAAGCCTACCTTTTAGAAGGCTTGGGATGACCAGAAAAAGTTCAAAAAAGAACAGAGGCAGAAAGGAAATAAACCACCCTTTTTCAGAAATAGTCCTTAAGGACAACTGTCTCTTAGAGAGCCCGGGAAGGTTGAATTGGGTGGAAAAATGTCAATGGCACCACCTATGAAATGTTGGGGTTGTAAATAAAACCATAGGTATAGGGATTGCCCCCACATAAATGATAAAGTAACAGTTCTCCACAATGTTCAGTAGGATGAAACAATGGAGGACATGGGCAGTAGAATTCTAAGGATCTATGCAGCCCTGGACAACAAGCAAGCTGAGTATCAGTCGCACATGATTGAAGTACTATTTTAGTTGATTCATGGGCTAGCCATAGTTATATAGACCCTAGACTGGTAGAAAGTTTTCATTTGATAAGAAATAAACATGAAAAGTCTTGGTTAGTGCATATAGCTACAGGAACCAAGAGGAAAGTCATGGAGTTAGTCAAGTCTTGTCCTATAGACATGAATAGACTGAGCACGAAGGTCGATTTGAACATTCTGTCGTTAGGCTCTTATGACTGTCTAATTGGGATGGACCGGTTGGACCAACACCATGCCATCTTGGATTGTCGGAAAAGGGAATTCACTTTCTTAGATGAATAAGGGAATCAAAGATCCATCCAAGGAATTCCTAGAGCTATTACTATTAGAGAAATATTAGCAATGCAGCTGAAGAAGTGCTACAGAAAAGGCTGTCAATTATTTGCATCCCATGTGGGGGAAACGCCTAAGGATAAGGTGTCAAGTATTGAGGATCATGAGGTACTTAAAGAGTTCGAAGATGTATTCTAGGAAGTACCTAGACTACCTCCGAAAAGGGATATCGATTTCTCTATGAACTTGATGCCTGGAGCAGCTCTAGTGTCAAAGGCTCCATACAGGATGAGTGCGCCGGAACTGAAAGAGTTGCATCTGCAGCTTGAAGAACTTCTGAAGAAGGGGTATATATGCCCAATCATGTCACCTTGGGGTGCCCTGGTCCTATTCATAAAGAAGAAGAATAGAACGTTGAGATTGTGCATTGATTTTAGGAAATTGAACAAATTAATAGTGAAGAACAAGTATCCTCTGTCGAGGATTGATGATCTCTTCGACCAGTTGAAGGATGCAAAGATATTTTCGAAAATAGATCTAAGATCGGGATATCACCAAGTAAGAATAAGAGATGAATACATCAACATGACCGCATTTAGAACAAGGTATGGTCATTACGAGTTCACAGTGGTGCCATTTGGACTGTCAAATGCATCTGTTGTTGTTATGAGCTTGATGAATGGAGTATTCAAGGACTATCTAGACAAGTTTTTCATCATCTTCCTGGATGAAATTCTAGTGTATTCCAGGACCAAAGAAGAACACGAACAACATCTGAGGATGGTGTTGTAGGTTCTAAGAGAGCACCGACTGTATGCCAAGCTGAGAAAGTGCTCATTTTATCAGGAGCGGATCCATTACTTGGGACATATTATCTCGAAGGATGGGATAGCGATAGACCCTGAGAATATTGAAGCCATTAGAGAATGGTCAGCGCCAATGAATGTAATTTAAGTTAGATCCTTCATGGGATTGGCTAGTTATTACAGAAGCTTCATCGCAGGGTTTTCCAAGCTAGCTCACCCTATCACTTCCTTGCAAAGAAAGGGAAGCAGTTTCACTGGATAGAGGGATGTGAGGAAAGTTTCTAGCGATTGAAGTAGTTGTTAACTAGTGCTCCAATATTGAGGATTGTAGATCCAAATGTGGATTTCATAGTATGCATTGATGCATGCAAAGAAGTACTAGGAGGGGTCCTTAGTCAGAACGGATTCGTAATCTATTATGAGTCCAGAAAATTAAAAGAGCACGAGAAGAACTATGCAACCCGTGACTTCGAGTTGGCAACCATAGTTCATGCTCTAAAGAAATGGAGGCATTAACTCATGGGAAAGAGGTTTGAACTCGGAAGAAACCATAATGTTCTGAAATATTTGTTTGATCAGCCAACCTTAAACACTAGACAAAGTAGGTGGCTGGAATTTCTGTGTGAGTACGACTTTGAGATCAAGCATATCAAAGGAAAGGAGAATAAAGTGGTTGATGCACTCAGTAGGAGGGTTCATGAATTACATGCTACAACCATTAGCATGTATCAGACTTATATTAAAAGCATAATTCTGGAGGCTGCAAATGCAGATATGCAGTACAGAGAATTGGTAGCCAAGCTATAGTAGGGTAAGATGCCACAAAAGATGGAAATTTATAAATTGGAAATAAATGGAATATTGTTGTACAAGAATAAAAATTTTGTACCCAATGTCCAGTGCTTGAAACATATGATTTTGCAAGAGATGCATAATGTGCCTTATGCAGGGCACCCTGGATATTAGAAAATAGTAGCAGCGGTCAAGAGCCATTACTTTTGGTCGGGTATGAAGAGAGATATCTTTGAATACATCGCTAGATGTATGGAGTGCCAGAAAGTTAAAGATAAGCATAGGCACCCAGCAGGGTTACTGCAACCTTTACCCATTCCTGAGTGGAAGTGGGAAGTAGTAACGATGGATTTTATTACGGGATTTCCCTGAATAGGAAAGCTGCATGATTCGATCATGGTGGTGGTGGAAAATCTTACAAAATATGCATATTTTATTCCACTGAAAACTACTCACAAGGCAACAAATGTTGTTGATATTTTCATAAAGGAATTGGCACAATTGCACAAAATTCCTAAAACGATTGTGTCCGATAGAGACCCGAAATTCAGCTCGAATTTCTGGAAAGGATTGTTCAAAGGATTCAGAATGAATCTGAACTTTAGTATAGCTTATCATCCTAAGTCTAATGGACATACAAAGAGGGTGAACAGAGTAATAGAAGACATACTGAGAATGTATGTGATGGGCAAACCATCAAGATGGGAAGACTACCTACACTTGGTAGAATTCACCTACAACAATGGGTATCATGCATTGTTGAAGATGAGCCCATTTGAAGCACTTTATGGAAGAAAGTGCAATACTCGAGTGAGTTGGGATAATCCAGCTGATAGAACAATAGTTGGGCCAGAGTTGCTCAAGGAGATGGAGGACCAAATGATAAAAATTAAGCAGAATTTGAAAGTTGCCCAGGATAGGCAGAAAAGTTATGTTCATAAGAATAGAACCCACAGAGAGTTCAAAGTGGGTGATCATGTTTTCCTAAAAGTGAAAGCTAACAGGATTTCCCTAAAGCTTGGAAGTTACGCCAAGTTGGCAACTAGATTTTGTGGCCCATTTGAAATCCTATAAAGGATCAGGCCAATTGCATATATGATTTCATTACCTGCATCCATGAATGTACATAATGTGTTTCATGTTTCATTTCTTAAAAAGTATATGCCTGATTCTAATCATGTAATTGATTGTAATGTGATCCAGGTGGAGCAAGAAGGTGTCCTGCAAGTGCATCATGTGTGCATATTGGACAGGAAAAACAAACAACTCCAGAATCAAGCCATAGGGCTTGTAAAGGTCTAGTGGACCTGGTACGGTCCTGAGGACGCGACATGGAAGAATGGAGATGTTATTAGGGTAGACTACCCGCATCTTTTTTAAAATTTTGAAAATCTTATAGATGCATTGTAAAGTTGCACTGAGTACAGTGCAAAAATAAGGGGAGGGGAATTGTAATGTCCCCAAGGCTGAGCCCTGTTGTAAAACATGTCTATCAAGTATAAAGATTGTTTATGAACTGTAATTCAAGTTTATAAGGCTAGTGAGACAAGTTGTATAAGCTACTAGGCTTATGTGTTATTAGGCTAGGGAGCCTAAGTGTTGAAGGTGAGGAGCCTGATTTTTGTACATGTAATTATGCACAGTATTAATACAAAACATCTTTGTGTGTGGACCGACCACGATGAATGAATGATGGGGGACTAAGATTCCACACATATGGGTAAGAGATTGGGGGCTGGAAGGTGGGAAAGAGAGGCTAAGTGTGGAGCCTAGGGGCTAATCCTAGGGGCTTAAGTCCTTGGGAATATTACTTTAATATTATCCCAAAAGCCATGTGAAATCTATTTTTTGTCCTAAGTTCCTGGGGGGGGAGGCATGAAGCTTCATGGGTGATTTGTGTCGACCCAGGTGCATGCGATTTAACCCAGGAAATGAGCCATGTTGGGGGTTCTCTTTCCATTTCATCGACTGTTGCGTAGGAGTGGGGTGGGAATTTTTGCAACCATCACTTGAATCTGAGGTTCGACCTTCCAATTCTTCCATCCTCCATCTGTATGCATTTGGCCTCTGTGATTGAACCTTTATACACCTTATGCATCTCTAGAACCGGAGAGAGTCGCGCTATGCTTTAGCGTTGATCGTTTTTGTTTCGAGTGTCCATACCCATTTTCCCAATTGACTATTGTGGCCATGCAGTGCCGGACTACATGTGGCTTGATGGCCAGTGTGAGGGAGGTGATTGTTGTTGAAGAGGCAGCTTACCTAGTATGTGAGAGACTCTCCCTAGGTGAGAGAGTGTGCGAAGGAAGTGGGAACTCTTGGAAGGAGTCTTGTAGCTTCCACAGAGCTCAGAGACTTTCAGTCCAATCTGTTGTTGAAGCCCAAGGGAAGGGAGGTTAGCAGCAGATGGACTGTCTTGGTGACAGTGAAGGTGTATACTCCTGGGGTGCGACAAACATGTGGGGAATGAGAGTCTGTGGGGAGTGGGCATAAGTGGCTCCTTGGAGAGGATCCTTCTCCTGTGACTGTGTGTCTTCCTATATTCCCTGCCTAGCCTAGGAATCCCTGCCCGATGGAGCTTAGTCCCAGCTTGGGGGTGACGTACTACTGAGAGTGATGAGAAACACGATCTAAGGCTGGGAGGTTCATGGGAGGTCTACATGCAGTTGGTGAATTACATCCAATCTAAAAGATAAGTATATACATGCATATAATTTCAATTAAATATGCATGTATGTGATTCTAGCAATGTTTACATGTATTCTGTTGTATTCTTGAATTATTGTTAATGTCGTGGATTATGTATGCTAACGGTATTAATGTGCTTACGCTGTGTTTAAATGTAACTAAGAAATTGTATTTCATAAGATTGCATAATATGTTACAATAGTTTTTTTCCATGTAGTAATGTTGGCCCGATGATGGGGTTGATGGTCGGGAATGTTACACCTCTTGTGGAGTCTTGTCACCCAACTCTCATGAGGGTGATCTATTGACCAGATAACATGCAGTACCCACTGCCTCTTCCTAGAATTCTTGCCCTAAACCGACACCACTGAGCATGCACCTTGCTTTTTCCATCAGTGTCCTATTTATCCTTTCTGCAACTCGATTATGCTGAGTTGTATATGGAGTATTCTTCTGCCTTGCTATAATGCACTTCTTAAATAATTCTTCCAATTCATTCCCATAGAACTCTCCGCCATTATGTGTTCTCAACACATTAATTCTTTTCTCTGTTTGATTCTCAACAAGAGCCTTAAACTCTTTAAACCTTTCAAAGACTTCATATTTCTTACTGAGGAAGTATATCCAAGTTTTCCTCGAGAAGTGAACTATAAATGAGACATAGTACACATATTTTCCCAATGATGGGACCAACACAGGTCCAAAAACATCACTGTGAACTAGTTGTAAAATTCCTTCTTCCCTTGTTGCATCAGAGGGGAATCTTACCCATTTCTGCTTCCCATATAGACAATGTTCACAGAAATCAAAATCCAGAGAGCAACTAGACATGCCTTCAACCATACCTTTACCATGTAGTAGTCGAAGACCCTTCTCTCCGATATGCCCCAGTCTTTGATGCAACAACATAACCTTTTCTCCAGAGACTGTAGGATTTATTTCTTCTTCAACTCCAATATGAGGAACAATCGAGCTATTACACCCATCACTAATAGTGCTTCCTAGAATATTATACATAGTTCCAAACCGAACTCCCTTCATGTAACATCCCTCTCTGGCACACTGAGAAAACTTATTTTTGAGGACACTTTCTCGCAAGTGATCTAGACTTTTATGATGTTAAAACATTTATCCTTGATTATGATGCGTTATGATAGATGACTTGATGTTTTACTGACTTGACATAGACAGGTGCTATTGACTCAGTTTTACTGACTGTGAAGGGTTTTGGACCTTGAGCATGCCGAGGCATCGATGAAACCCCTTGGAATCTGGATTGAGTCAGGGAGTGTGCTATTTGGGTTGATGTATTTACTATGATATTTCATTGATTTGATGATATGATATGAACATGTCCTGACATGTTTGTTGATGATGCAGGCTGACGATAGCTTGTTGACCAGACTCACATATGGAGTAAAGGCTCCACACATGATTTCCAGAGAGGTTGAGGGAGAGGTGTGGACAACAGCCCTGCCACATCCTACTAGCACTCCCACCATGGCTCGAACTGTAGTTTAACGATTACCTAGTCTGAGAGGATCCATAATGCCGTGAGGGCAGACTGCGACAATCACTCACGATGATTCTAAGGTGCGCGCAATAAGGCGGGGGCCTTATTCCTTAGAGCCCTTAGTCTCCCACAAGTTCACCTGGCGGAGTATTGACTCCAGGGGTTATAGATGTCTACCAATCAGTCAAGTTGGCGAGTGGAACCCTTGGAGCATGTAGTGCGTCTTGAAGGGCACGTCGCGCAAAGAAACGAACTAGGCAAGTGGAACCCTTGGAGTATGTAGTGCGTCCTGAAGGGCATGTCACGTTGATGATGATGAAGAAACAAACCTAGATGGCCCTAAGACATTAACGCCTTACAAAATTATTAAAACGACTGCCCTAAACAATTGTCGTCCAGCTCAAAATCTAAACCTAAGTCTAAAAACTTCTCTAAGATAAAAAGTTATGAATTTAAAAATAAAATGAAAAGATTAATTAGCGCATTTACCTTTTTGGTTTAAAAAAAAAGAAGGGATTAATAAAAATAGGGAAACAAAGTAATAAAGGAAACATAGACAATTAATAAGTAATAAAATTATTTAACGTGCAGGAGTATAAAAAGTTATGAATTTAAAAATAAAATGAAAAGATTAATTAGCGCATTTACCTTTTTGGTTTTAAAAAAAAAAGAAGGGATTAATAAAAATAGGGAAACAAAGTAATAAAGGAAACATAGACCATTAATAAGTAATAAAATTATTTAACGTGCGGGAGTATAAAAAGTTATGAATTTAAAAATAAAATGAAAAGATTAATTAGCGCATTTACCTTTTTGATTTAAAAAAAGAAGAAGAGAAGGGATAAATAAAAATAGGGAAATTAAGTAATAAATGAAGCATAGACAATTAATAAGTTAAAGAAAATAATTTTGGAGAAACGTGGGGAATGAATGACACTTGTACGACAAAGAAATTTTGGAGGGTTTTCTTTAAAACTTAAAAATAAATGTGATTAGGAAATCTAGTGGGGCTCAAAACTCTGTAAAAGAAAGGGGAATGAGGGAAAAGAGGAGGGGGTTGTTAGGTATTGTTATCCTGCCGAATTGTGACTGGAATGATTGCTTGTGAGGAGTTGGGAATTTCTCAGCTTGTATTGGAGTGGTAGCTCAGCCTTGCGAGGTGAGCTGGGAAGCTAGGCATACCTTTTGGATTTGTGTGGCCCCTTTGTGGCTCAGCGGGCTAAGGGGGAAGTAGAGTACCCCTAGAGATTGGCTGGGAGGTACCGGTGAGGTCTCTACAGTCGGCGAGCGGGAGCGGCACATAGAGCGGGAAGCGACACGGAGCGTGGGACGTCATCCGAAGTGGGCGAAAGGCAACGGTATGATTTTATTTCTGGTAGAGTAGGAGGCATTGGATATATGGCTAGATCTACATGTGTTTTAAATGGGTAAACTAATTTTTAGTTCATGACTGAATTTGTGTTATAGCTGGGCTGAATGATTGTTGATGGGTTTTTGTGACCTCCCTTGGATTTGTATGATCTCCCGCTGTGCCTTGCGTTTTGTTGTTTGTGTATTTACATTTCCCTGGGTGTTTTTACCTTTCCGTGGGCGTTCTACCTTTCTTTGGGGGTTTTTGCAAATTGTTGTGGAGTATTACTTACTGTGGGCATTTCCATTTGTGACTGGGGTGGTTTATATTTTTGTTGGTGTTTTCCTTGACAGTGGGCGTCTCTATTTGTGACTGGGGCGTTTTATATTATTGTTGGCATTTTCGTTAACTGTGGGCATTTCCATTGTGACCGGGGCATTTTATATATTATTGCTGGCATTTCGTTTTGTGGGCATTTTTTTTTTTTTTTGTAAACACATTTTATAACCCATCAAAGGATATTCGGCAAATAATCTGTGTTGACAGGATTTAGCTTTAGTAAATGTCATTGCCAGCAAAATAAAGAGTCACAATAGTGGTAGCATAATATATTGTTGAAAATTTTAAGAAAAGAAAATTTATAGAAACCCTAAAGGACTCATTGGTGCACAGAGCAATCCATTAAATAGACTAATGATAACATTCCTCTGCATCCAATCCAATGCTCATCTATTAATCTACTTTTACTTAGATCTCTGCCTCATCTTTCTACACTTTATCTTTAGACGCCTCATATGCTTCTTCTTCCACTTGGCCCTCATCTTGGAATAGTAGAGAGTTTCTACTCGATGCGCACAACTTCTCTCGGCTTCCGGCTTACCGTGGGCATATCATTTTTTTTTATTACTGTCTTTTTATTTTATGAAAATTACTGGCATTTCGTTTATAAATTACAGTCATTCTTTTAAAAAAAAAAAACTACTATCATCTCGTTTTGTAAATTGCTGGTAATTCATTTTGGGGCTATCCATATTCGATTACTGTGGGCATTTATCTTTGTGGGAATGTCAACACTCTTTATGGGCTGGATCCGTGGGGGGTACCTCTGTCTGGCAATTTTTCCTTAATTATTGTTTCTGTAGCGTAGTTATGCCCTTAATGTATTTTTGCCTTTATTATTATGCCTGATCAGTATTTCGTTGCCCTCTTTATTTCAGATTATGTATCGTAGTATTGGTCGTGGTATTCGTTTGCCTAACATGTGACTGTATCATAATCGGTGGTCGTAGTCATTGACTTTCTGTTGATTTTATTATTTTTCAATTGAAATGATAACTCGGATGTAGGTTAATGTTATAGCAGCCTAAGGCAGGGTAAGGTTAGCGTTAGTTAATAAGGAGGTCTTCTTGATATCTATTTGCAAACCGAATACGAACCAAGAATATTAAAATGCAGAAGTCATAATGATTATGGAAAGATTGTTGTAATGCCACCTAGTTGTTATCTAAATGACAAATGTAAAATGAAATTATAGAATGCAATTATAAAGTGAAATATTAAAATGCAGTAGTAATAAAGTTTTATGAAAGGTCGTTGTATTAAGACTTTTGGATATCTTGAATGGCAACATAAAATGCAAATATAAATGCCTTGTTAAGATATTTTATGGAAGGTTTGTTGCTTTAGTTTTATTTGTTGTCAATAATAAATAAAATGTAAATCTCTTTATTAATGCTCTTGGTAAAAGTTACTGTCAATATCATTTGTTTATGTAATGGTAATGCTTGTACCAGGTGAAAAATGCTATACCAATATTGATAAGATATGACTGCAAGATCCTGATTATTCTCTTTACGATGTTAATTTGGTATGAAAAGAATGATATGGTCAGTTCATTGCAGGGCTAATTAAGTTTGTTTTATTTACAACATGAAAAATATAAGGTCCTTGAAGGGAGTACAATGAATTAATACGATTGGGTTGAGGGTAACGTTGCAATTAATTCTGTGAACTTATTTTTAGGGTTGGAATAAGGGTGTTAATTTCCTTACTAGCCTTATTAATGGTGAATGTCTTGTAATGTAAAGGTTATTCCTGCAAACTTTTTATAAATTAAATTAAAGGGGTGTTACCCTTTTATGGCAATGGTTTTGTAATGTTAGTGTAGGGATAACACATAAAATATAAGGGATGTTATTGTGCAAAATAAATGGTTGTAATGTAATATGTTTATCATGTCACATCAGCGTCATTGTAACTTTAGTTGTTATTGATAAACTCATGTGGTGTAGTGTCCTTGATTAAGTACAAGGATTATTTTGAGTTAGTAAGTGAGGGTTGTTGTTCATTTTGAATAATGTTGTACTTGGTTGATACGCCTTTTGTGCGCTTGGTCTGCTTGTGTCTGGCGGGATGTAGACACCTCCTTGTAGCCTGAGTATATAAGTCTGTATGTGTGATTATTTTCGTGTAAAGAATCCAGTGTTGTATCAAGAGTCTCGGGCCCTTTAAAGGTAGGGTTTCCACTCTTGCGACACACGTAAAGGATATTACTAGTTTCTACCTGAGCAGTCGGCTAGGAGCCTATCTAACCTTCTCTCTCTCCGGAGCAGGGAACTAAGATTAAACGCCCTGCTTTCCTGTGTAGAAATAGTAAAATCAACTACTATGGATTCTTCCTTTGTGTTTGTACCGTGCATAACCCAGTAAGTCATTTATTCTTGCAGTTATTTTTTGTGCTCCTTATGTCTATGGTCGTTTATTGCTTGCAGCCACCTGTTGTGCGCCTTAAGCCTTTTGGTTGTGTTCATTGTGGTTGCGTCTTGTCGGTCGTCGGGTGGCGACATAGAGTTAAGTGTGTATGTTCCTTTTACATGCGTGCACACACCTGAAAAAAAAAATTTGCACCTGTTAAAGAGTTGTTGTCATAACCAGGAGGTTTGTTACATATGGTATCAAAGCCGGTTCGACCCGTGGCTTGGCGTTCTCTATGACTTTTGTGGACATGATTAGATTTGATTATACTGTTGTTGATTGAGTTGATTGTGTGCGTGCAGGTAATCATGGTTAGAGGACGTCGTGGAGGTAGATGAAGGGGTGTTAGAGGAGGAGGTGTGACTCTTCCAGTAGCATCCACGCCTGAGGGGTCTAACCCCTAGGGAGGCGGGCAGGTTCTTAGACAGGAGCAGATAGCAGTTGGCGATGTTGTTGAGATGATGAGATCTTTTCAGTGCATGTTCGAGGCACTAATCAACAGATTGGACAGAGATGAGGCCAGGGTGTCGACACCCACTGAGGTTCCACCGCGCACACCGACCGTTACAGGTAGCATTCACCGTGAACTTGAGAAGGTTAAATTTCCTGAGTTCTTTGGTGCCCCGGACGGTGCAGCTGTCGAGGCATGGTTGGAGAATATGGCTATGTGCTTCGCACTTCGCGATTATACCTCCAACATGAAGGTCCGCATGGCGGTCTTTGAACTAAAGGGGAGTGCTCTTCTATGGTGGAAGATGCTCCTGCCATAGCTGAACATGACCGTTGAAGACGTGTCATGGGAACTGTTCAAGGAACGGTTCTGAGAGAGGTATCTTTCAGAGGAATTCATTGAGCGTCAGCTCAATGAGTTCAACGCATTACGACAGGGAGTTCGTACGGTGCCCGAGTACGAGGCACGTTTTATGGAGCTGCTCTAGTATGCTCCGCACCTTAACACAGAGAAGCTCAAGGTCAACAGGTTCGAGTTTGGCCTTAACGACGGCCTGCGTGAAAAGGTCAGGATCTTTATGCCTCAAACCTTGCACGACGTTGTCCAAAAGGCCCTCATAGCAGAGGAGGATCTTATCAGTCAGGGTCAGACCAGGACTCCAGCGAGACCAGCAGGGTAGGGTTCATCTGGTACACCGCAGCATCAGACACCGACGAGGAATACGCTGAGATATCATGGTTTCCAGAGAGGATCCACTTTCACTAGACCCAGACAACCACCGTCTCAGCAGCGGACACCTTATCAGGGACCACAACACCAGCAGCAACATCGCCTGCAGTAGCAGCAGTTTAGGCATGTTCAACAGAAAAGACCGGGGTTCCAGGCAGGTGCGTCGTCATCTTCTACTTCAGGCACCAGGACTACTTGGCCGAAAAATGGGTGTTGGATGTGTGGGGACCCACACTACCAGCGTGACTATCCTGTGGAGAGGACCAAAGCGTCCGGATCAGCTGGACCCACTACAGTGGGAGATATGGGCACGGCCCATCGGATTCATGCAGCGGTGAATAACCGCCAGGCA
>JZKD02S0756544.1:1220198-1256947 GCA_000966675.3 Picea glauca | reverse complement strand
GTCACCAGAGAACCAATTAGTTCATCTGTTGAAAATTTTGACAGATCCTTGGATTCAAGGATGGCTGTGACAACCATTTCAAATTTCTTGGGAAGACTTCTGAGAATTTTCTCAAGTATTCATTGATCAGTGATGGTTTCACCAATGAGTCTGATCTGGTTCACGATTCCCATGACTCTGGTCATGAACTGATCTACATTTTCGGACTCTGTCATCCTGAGAGTCTCGAATTGTGTCCATAAGGACTACAGTTTAACTATTTTTACCCTGTTATTTCCTTGATAGGACATCTTGAGGATGTCCCAGGCCTGTTTGGAAGTACCAGCGCCTGTGATTTTCGAAAAAATTGAATCATCCACAGAGTTCTGTATCCAGAATTTTGCTTTGTTTTCTTTGGTCCTCAGAGTTGCCTCAGCAATTCTCTGAGCATTTTTCATGGCAGTGAGGGTGGCTGGATCTGGTTCCACATAACCAATATCCACTGGTTCCTAGCATTCTTATGCTTGCAAGAACGATCTCATTCGAAGAGACAAAAATTCATAATTCTTTCCGAGAAGAATCGGACCCTGAGTCGGGCCGAGATTGTTGGTCGATGCCATTTAAAAAAAATGCTGAAAAAATAGAGGGAAAAATTCGTATTTACCTCCAATCTCAGAGATTGCCGATTCGCCGATGGCCGATGGGAGCTTATCGAGCTTGAATTGGCCCTTGGTTTCCTTTCAATGTGACCACACGCCTTGTATTAAAGCGCTACGGGCTTTTCCCATTCCTTGTCGTGCAAAATGTCGAAACGCGAAAAATCACTTTTGGACTTTTCAACGGTCTAGATCTGCAATGATCGGACGGTCTAGATCGTATCGGGATATCGCAAATCGGGATTTTGCGAGTTCTGATGTCGAGTCTTTCTGACTCCTCCAATCCGCGATCGCCGATTTCTCGATGGCGCTGTTCTATCGGGACTTTTCCCGATGGCTCCGATCTGCGAAACGCGTCCCCAACAGGTGGACGATCGTGATCTCTCCTCGCGATTTCACGATATGTTATGTCCCGGACCTCTTGTGTCCAAGATCCGTGAAATGCCGAATCCCAAAAATCCGATGAATTCGCTTATCGGGACTTTTCCCGAAAGCCTCTATCTCTGCCACGCGTCCTGAAATGGATGACTAGATTTGCATCGGGGATTTCACTGGAGAGAAACGCGATCACTTGTTCTCAGGTTTCGCGATTTCCCGAATCCCGATATGCCGATGGTGCTTTCCTCTTCGGGACTTTTACGAGTCCCCGGATTTGCGCCACGCGTCCTTGAAAGATGGACGGTCCTGATTCAGCCTCGAGATATTGCGACTTGCGATGCTCCGAATTGTTGTCACCTTGAAACTCCGAATGCCGATATGTTGACGGCGCCCTCGATGTTCGCCACGTGTCCAGGAGATATGGACGGCTAAGATCTTATCGAGATTTCACGTATCGCGATTTTGCGAGTTGCTATGTCAAGTTTCTTTGACATCTTGAAACCCCGAATGCCGAAATGCCGACGGGCGCTACGATGTTCGCCACGTGTCCGGACAAATGAATGGTTGAGATCGTATCGCTATATCGTGTATTGCAATTTCATGAGTTGCGAGGTCCCGTTGCAATGGTCTTTGAAAACCCCGAACTCCGAAATGCCGATATGATGATGCGTTGATCTACTGCCACCTGTCCTCTGAAATGGATGGCCGTGATCGTTTCAGGATTTCGCGATTTCGCGTATCGGAGTTTTTGGAGAGAGGATTCTTTCGCTCGTCCAACTCTCGATTCCCGATTTTGCGATGGGATAGGATCTCACCACGTGACTCTTGATCGGACGGTCAAGGTGACGTCAGGATTTCGCGACTTCACAAGTCGAAATCACTCCTGTGCACTGCAGAGGACTAAACCTCATGCACCTTCTCGTTGATCCAACGGCTGTCGGTCCTTTGCGTAAGATCTGACGGTTGAAATTCCTTCTCCCTTTCCGTGCTCTCCTCATCCCTTCTGATCTGGTTTCCCGCCTTGGAACCGTTCACAGGACGAATTTCACGGCTTCAGTGGCAGTTCTTTGCACCTGAGATGCGTTCTATCCCAAATTAAACGGAATTTTCTCATGCGGAAGAAAAGATTCGTGAATCTTTCAAAGATTTGAAAGAATTTCATGAATTCTTCATTCTGTGCTTCAAACTTTAATAGATGTGAGGGAAATTTTTGAGTTCTTTAAAATTTCTCGCCTCCTCCGGCTTTTCTTCGTCAATCTTTGACGATTCTTGAAAAGATTACAAGAATCTTTACTGTTTCTTCTTCTGCGTTCTCTTCGTCCAGGATCTTTCGAGCGTTGTACGCTCTGCTTCCTCCGCAAGCTTGTTACGGTGATCTTTAAAGAGTATTACGACCAGCTCTCCAAGCCTTGTGAAAAAATTGTGTCGCGTGCTCTCAAGATGCGTGTAAGATCTGCGCTGTGAGGATCGTGTTGCTCTCCCTACTGTGTGAAGAGGCTTACTGTTGAAGCTATGATACCATGATAAATTGTGGAGAAAAGAGAAAATGCAGAGAAAAAGAATAGAACAGCATATAGTGAAATGTATGAAGAAGTACAGAACTCAGAATATAATATGGTTACAATGTAAGATGGTTGAGCTATATATGCTCAAGCAAGACGAAAATAGAAAGTACAACTGTCCAGTACAGCTGGTAGTGTATGGTCATACTGTTTGAGGGTACAATATATTTAACAAGAATTTATAATAACATTGTTGAGTGTTGTTTATTGGAAAGAGATGGTTTTTTTTTTCTTAATTATAAAATTGAAAATTGAAATTTTTTTACTATTGTTTGCCAAGTAAATTATATCGACATAGAGATCATTGTAGTGCAATTTATCTTAATTTATATGGACATAGAGATCATTGCAATGCACATAATATATTTAAAGTCGAGAATAGATTTATATAACCACGTTGAGTTTCATGTTAGCCCCCTTGAAAATTATATGGACATAAAGATCATTGCAATGCGCATAATATATTTAAAGTCAAGACTGACTTCATATAACCACGTTGAGTTTCATGATAGCCCCCTTGAAATAAGCATGAGTATGTTGAAAGCAATCATTTTTTAATACATTAAAATCGAGCTGAATTTTCATTGCTTTGTGCTATATATGAATCTCGTTAAGGTTCTTGTCCTTGAATTCTTATGAGTTTAAATACCATATTAAGATGGAGATGAATTTTCATTGCTTTGTGTTACATATGATATGAATCTCCTTGGGGTTCTTGTCCTTAATTCTTATGAGTACATATCCTTAGTTTAAATACCGAATTATATGTCCTTAATTTATAAGTCATTAATCCGTATAATCCATTCAATTTAAAACATGGAAGCCTCTATAATAAAACTATCCTAATACATATTTATAGCCTATGAAAAGTTGTAAGTAAGGTGAACATTTTTATTGATGAGAAAATCCATTTAGTTTACATCTTATGTTTCACTTAAGTTAGTTTACATGTGACTTAATAATATCTCGAAGCTATTATTATGGAAAGATGGAAAGATTTATTAGAGAACAAAACTAACCATAATGTTTGAAGATACTATATAAGGCTTCAACTCTTATCCAAATGGAGGTTTGAAGATACTATATAAGGCTTCAACTCTTATTCAGATGGACTCTTTGTTATTTACTCAAACATTTTAGAATTCAAATTTATTAGCATATCCAAATGGACTCTTTGTTATGTACTCAAACATTTTAGAATTGAAACTTATAATCATGCTTGATGCATTGGTAAATGGTAAAATTTGTTAAGTATGATAATAAATATAGCTAACCGTTATGTAAATTTAGGAGTTTTGAAAGAAAACTATTAAATGTATATAATAATAGTAGTAAGATTACATATAAGATATGGGATATTACATTTTAAATTTGAACATTTCAATGAATGTTGTAATTATATTTCGACAACAATTTATACAAAAATAAAAATATAAAGAGAGGAGCTTTTAGTTAATTTTTTTTCAGAAATAAATTGAGTAATAGTAAAAAAATTAGCATGCTTGTATTCTTTGAGGGATACATTCTTAAATTTTTGTAATAGTATCAAAGGCAACACATCATCAGGTAATTAGTGAGAGAATAGGATTCCAAAAAACACTAAAGAGGACTTATATTTTGTTGTTTGAAATGTCTGAAGTGAAATCCCAAAGAGGACTCACATGCTTTACTCTCAATTCCATTAGTATCTAAGCTAGGGTGCATTATTGGTATATGTTTGAGTCCATGGATTCCACTAAGGGATAGAATGAGCTTCATTTATTGATTCCCCTTAAGTGGCTAAAGATCCTTTTGTGCAAAAGGAATAAGAGTCACCCAATGGAGGCAGCTCAACAAGGAAACTAGATTGGTTGATGATTAATCAAAAATTGAGGAAGAGGGGTCACTTGATAGTTCAAAGGAAGCAAGACTAGTAGGGGGAAAGTTGACATGTGTCAATATGTGAGCCAACGTAGATTCCATTACATAAAAGGAAACTGACATTTCTATATGATTCATCCACCTCATATATATGGTAGCATGGGAATCCTTTTTCCACACTTGAATGGAGAGGATATGATTTCCATCTTCGAGGTTACTTGTATATGGCCTTATTTCCCTTGGTTCTCCTTGATTCAATTTGTTTTATTAAAATTTTCCTAGGCTAGAGACAATGATACTAGATTGGCTTGATTGTTCACTAGTTCCATTAGGGGAAATTTGAGGTCCAAAATGGGCATCCTATGGAAAATGATCAAATAAGAGTTATGAAATTTCAAAGGGAAAGAAAAAAAACTATTTTTTTCATCATATTTTCTACTTATTGCCTTATAGTTTTACTCAAATTTCAAGTGTAGTGGGCCAAGGAGGCCACCTAGGGGAATGCCCACCTGGGATGCACAAGTCAATCACCTAGGCACAACACATCTTCACCTCTTGATGATGAATTAAATATCTGTAGAATAAATGGTTCCCTTGGTATATAAGGTGAACCGAGACTCAAATAAAGCATTCTTACCTTTTCTTCTGAAGCTATGTGTCTCGTTTGTTTTATTTTATGAGTTTGGATTTTACATTCACGACAATTTCGTTTTTAGGGTTTATGAAGAATAACAAGTGCACCTTTCTTCATGGCTGCCTCTTGGTGACTCTGTTTTCCATGCTTCCACCTCTGAGAGCAATCTTATCACATTAGCTAGCCACTCTCTCAGGGAGAAAATTATTTCGTTCAATTTTTTTGAGGCAGAAGGGAGGCCGCACAAACTGAGGTTTGCGCCGTTACTGATTTCTCCATTGTTGGGATGAAGTGAGTGCACCCTCTTCCATGGCTGCAATTTGCTTCTCCCATTGATCCCCGAAGGCCACTCTGAGATATCCAAAGCCTCTTTGCCACTCTCAAATCATCCTGGTTTGGATCCCCATTGTTTGGTCACCCAAACCAATGGTTCACCCCTATTCAGATTTGCGCTCCTGGGGAGTTTTTGGTCAGAACCTGGGCTATGGATTGTGTGGTAACCTTCTCCTGTAGATTGCCTTCTTAGGCATATCAATTGGTATCAGAGCCTCAAGATCCATGGAAAAGCTTCCAATCTTGAACATTGAGACAAAGTTTTTTGGGGTTTTCATGGAATAGTCCGGATTTTTCCCATTCCAGGGTTTCCATTTTTATGCAAGAAGATCAATAGATATCATAAGCCCCAAGGGTACCCACATCCCCATTTCCACAGAGAGGAGTTTGAAATATCTAAAACAATATAGATCTCTTCCTCTAGACCAATTCAAGCTCTGTTGCTTCAGGGTTTTGCGTCCTCTGTTCAACATTGCAAACTAGGGGCACCTTTTCTCTTTAGATGGCCTCACAATGCCTCTACACAAATATCCTTTGGCATTAGACTTAGATTTCAACACATCAAATCTCGTCCAAGATCTTACCTTCATCCTCAATGAGCTTATCAGAATGCAACAACAAAACAATCCAGACCCCTTTCGATTGGACACTTGAATCCAACTACCCAAATTTGTTAGTCAAACCAATGGAGAAATTGTGGATTCTTGGATCCGTATCCTCTCCACCTATTTCAATACATCTCCAGGCCTTACCAAGGAAATAAATCTCCATATTTTTGCCTTGCAATTAGAAGGACTGACACAGACTTGGTGGGATACAGAGCAAGAAAAGAACACATTTGTGATAGAGATTGGGGATGCTCCAGAAGCCTCTACTTCCAAACCCATCAAAACCTGGGATCGACTTTCCAAAGCTTTGATAAATTTCTTCTACCCACCCAAGTATGTACAATCCTTATGGATCAAATGGCACCAACTTCGACAAATCCCTTCCTAAGGAGTGCAAGGCTACATAGACTTATTCTGCAAAATGTGCCTCTTAATTCATGTTCCATATCCGAAAGAGGTACTCATATTAAAATTTGTGGTTGGTTTATTAATTCAATTCCATAGAGAAGTAGAGTTATTTCAAAATCCAACTTTTGAAAAAACATTTCAGGGATCTTTGGCTATAGAAAGGAAATTCGCTCCTAGAGTTCGTATTCCTGAGTCTCGCCCCTACACCAACACTTCTTTACCCATAACTACCAAATCAAAAATGTATTATCTTTATTGATTATGGACAATGGAAGCCACGAACATTTGGTGTCTGAAGACCTTATCAACCGCCTTAATCTTGTTACTACTCCACATCCGCAACCCTATCAACTCAGATGGGTCTCGAAGGATGGCCCTCACCTCTTAGTTTCTAATCGTTGTCTAGTCACTTTCACCATAGGCCAATTCAAAGATACTGTCCTCTGTGATGTTTCCCCCTTGGATTGTATAGATTTGTTGCTCAGTATCCCATACCAAACCTAAATAAATGCTATCTATCTAGCCAAATCCCGCCAATACAATATTACCAAAGAAGGGCACACTTATATCTTAACTACAACAAAACCCAAACCCCCTTCTACCAAAGAACAAATCCTGCATGTACACTTAAACCAATGTGTCTCTCTCTGTTTGGTGCGCCCAATAACACCAAAAAATACCATGAACCATGTTATTGAAACAATGACTCCCGTCCTCCATGAGTTTGGAGAGGTATTTCAACCTCCGAAGGGATTCCCCCCCTCCCGACACATTGACCATTTCATTCATCTCATTCCCGGATCTTCTTTACCTAATGCCCCTACTTACCGGTTGGCCCCAACAAAAACAGATGAAATAGAAAGACAACTGACCGACCTCATCAACTCTGTCCATATCCAACCTTCATCTTCTCTGTGTGCTTCTGCTTCATTTGTCATCCCTAAAAGAGATACCTCATAAATGTGCCTTGTCACTGATTACCGAGCCTTGAACAAAGCCATAATAAAAAATTGTTACCCCCTGCCCTGGATTGATGAACTACTCGACACCCTCCGAGGAGATAAGTGATTTACTAAATTGTATTTGACATCCAACTACCATCAAGTTTGAATGAACCCAGATGATGTTTGGAAAACAACGTTCAAGACCAAACTTGGTCTTTTTGAGTGGAAAGTCACGCCTTTCAGCCTCACCAATGCCCCAACCACTTTCATGAGGCTCATCAATGACATATTTAGAGCACATTTGGGTCGATTTGTGGTCATCTACTTAGATGACATTCTCATCTTCAGTCGAACATGGGACATTGACATGCAACATGTCTGACAAGTTTTCCAAATTCTCCAAGAACACAGGTTGCAAGTCAAAGAGAAGAAGTCATATTTTGTTCAGACTTTAGTTCCCTATCTCGTCTTTGTGGTCATCTTAGATGGTATTCAACCAAATCTAGCCCCCATCCAAGAATTGAAGCAATGGCCTCTACCTTCTTCAGCTAAGGAGTTGAAAAGATTTATGGGTGGCATCAATTTCTATCGTAAGTTCATTCTCTCTTTTTCACATATTTCTCGACCTTTCCATCAGCTCTCAAATACTTCTTCTACATTCATCTGGACTAAAGAAGAAACTAGTCACTTTTCTCAACTCAAAGATGCCCTTTGCTCATCCCTGGTTTTACATCTGTTGGACCTCTCCCAACCCTTTGAGATTGATTCTAATGCCTCACAATATGTTATTGGTGCCATACTTAAACATGGAGGACACCCCATTAGTTACCACTTTGAAAACTTGTCTGAGAAAAGAGAAATGATAGTACCTATGACAAGGAATTTTATAGTCTGGTTCAACCGCTCAAACAATGGAGGTATTATTTGTTGGGTAAAGAAACCATTCTGCATACAGACCACCACCCTTTGATTTTCATAAAATATAAATCGAAGATTCAGGAACAAAGGCACCTTAAATGGGCATCCTACATTCAACAATTTCACTTATCACAAGGGTCAATCCTAGAAGTGTGTTTTGCTACTTATGACACATGGAAAGATCAATATGCTACTGAACCCGAATTTCGAGAGATTTGGAAAGCTTTGCAAAGTCCCACAGTGATCAATCAGACCCCCTTCCTAGAATACACTATTCAGGATGGGTGACTATATAAGTTGAATTTTCTATGTGTTCCACACTCAGAAGACCACCTCTTTCTCATCAAGGAGGCGCATGCTTCAGCCTATGGGGACCACTTCGGGACCACAAAGACAATCCAACATCTACAATGCCATTTTCATTGGCCTTCCAAGCAGCCTCAAGTTCAAAATTTTATCATTGCTTGTGCATTATGCTCACAATCGAAGCCATCCAACAGGAAGCATGGGTTGTATCAACCACTGCCACTTCCTTCTCGGCCTTGGGAGTCAATATCAATGGACTTCCAAAAACCCAAAAGTAACATGATGCAATCTAGGTAGTGGTATTCCGCTTCAACAAAATGGAACTTTTCATCCCATGCACAAAGAATACTACATCATCGCAAACAACAAAACTATACTTCTGACATGTCTAGCCCCATTTTGGTCTCCCAAACACTATCATCTCAAACACATATTCTCGCTTCCTCGGGACATTTTGGAAGACCATATGGGCTCTATTGGGGTGCCATATCAAATTTTCTATTACATTCCATCCTCAAACAGATGGCCAAACTAAGTTTGTCAACAGAGTCTTGGTTCATTCTCTCCGAGCTCACTTTGGGCGCAACAAATAATGGGACAATTAATCGCACATTCTACAACATAGCTACAACAAGGAAACACATTCTTCTATAGCATTTTCACCTTTTGAAGTCTGCTTGGGCTTCCAGCTAGAATCTCCAACCGAGCTCCCACTCACTTGGGCTACTCAAGGTACCTTCCATCAATAGTAGGAACAACTTTCAGCTCAACGATTTCTCCAACAAATTGCACAACGACACAGTGTCGTAACAAAAAACCTCAAAGAATCCCAAGATCATGCCAAGAAGTGCCATGAAAAACAAAGAAACTTCATGTCCTTTCAACTAGGGGATCAAGTCTGGTTACACTTGGATAAGAAGTGCCTCAAAGGTCACCATCACAAGCTTCTCCCGATAAGATATGGTCCGTATACAATACTCGACAAGATTGGAGAAAATGCGTATAGGTTGGATTTGCCACCACAACTGGGAATCCTCAATGTCATTAATGTAAATCACTTAAAGTTTCTTGAGTCTTCCCTCTTGGAAGAACCATTCACCATCACTCATCCAGTGGACAACATTCCCAATTTCCAACTCCCATTGGCCAAAGACACTATACTAGACACTCATAGTCACTTTACAAGTCACCATACTTACACTTCATATCTCGTAGACCGCCAAGGCGAAACTCCAGCTTAGGCAAAGTGGATCACAACTGATGTATTGCACAACAAGTTTCCTCATCTTCTCATGGAAGCCATGATGCTTCCAGATCTAAACAAAGAGGAATTGGGCCAAGGAGGCCACCTAGGGGAACACCCACCTGGGGCGCACAAGTCAATTACCTAGGCGCAACACATATTCACCTTTTGATGATGAATTAAATATATGTAAAATAAATGGTTCCCTCAGTATATAAGGTGAACTGGGACTCAAATAAATCATTCTTACCTTTTTTCTTAAACTGTGTGTCGTTTGTTTTATTTTCTGAGTTTTCATTTTACATTCACAACAATTTCATTTTTAGGTTTTTTGAAGAATAACCAGTGTGCCTTTCTTCATGAATACCTCCTGGTGACTCTATTTTCCATGATTCGACCTCTTAGAGAAATCTTATCCCATTATATATAAACTCTCTCAGGGAGCAAATCATTTCGTTCAAGTTTTTTGAGGCAAAAGGGAGGGCACTCCAACTGGGGTTTGCGCCCTTATTGGTTTCTCCTTTGATGGAATGAAGTGAGTGCGTCCTCTTCCATGGTTGCACTGTGCTTCTCCCACTGATCCTCGGAGGTCACTATGAGATATCCAAAGCCTATTGGGCACTCTAATATCATCCGAATTTGTATCCCCATTGCTTGGTCACCCAAAGCAATGGTGCACCCCTGTTAAGATTTACGCCCTTGAGGATTTTTTGGTCAGAAGTTGGCCTATGGCTTGCGTGGTCACCTTCTGCTGTAGATCACCTTCATGGGTAGATCATGTAGAAACTCGTTGGATGCATAATTAAATTACACATCCAACTAGTACCCAACCTACATATGTTTGATAGACCCATAATAAGATAAACTGAAAATACATGAAAAAAAGTGTTTCTTGAAAAGAAACACATTTTTTCATATATTTCTAGTTTATCTCACTTTGGGTAGGAAACAATTTTTCTCATGTATTTCTAGTTTATGTGATATTTTAAATGAGTTATTGACTTCATTCGTGTTCATTTATGATGTTTTATATTCATTTAACTATGGGAATCATAATCCAATTAATTATGTGTATAAATTGTGGTTGATAAGATACATGAAACTTAATTAGAAGAGATTTTTTTTATGTGAATCCCATGCAGTATTGTCCCTTAGTTAAGATTAGGAACATTATAGAATTTCATCATAGCTTTGGGTTTAAACGATGAGCCTACCTGGGCCTGACTCAGCATGCAGAAACTGAAAATGCATAATTAAAGCTTAGGAAAATGAATTCGAAGAAAATTTTAAATTTTTATGTGTATTCCACGCAGTAATATTCCTTAGTTAAGCTAAGAAACAATGTATAATGGAATCATAGCTTTGGTTTCAAACACTAAGCCTTCATGGTCTACAATTAGCATGTAGAAACTGAAATTGCAGAATTAAAACACTGAAAAATGAATTAGCAGAAAATTTTCAATTTTTATGTGTATTTCACATAGTAATGTTCCTTAGTTAAGATGGGGAAAATTATAGAATGTGATCGAGGCTTTGGGTTCAAACACTGAGCTTGCATGGGTCAAAATCAACATGTAGAAATTGAAATTGCAGAAATAAATCTCGTGTAATGCTTGCAATTTTATTTGTCATATTACTTGAGTGAAATTGGGGAAACATTCAAGAGGAATTCACGAGTAAATTGAGCTTAGCGGGTTAAAATACACAATTTTAACCTATGAATGAGTGTTTTTGGGCCTGTAATTGGTCTAAAAATATAGAGAGGCTCGAATGAAATGGGGTGAAATTAGGAAAAATTCCCAATTTCTTAAATGGAATTTGTTGAGGAAATGACATAGAAAAGTCAAATTTATGGTGAAATAATTGAATTGACATGCATAGGGTGGAAATTGGCCATAGAAATCTTAATTTCATAGATTCCATGGTGGCCTATGTGAAAATTGAAAATTATGCAATGGAAAAATTCAAAATTTGGTAAAATTTAAGTATCTTTCCATACATGACATGAGCAATGACATGGATGCCATGTCGCGATGATGTGGTGGTGATGTGGACTACCATGATGGTAGTCCAAGGCACAATGGCAGGTTTTATGGCAAGGTGTCAAACCATGCTGGCCCAACTACGAGTGGGTTTATTAAAACCGTAAGTGGTTTTTGAGGAATATCTTGGCAATGAGAAATGAATAAGAGGCTACCATGTATCATTGGGAAAAACCAGAATCATATCACGAGGTGTTGTTAGCCTCCTGACACCATGAGAAACAAACCATAGTTTTCAATATTCAAATCATCTCCACTCTTAGATCTGGGAGATGGAAGGTACATAGTGGTGGGTTTGTAGGCCATGATGGTAGAGTTAGTAGTGTATGATGGTGGGCCCAGGGATGACAAGGGTACCACATATGAAGGATAGTATTGAGCGATACCATAAGCAGTATCACATGAAAACTTGAGGAGATTTTCCAAGAGAAATTTGGCAAAATCAGCCCAATGGAAAAACATCACTATGCATGGGAAGAAACCACCATTGCATCATAGAGGTTTGTTAACCCTCATGCAAGTTGATGATGCAAAATTGTCGAGACTCGTTGATCATGCAATGATCTTGGTCATTGGATCTGTGGGTATGCATGTTGTGTGCACATAAGGAAAAGGGTGCATAATGGGACCCACCCATCCCTATAGCTAATGAATGAGATCCACATCGAAGTATGAAAAAATATCTCAGACCCTTATCTCATCTATGGTAAAAAAGGTCTCAGGTGGGCATCCAAGTACAGTGGGGCCCAAAATATAATTTAATTTATAAAATATAGATAAAACAAAGAAGATGAGGGAGGTAAAGATTAACGGGGAAGGACATAGAATCCAAGAGGATGACATGGAATCACCTGGGAGTCCCATGTATACCCAAAAATTCCATATCAACAACCACGACAACAAACCTACCACGTAGGTAAATTTGTCCCATAGTCTAAAAAAACCCCAAGTCTGGAGTCAAAATCTTATTTTTTCCATAAATGGAGTAGATTAAGTAGGATTGATATGAAAGTTATATATTTTATCTATGGTGAGGAGATATACAAAATTTCCAGAGAGGTCCATTCCTCATTTCCTCTTGGATTTGTTAGAAATTGGAAAATAATGGGTTTTAAAGATGTGAGTCCATATCATTGACAAAGATCTGGATTATGTTAAAATTCTTAAAGAGATTCTAGAAATAAGACACAAAAATAACCCATGAAGGAATTTAATAAATACGAAGGGGTTTGGAATGGAGATGTTAAAATAGGGAAAAATCCACTATTTTGGGACACTTTTTGGGGATTTTTGGGAATTTCGGAGGGGGGGAAGGGTCCCCAGATGGAAACATTAGCAAAATTTATTTAATCAAAATTTTATGTACTCATCAATCCAGACAATTTTGGTTTAGTGAAAACTTTCCATAAGTCCATAGTTTGGGATATAACTAGTTTGGCTAAAAATTTGAAGTTTGGGAAAACGGGTGAAAAAGGACAAATATGTCATTTTATATTTCAACAGTTTTTTATTGGATCATCATATTGATAATATAAGAGTTTTTATGAATTCCCTATCATCCATACTATGTATGTCTCCTACAAAATTTTCCCTAGTTCTTAACAGATTTACTACTACAAATGATAAAAGTTGGTGTCTAGGATAATTTGCACCTAGAAGAAAAGTACACAAAAAGGGTTAAATTAGCAGTATTAAGATGACTATAATTTTTTTCTTAGGGATCATAATTTAGAAAGAAAGAAGTCATTGGAAATCTCTTGTATGATATAATCCATCTATCAACATAGAAAATTGATCTTGGTAGCAAGGTTTACAGTGAACCCAGAAGAAGATCACTCGTGGAATTAAAGGGAAGAAACATGTATGCATTCTTTTCTAGAACTCTGCATATTTTTTTTTATAACAAAAAAATTATTTGCATGCACATTTTCTTGCGTAATTAGAGGTACATAGAGGAATTATGGTTCTTGTATGAGAACCACAACCATGGAATATGCCCAACGGTCCTATATCCATGAAGATGAATTCAAATGATTACATGTCACAATGGGAAATGTTGAGACATAGTCTAATTGAAAAAGAGATAGGAAGGAACCTATGACTATGAGAATCCTTCATATAGAAGTGCAGAGTTATAGGGATGATAATGAGAATATTATGAAGGCTTAGAAAGACATACTTTAGAGCTTGAACATGTTGCAAAGGTAATCCAATTAATACTCTGGAATGAAGTAAGAAGATAGTGCTAGACATGTGACAACATCCAGATCCCATAAAATAAGGCATGAGAATGAGAATTACAGGAAATCAAGGAGAATGAATAGGATTCTTCATTCCCTATAGCAATCCACTAGGATATCTCATGCAAGTTCAAGGCCAGGAAGCAGCCCAAGTGCTTCCCCTATGAGGAGATAGAAGACAAGGCATGAGGGAGACATATTGCAAGGTGAACTGAAGAAAATCAAGCTACCTAATTTCGATGTTGAGCATATGAAGGGAAAAGAGGCTGAGGCCTAGCTGTTGGAAATGAAGAAATATTTATAGCTACATCATTATCCATCCAGGGTAGAGACAAGAATTGCAACCTACCACTTGTAAGGAAAGGAATATAGGTGGCAGAATCAACTTAAGAAAGAAAAAAAAACACAGAGTATCAATTCCCCATTATTGAAGTGGAAGGTAGGATTGATATCCATCCCATAACAATTTTAATTGATTCTGGAGCTAGATATAGTTACATAAACTCTAACATTATTGAAATTTTTCACTTCCAAAGGAGTAAGCATAAGTAATATTGGTTATTTCCATTAGCCATCACAACTAAGAGAAAGATAAATGAGTTGGTTAAAGATTGTCCAATAGACATGAATGGACTCAGCACAAAGGTGGATGTGAAGATCACACCATTGGGTTAATATGGATTTCTAATTGGCATGGATTGGTTGGAAAAACACCATGCTATCCTAGACTATTACAACAATACCATAAATTTCCTTGATGAGGATGGGAAACAAGGAAATATTCAAGGCATTTCAAGATTTGTATAAATTAGAGAAATTTCATCCATGCACCTAAAAAATAATTTTAGAAAAGGATTTAAAATTTTTGCAACCCATATGGAAGAGATAGCTAGAGATAAACTGGAACATATTGAATACCATCTGGTCTTGAGGGACTTTGAAGATATTTTTGGAGAAATATGAGGGTTTCATCCAAAGAGAAATATCTATTTCTCTATTGATTTGGTGGAAGGAGTTTCCCGATTGTCCAAGACACCTTATAGAATGGGCACACCAGAATTGAAAAATTTGTAGATGCATCTTGAATAGCCCCGGTTTTTCTTTTGAAGAATAAGGATGGAAACTCAAGGCTATGTATTGATTTTAGACAAGTGAAAAAGATCACCATAAAGAAAAAAATATTGTTTTCCAAGGATAGATGATTTATTTTATCAACTAAAAGGTCCAAAAATATTTTACAGGATTGACTTGAGATTGGGTAATCATCAAGTGAGGATAAAAAAATAGTACATCAATGAGACAACATTTTGGAAACGATGTGGACATTATGAATTTACAATAGTGTTGTTTGGGCTATCAAATGCCGCAACAATTTTCATGTGTCTGATGAATGGAGTTTTTAGGGAGTATATGGAAAAGTTTTTGATTGTTTTCTTAGATGATATTATCATTTGATCAAGGACAAAAGAAGAGCATGAGGAACATTTTAGAATGGAGCTACATGTTTCGAGAGAGCATAAACTATATGCAAAACTCAGTAATTTTATCTTTTATCAAAAGAAGATTCACTACTTGGGGCATATTATTTTATCAAATGGGATCAAATTTGATCCCAAGAAAATATAGGCCATTAAGGGATGGCCAACACAGAGAAACGTTATAGAGGTTATAAATTTTAGGGGTCTTGTTGTTTATTACCGAAGATTCATAAAATATTTTTCAAATATTGCAAGCCCAATCACTTTTTTTCAAAAGAAGGGTGTGAAATGTAAATGGACTCCCAAATGTCAAGAAAGTTTTTAGCAATTGAAAAATATTTTGACAAGTACAACAATATTAAATATTTCATACCATATGAAGATTTTTTCTTGTGCATCGATGTGTGAAAGGAAGGGCTCAATGGAGTTCTTAGTTAAAAATATCATGTGGTGTGCTATGACTCTAGAAAACTAAAATAAGATGAAATGAACTATGCTACAGGTTGGGCGCATGCCTATTTTGAGAAGGAAGTCTATGTTGGGCATAGGCATGTTTTTGGATAAGGATGTATTTTGGGGAAAGACCCAACTTCAGAAACAAATGATCTAATTTTGGAGTGCAAGCAACAAGTGGCAAGAAAGAGGCATGCAAAAAAAGAAGGAAAAACAACATGCAAGAGGAAAAACAACATGGCGCATAGGCAAAAAATCCTAACCATGATAGGGTTAGGTTTTTTGAACAAGATTTTCATGGAAATAATCCATAGAGTAGTATAAATAAGGACCTAGGAGGTTTAGGATGGGAACAGTTGATGGGAGCAGAGGAAAATATGACTAATTATTGTGATTTTATGGATTTTTTATTCTAATAAGTCCTGTAGAAGAGTCGAATAAGGTATTCTTTGAGGATTAGGTCACAGGTTGAGGAGCCTTGTGTGATATAGTATGCTTCACAGAGGGTTATTTCCTTCACCTTGATTGTATTACCGAAGATGTAATGCTCACAATGCAATATTTTGGAGCATATTAAATAAAAGAGAAGACAAGCCAAATATTTATGGACATAGCCCCAGGAGGGGGTGAACCATGATAAAATTTGTGTTATGTGTGATTGTTGATGAATTATTACATTTTGTAGATCAATTTCTTATGAATGAAATGATAAACTAGAAATATCAGTATGGATGCATAGGTTTAAAAGATGAAAAAAGAATAGAAGTACTTGAATAACTAACAAGGATAATGCATAAGAAATAAATAACACAATCCTAGATCCCCACTCATTCCTATACTGAAAACCCTTGAGCATTACAATCTCCCATAAAATCTACCTTGGGTGAGACTGCGTGGTGCACTCTATGTGTAGTGCTTCGTTATGGTTTACTAGGAGGGAAGATAGTTTTTGAGGGTTTTGTTGGAAACCTGTTGAGATCTGAACCTGGTTTAGCCCAATAAGAGAGAAAAACCAACACTACACATGAATTAGAATTAGTATCCATTGTACATGGAATAAAAAACTGTAGACATTACCTGATGGGTCGAAGATTTGAGTTAAGAAAAAATCATTGTGGTCTTATGTATTTCTTTTTAAACCAACATTAAATGTTAGACAAACAATGTGGCTGGAATTTCTAAGTGAATATGACTTTGAAATTAATCATATCGGAGGCCAATAAAATCAAGTGGCTGATGCTGCCATCATAATAGATCATGAAAAAATATTTGATCCATAACCAAGTTTAGCACATATTTAAAAGACAAAATTTTAGAGGCAAAAAATTCAAATTACTATATTTATTAATAATAGAAACATTACATTAAGGAAATTTACAATATAAATTTAATTATTATAAGTTGAAAGATTATTGAATCCTCATGTACAAAGGAAAAATACATGTGCCAAATTCAAGAGATATACAAAATATAGTGTTGATGGAAATGCATAATGTGCCAAATGTTGGGCACCCACGATATCAAAAGAAAATTGCAACTATAAGAATCCAATACTTTTGGCCAAGAATGAAGAAATAAGTGGATAATTACATATCCAAGTGTATAGAGTGCCAAAAATTAAAGACATAGAATAGAGATCCAGGAGGGCTGCTACAATTATTGCCCATTATTGAGTAGAAATGGGAAGTGGTTACAATCGATTTCATTACAAAGATGCCTAGAACAGTGAAGCAACATGATTCCATCATGGTGGTGGTGGAAACATTTAATAAGGTAGTGCATTTTATTCATGTAAATGCAACAAAAAAGGTAGAAAATATTGCATATATTTACATGAAGGAAGTTTCCAGGCTTCATGGAGTCCCTAAAGAAATTGTTTCAGACAAAGATACAATATTTACATCAAATTTTGGGAAAGGGTTATTCAAAGGCTTTGGGAGATATTTAAATCTTAGTAAAACGTATCACCCAGAGCCATATGGGATAGCATAGAATACTAACAAAATAATTGAAGACAATATCAAAATGTATGTGATGGATGTGCCATCAAAGTGGGAAGAATACATTCACTTAGTATATTTTTATTACAAAAATGGGTACCAAGCCACATTAAAAATGAGCTCGTTTGAAGCATTGTATGGAAGAAAATGTAACACACAAGTGAGTCGGTATAGCCCAATATATAGAGCTATCATTGGGCCAGATTTGTGAAGGGAAATGGAAGAGAAGATGGAAAAGATCTGAAAGAATTTAAAGGCTACCCAGGACAGACAAAAAAGTTATGCATATAAGAACAAAGTTTTTAGAGATTTTAAAGTTGGAGAACATGTTTTCATAAAAGTGAAAGTGAAAAGAATTTTAATAAGGTTGGTTGTTTCCCGAAGTTGGTAGCAAGATATTGTGGGCCTTTTGAATTCATAGAGAAAACAGGGTGAATTTCATACATGCTAGCATTGTATGCATCCATGAGAGTGCATAACATTTTTCATGTGTCATTATTAAATAAATATATGCCTTACCCTATCCATATAATTGATTGGACTCTCATCCAGGTGGAAAACAAAAGAGATTTTCAGGTGGATCTAGTATGCATCTTGTACCGAAAATTCAAAGTGCTCAAGAAAAACTCCATAGGGATTGTAAAGGTTCATTTGACCTGCTACAATCCTGAAGATGAAACATGGGAGCAAGAAGAAACTATGCAATAGGAATACCTACAATTTTTTGTCAATTTTGAAGAAAATAGAAGCTCAAATTGCAAGAATCCATTTTTGGGTAGTTAAGTTTTTGGAACCACATCTCAAAATTCTCGATTGCATGTGCTAGTAGACCTAATAAAATAATGGTGTATCCTGATGGATTGAGATAATTGAAGGGGTCACATTTATTGGGTCAAAAATTTGAGAAGAATGAGAGATTACGGTTGGAACTGTTCTTGGGAAGTGAACAAATTTCAGAATTGTATTTTATTAATATTATTATGTAAATTTGTACATGTTTTTTGGAATGGTGTTGTGCACCAAGGATGGTGCCCAATTGTATGGGAGGGGGATTGAAAAATCCTCATTATAATCCCCAATTTAATTAATGCATAATGTAGATATGAGTCTGGCTATGGCGCGATGTAATATGGACAAATTATTTTATGTTTTTAAATAAAAAAAAATGTGATACCACCTGTAGTGAATATTGATAGAGATGGGGGTTGATTAATCCACAAGAGAGAGGGGAATTCCTAGGTAGTTTATAATAAGGGCCTAATGGGGAAATGGTTTATTGATATTAAGCCAAATCCATATTTTTGAATTCTATTATCTTTTGTTTCAACCATCTATTTTTTGTTTGAGTGTATGGGAACCTAATCATTGAATACCTATCACAAGGTGGGTGTGAGAGTCACAACCCATAGTTATTAGAGAGCATCTGCATGAAGTACAATGAACATTGGGAAGAGTGAGAAGTTAATTATCTTGGGAAAATAGAGGAAATTTGTATGGGAAGAAGAGGCAGTTTTTGACATTCAGTGTTGGCATGAAAAATAAGCAAATACCACGAAAAGGAGAACCATTGATAGAGAAGGAAGGTTGGGTGAATCATGGGGTATGTTGGAGCATTTTGGAGTTGAAAAATGAAGGAACAGGTTGTCAGGAATGAAGGCTCAACTCTTGTGTTAGTTGCATTGTAACAACAAGTGTTTTCTATTTTTTTGGTGGTATTGTTTCTTGGGAGTGAGTTTCATTGAATTCCTAGCATAGAGATTATTGGTTTCTTGTGATAGAGAAGAATTGATAAATGAAAGAGACTCTTTATCAACTGAGAGCAGTGAAGGGGTATATTCCTTGGGTTGGACATGTCGATAGGAAGAGAGCTAGAGGAAATTTGGGATAGTCGTAGGAGAATACTAGTGGGTTGTGGATTATTAAGCTATGAGTGGACTATGAGAGTAAACCTTAATTTTTTTTATTCCTATCCCCATATTAGGTGGCTTGTTGCTGAGATTTTGAACAACAATTATATGGTTGGGTGGAACATCCTTCCCAAACAATTAGTTGCACAAACTTTATTTTAACAGATAAGTGTTTATCTATTATTTGAGTTTTCTTATGAGTCTTATGGCCATGTATTTTACTCTGTGAATGAGAATGGTTTTATGTGTTATTGTAAATGACTTGTTAACTGCATTCATGTTCATTTAGGATGTTTTATATGCATTTAATTATGGGTACCATAATACAATTAATTATGTGTATAAATTGTGGCTGGTAAGCTACAAGAAAATGAATTAGCAAAAAAAATTCGATTTTTAAGCATATTTCGTGTAGTAATGTTCCTTAGTTAAGCTAGGTAATGCTACAATCCAACAAGTTCATAGACTTGAAATTTAAGTAAACCTATAAGGAGATAAGTGAAAAGTATGATTAAAGAACGTAGTTTTCTTCCTTTCCCTCCAAAAATATTTACCCTTGTGGTTGACATCATTATGTTAAATCATATTGGTTCTTTTAAATTTGATTTTGATAGTACATTTTATTTGGGTCAATTTTACCTCAAAATTCTCCTAATGCTTCTCACATATATGGATATCATTTATTTACCTCTCAAACACCACCATAGAAGAAAAAAATAATAATGTACCATGATGATGTACTTCCAGTACATCCCTATAGTATCATATCGCTAAACTTGATATTATAATTAGGTGGGAATAACGTCTAGTTATTACAATCACACAAAATTACCATGAAATTCCAAAACATAAGAAAATGAAATGGTTGAGCTTGACCCCTGTGAGACTTATTCATGGTTCATGCATCATGCACAACACAAATAGTAAAGGAAGGTATTAATGATGTTGATCAAGGCCATTAGTTTTCACACTCACAACATAGTAATGTAAGGCATTGATGATACTTATGAAGGTAGTTAATGTTTGCATGATGGAGGAATAATTACTATGAAGATCTTTCCTTTCAAAGTCGATTAATGAAAATATGATAAGGGATCATTATGCAGAAGCTAATTTTACTCCATGATCTGACATTAGAAGTTACACTTGTGGTAGAGACACCCCCTCATACATTTTTTCATTACCATTCAACTTTAAGGGAGAGGATAGGGTGAGCTTCCAACCCTATGACAAGTCCTAGTCACCAACACACTTTGGCTCACAAACAATCACTTGGTTTTAAATAATGCAACTTACTTTTTTACCTACTTCCAAATATTAATTTAATATTTAATGAAGTATTAGTAGGAGTAAGGTTATACATGTGAGGTGAGTTGATTTCCCAAATGGATCTTGTTATACTTGTATTTACCACCATAGGACTTGCAAGGATGTTATTAGATGTTCTCGGTGAAATTACATAATTTAGAAACACAATTTCATAATTATGAAATAGAAATTATTTAATAATTTATTAAAAATATCATAATAGATTGAAAAATCTCATAACTGAGCATGGAACTCAAGAAGAAAGATTATAATTGAGAAAAAATATAATAATGGGTTGGTTCCTCACGAAACACACACATGCTTAATAATGCACATGTGTTCTTAGGAATGAATGCATGTTCCTATTGAGGAGTTGAGGAGTTGATATGGGGGAGAGAGAGGGGGGTGGAGGGGATGAAGGGAATGGGAGAGGAGGTAAGGGGAGAGGGAAGGTGAATGGATATGGGTGGAAAATGGGGAGGGGAAAGAAGAGGTGGAGATAGGTGAGACAAGGTGAGGTGGGTATGAGAGTATAGTGAAAGAGAGGTAAAGGCAAGTGATGTATAGGTTAATATATTTTATTGAATGACAGATTGCATTTTGTAGTATTTATTTGTACATATTAATATATTTTATTGAATGATATATATGAATACAATTATCTATACCATTGTTTGTACACATGAGGTAGGAAACTATACTAATCATTGATTAAGCCATGCACATGAGATTTACTTAGATGGAATAGAGGTGAATTGATTCCTTTATTTATTTTATGTTCTAAATTAGAGTCAAGGAAGTATATTTTTCTTTCTTCTTGGGGTTGGTATCTTGTTATTTCTTCTCATGGTTTTGGGAATATTTATGTGATCTTTGGAAGCCAATCTTGGATCTCAATTTTATCCCTCTTTGTTCTTGAGCTTGTGAAATTTGTTCTATTATCCCATCTCAGAGAGTCTATGAGTGATGGTCCGAAGGGAAAAATAAAGAATACAAGCAAGAGTGGCGAGGGGAAATACCCAGATGAAGAGGATCGAGAATGCCATTAGTAGGTAGGTTATGACTTCCAAGTGATAGTGGTACCTATATTTATAGTTAGAGGAAAAGGATGCCTTCACTAGTTAATTTGTGGGCGAGAAGAGAGGTAGATAAGTGAGACTAGGAGAGGTGGGCATGAGAGGGTGGGGTGAGAGGGAAAAAGGGGGCGAGGTGAGAATAGGTGAAGGGTAGAGAGGTTGGGGAGTGGGAGTGGTGGGCATGGATTATAGGAGGAAGAAGGAAAGGGGAAGGGTGAGGCGGTATGAAAGGGGAGATGGAGAGGAGGAGAGGAGGTGATTGGGGGAGATGGAGCAGAGGGGAAGGGAGGATGTGGTGGGCTAGGGCAGGATGTAGAAGAGAGGTAGAGAGGGTGTATGGGATGAAGGGGTTGGGAGAGTAGGTGAGTAGAGAGGGAAGGTGGATGGGTGTGGGTTTCAAAGGGGGATGATGAGAAGAGGAGGATTTAGGTGAGATACATGAAGGCGGGTATGAGGACGTGGTTCAAGAGAGGAATAGGAGGAAGAGGTACATTTTATTGAATGTTATATATGAATACAATAGAAGATTGTATTTTGTACAATGGATTTGTATATATTAATATATTTTATTGAATAATAAATATGAATACAAGGATCTATACCATGTTTCTACAAAAGAGGTGGGAATTTGTACTAATAATTGATTAATCCATACATGAGCCATGTTTAGATGGAATAGAGGTACATAGATGCCTTTATTGATTTTATCTCCCAAATTAGAGTCAAGGAAGTATATTGTTATTTCTTCTCAAGGTTGGTATCTTAAGTATATTGTTCTTTCTTCTCGAGGTTGGTATCTTGTTCTTTCTTGTGACAATTTGGGGAATATTTCTATGATCTTTGGAAACCAATATTTGATTTCCATTTTAACCCCTTCTATTCTTCAATTAGTGAAGGTTGTTATGTTAACCTGTTGTGCCGCATCAACACCTTCCACTTTTCTTTAATATTTACTTGTAAATACTTATGTACAAGAAAATGGAACCCACCATGGTTTTGGGGGTGTTAAACCCTCTCTGGTAAGTTTGCTTTATTTTTCAAGCTTGGTTTGGTTATTTTTTATTTTGGCATTTTGAAAGTTTTCAAAGAATCCTTTTTGGCTATTGGATAAGTTCCTCTTACTCCTCCGATACACGTAAGAGGAGTTCGGATAAAGCTCTCTGGTACATCTGAGAACTTTTCCCAAAGCCTACCGACAGGCATAATTGATAACCGATAAAGTTAATACTAAATTCTCTAATTCAACTAGAAGAGTTGCCATGAACTCTTCCAGTTGAACCGAAAGATTTTCCCAAAACGTCTATGATGAATTAAGCTTTGGACCAGTGCACTTTCTCAATACTTCTCCAACATGCATGTGATAGATCGACGAACTTTTCACATTTCCCAATAATGCACATACCAAACAATCGATGGACTTCCTGTTATACCCTTCGGTGTACCCAAAGAAGTTTCCACTAACTCTACTGATGTGTTCCGAACACTTCCAATCATCTTTGTTGACAAATCCAATTTTGACCCAGCAGAGTTGCTCTCATCTGTGCTTCTCCATTCCTTTTCGATTATTGTTTCTTTTTTATGAGGAGATCGAAATGACGTGTTGACGAATTATATCATCTGTGAAGAGTATTCATGCTTCAAATCCATCAGTAGTTGTTCATGTGTAGTCTCTGTCCAGGTAAGCCATAAAACCATACCTTGTACTTATATTTTTATTCTCTAAATAATTAGGGCTAGGTTTTGTCCTTCATATCCAAGACCCTTCATCTTATAAAGCAAACCCTTAAATTTGTATTTTGTGGGTTATTTATTCCCGGCGATAGCCATACGAGCTTGATTTGATCCTTCATATCCACAGACTTAGCCATTGATGCATTTCTCCCCTTTGCGCTTTACATATACGATCTGTGACTAAGACTGAAACCTATCCTTGACACGCTTTGACCCAACTGTGTCTCACATTTCCTATCCCGCTTAACAACTTTCGCTCAGCATAACTTACAACCCTTTCCCATGGGCGGTTCCCCAGGCAAGCAGGATCCTGTTCTTATCATTGATTCTGGTCATATGGACATTAGTCTTACCTCCAAGCAATATGGTGTCTCGAGTTTCCATAAATATTAACTCGACCAATTCCCAAATCAATGCTTAGACAAATTTTGAAATTTGTGCAGTAGATAGGGTTTCTATCACATGCCCCAGTACTTACCCGACAAAGTTTATATGGTTGCCTCTTGTAGTTTATCGGAAGACTTGATTCGAACACTCTCGATGTAACCAGCGAATCTAACGAGAACTACGTCATTATAATCAACGACCTTTCCACGAACTCTTCTGGTCCATACCGACAGCCTTTCCGATAACTTTTTTCGGTTTAACCAACAACCTTTCCTAGAACTTCACGAGTATACTTGGCTAGGTTTACATAAAATCCTCATACCTTACTGATGCAGTTGCCATCTTTGGTTCGGTACAAATTGGGGACCCGGGTAACTTTGGCCTCGACATAACCAGTGGACCTTTCACGAACTCCTCCGACCTTATCGGTGGAGTTCTCACTAATCGCTCTAGTACAAATAGAGAAGCTTCGTTTTAACTTCTCTGATCTAGGAGCAGTTCTCATCGACTACTACCATTCCTCCATCCACCAAATTAATACCAAATTCATCGACCTGCCTGGATTTTTCCCCTTAAATATCCACAATGTGTTAGATAATCCTATCATCCTAATATGATGATCTCCCTCCTAGCATTGAAACAAGTGACTCTTTAGGTATTTGAGAAAGGTTGGACCAATGTTACATGTTTATTGTATCGTCACCTTTATTACTAGTTTCATGCACTAATTGTGACTTTATGTCGTACATTTAGAGATGTCACCGTGAAAGAACACAAGAAGCAAAGAAACTACTACACAGGGTTGAGGAAGATGAATTAGGTAGGAGGAAGTGCATAATTCCCTAGGGGCAGTATACGATGACACACTCATATTCCTAGAGAAAGGAGACTCACTCAAATGGTGTGAGGTATTTTAGATGTTCAAAAGACAAACATTCTTGGTGGAAGTTGAAGACCAAGATGAACTCCAAATATTCAAGAACATTCATAGCTCAGGGCTACATAGGGTGGCTTCCCGCGTTGCAGTGTTCCCTTTCGTAGATGAAATTGCATTGATTATCAAGCATGTGGACTTGGAAAACATATACATACTCTATGCTAGGGGGAGCCCATAGTGTCATTCCAGGTAGTCAATCTAGAAAATAACTACCACTTGTAAAAGGGAACCCAAAAGTTGGATGAGGAACTCCTCAACGGGTTCAAGCACAAATCAAAAGACCCATTCAAGATCTGGTACAAGATGAATAAATATTTCAAGCACATGTCATCTAGTGAGTATCTCACCATGAAACTAAGGATGGACTACCGATATATTTTGGCAATGCTATTAGACTTTACAAGGGATTTGCTTCATCCTATGCAATCTTCCACAAAAGGCCTTTTTCCACTTCCCTATCCAAACTTATCATCCGTGTTTGTAAAATCCAAAGCTAAAAACACATATTTTTCCACATGTACGCATTTGTCCTACTATGCAACATGCGTATACTTAGGCTTCTCCACTACAACCCGAGTACATGGGGATTTGTGCCAAAAAATGAAAATTAATGTAGGGTTTGTTCTCACTTGGCCCTTCAGTTCCATTTTGAAGGCTATAAATGGACCAATTCAGAGCTATGGAAAGAGGAGAAACAATTCAACTTTGAGAGCAAAGTTACTCTCGAGAAATTATTTACTTCATGTTGAGTCTGCATTACATTGTCCTTTAAGTCTCAACACAGTGTTCATCCCCCAAGCTCTTCCCTTATTGATTGAGAACCTCATTGTTTCTCCCTTATGAGCTTGCCTTTGGTGGAGGATTGAAGTGGTGGAGGCCCAACTAGAAGGAACTTAGTTTCTTGGTTCTGAACCGTGATGACACGGAAGTCTATAATATTTTCACTTCTGCTATTCATATATTAGTAGAAATAGTATTTTCCCATCCAATTGATATCTTGCAAATATTTAAATTATTATTCCATGGGTGTATTTGCCATGCTTATTAATGGATTATGCTATTGAATGTGCTAACATCATTTATTATAACCATTTTCTTGCTTTGCTTGGTTGTTGAGGACTAGTTGCAGGTATATTTCTTTGGGTCAAGTGCTCAACGATGGACTTCATCGAATCTCTGGATGAGGTAGGCCTTTTATCTTGTCTTGCTAACATATTTGTTTTCATAGCATACTTGAGAAGGGAGTCCATTTTTGCAGTCATTTCCATCTATTGTGGTTTACCCTAGCCATAGAGAGGTTTTCCTCGTAACAAAATTGACGACCATACTGAGGATTGAATCTTCTTTCCTAGGGTTTGGAGCACTTTTCTCCTTAGATTTATCTCGTTCCTATTGTGTTTCTTGTCGTATCATTGCTTGACAGCCTCTGTTCACTTTGGGTCTGAGTTTTCATCCTTCTCCCTTGCCTGGCCTTGTTTTTTGAAACATATACGCACTTTTTGCCTTGACAGTCGTGTGTATACGCAGGTTGTCCCTCTGCAAGTTGCGTACATATGCTTTGTTTTCCTAAGTAGTTGCATAGATAAAATTTCCTTGTTTGTTTTCTAGGTATGGTGGTTGTTAGGTGGGATTTGATGTTTTCTAGGTCTTCTTATGTCTCTGTACTGTTTGTTAGGTGCTTGTGGGATGACAGGAAACCTATCTTTGGTTGAATTTTTGGGTGGAGTCTTTCTCATCATATTTTCATTTTGATTGTTCTTGTACATTGGGTTGGGTGTTTTGTTGCTTGATATACTGCTTGTACACAGTAAAGTTTATATATAAAGTTTCTTTTTTAGTCCATGCATGTTCATTTTTATTATATTGCAAATACACAAATATTAGGGATTTTTCATTGCCTGGAATTTTTTATCTTTTGAGTCTTTGTCATTAGCTTAGTGCATGTAATGAAAGATTGCATTTTTACTTCAGAATTGCAGAGTTGAAATTGAAAATTACATTTGCCTTTAGAAGCATATCATTCATTGAAAATTAAAGTTAGGACTTTGCATTATTTAACATTTACTTTTCTTGCACAGTCATAACATCATGAGTTTCATTTCCATACCTTTTTGAGTAATCACGACCACTAAAATTAATGCTATAATTTAAAATTTATTAGTCACGATTTTATTTTCTGGGGTGCACAAACTAGCTTAGGATTTAGTGCCTTGGAATAGGATTTTGTGAGTAAACTTCTCCTAGAAAATTAAATCAACATATGTGTCTAAGAAAGGGAGTGGAGAAATCCATTGTATAATTGGTAATATCAAGAGGCTCCAGTCACACCGGAGTTAATCACGATGTCGCGCGAGGTTGGTTGAATAGATATCCCCCTGATGCCTTCTTTCCGTCAGATATATTTCAGGGGATCTATTCATATCTGGGGATCTTGTTAGTGCCCTTACCTCCATCAGAGGTGGTGCCTTAAAGGTTTCTTGATTTGCTACCCTGCCCATATGGTGGACATGAACTATGACTCATCGCATGTGCATCAGTTATACATTGGTTTATTAGTTTCTTGATGTAGGTGCCACATAGGTTACTTGCAGGGGTTATTCTGCAGGTACCCTAGGTTAGATAAGGGTCCGACAACACATAACCTTTATGCAGGATTACCTCTCTGGGGGGATCTTACTGACTGGTTGCTAAGCCCATGAGGGCCCTTATAACTGATTTTGTTACCTCCGATCTTTAGCAGGGAGTCTCAGGCCCCTCTTAGGTGAGACATACCTTCTTTAGGGAGGGAGGCCACTTTCAGCCACTTTACCCCGTTTGTGTGCATATTGGTCATTTGACTTTTGGTCTGCTCTTTGATTACTAGTTGGCCTTAGGGTTTATTTTTTATTTAGAGTCTTAAGTCATCATGGAGTCGGACCAACATCTCTACTTGTCCCGTCACTTATTACAGTTACCACCGCATTTCGAGTCTTTTCTTTTTAAAAGGCATAGAGTTATTAGGAGTGGTACACACACATCCACTATTCAGACTTATGATTCTACAAGGATGAGTATTGAACCTAGTCTTCATAACACTCGGATCCCTTCGACTCCTACACCCACTATATTTAATGACACCCCTTCGACTCCTGCAACCACAATAGTTGTAGTGCTAGAGGTACCTATCATTACTATGGCTCGGCCTATAGTGAATTCTCAATCTCTTGCCTCGAACCCTTTTGGGTCTCTTGGTCACTCATCGGGATATAATGTTTAGTCCATCCCTATGGCCTATAGTCCTTTTTCCTATGGTATGTCGAACTTTACTTTGCAGTTTTCGAAAGCCATCCCAGCTGCTGACACTAATGCTATCATTGGGCTTGGGGGAAATATACCTCCTTATACTTTTTTTTTGTTTGGTGGTTCTCAAATCACTCAAATGACAACTAATATGTGAGGCATTCCTAATTTTAACCCTAGGTCTAATACTCTTTCTTCTGGGTGGAGAAACCAACCTAGGAGAAAATATTCTGCTAAATTTATATCCTACACCCCTACCTCCTTGGTGTTGATTCCAACCAATACGTTGGGCATGATGAATCCACCTATATCCTCCAGATTCCCACCCGAAGGAGGTCAATTTCACGCTTTGGTCAACCCCCAACCCGGATCCAATCCGGTTGGGGGAAATTTTTATAACCCTCAAAAAAACACTCATGCTGGAATGATGCCCAACCAAACTTTTATGAATTGTCCCAGAGGAGGGATTTATAATCCCGAACAGGGCCATGGTGCTTACTAGAACCCTCGATGGGCTGTAGTTCCTCAAACACAATATTTCCCGGGAACTTGGGGCCAAATGTCTCAACCCTGTCTCCCTTTTCTGGCCACGATTAATCTACTAGACTTGTCTAAGTTGATGAATGACCCTATGAGTCATGATCCTATATGGCCCCCCATCCCCACCAAGCTTCCTTCATACATTCTGAAATTCGAAGGTAAGAATGGTGAAGATCATGGTGATCACATTACTACCTTTCACCTATGTTGCTCCTCGAATTACCTTAATGACGATTCTATTCAATTAAGATTATTTCAACGCACCCTAATTGGGGTCGCTACGAAATGGTATATCGAGGTACCTGGGGAGGCATATGGGACCTTTACTTAGATGGTATTGGTCTTCCTTAACCACTTCCAATTGTCAGTTTGTTATGATGCTGGCCTAGAACTTCTGTCAATTTTACGCTAGGACACAACCACTCATATCTCAGATCATATCTGGGAGTGGCATAGACAGAAGAGGTTGATTAAGACCCCCATACCCCCGACCTTTATTTTAGAATGGTTCCTTAAGTATTTTCACCCTCCTATATCAAAGGATGTTGGTACTGTCGGGGTTACCACTGAGGAAGAAACGATATTTAAATCCCAATAACTAGATATGATATACGCTCAGTTTGGGATGTTATACGACATTCTTCCAGATGCACCATGGTCAACTTACGAGCATAGAAAAAATATTAGACCTCATGCTGATGGCATTGTAGGTACCACCAATGTAAAATCCGCAGAATCGGTGATAAGCCATTTGAAAGAGTTATGTCTAAACCAGTCTGTAGGAGGGACAACTCCATGTGTGTTTTCCAACCCCACTTTGTCGGCGGATGTACACTCTGTGCAGTCGTTGGAAAACCCAAATGGTAACCAACATCGAGGCGTGAATAAGAAGAAAGAACGTAATAATTGTAAGTGTGGGAAAAATAATAATAAACCCAAGGACAATGGTAATAATGAGAATATGAATAATAACACTGGAGAGGGAAAACGAGAAAGACGTAAGGTGAAGTTTCCCTGTAAGATTTGCATAGATGATCACCTTACCAATTTATGCCCCAAAATTGCAGAAGATGTGAGGCTACTATCTCTACTGCCCGCTGCGCTAACAAATCCATTGCCACATAACCAACATATGGCCTCGAGTTCCTCAAACATCGAAATGTGTTTGGCGGCAGCCAAAACCCATCATTGCAAGACGATGACCATTTGTGTATCAATATGGTTGATTAGAAAGTTAATGTAGCCACTCGATCTTGATATTATAGCTATTCACAAGTTATTCTTGGTCTATAATCTCCTCCTCCTCCTCCAGTGATGAATTTACAGATTGAAAAACCAGAGCCACTGCCTCATATTTTAAAAGGAGTACTCAAGCTCTCTACCCACAATCCAAATGCTAGAGTTTCCCATAACTACTCTATTGTTGAGGACCTAGGTCAAACCCCTTGTGCAATGTCATATTTGGAGGTACTCCATATGTTTCCTTCGTAGAGGAATGCCTTACTATATGCGTTAGGAGCTCTAGAACCCAGTGGCTCAAACCTTATCAAGTTTGACGTCATAGATGTCAAGCCTTGCTTGCCTTACCATGTGCCATTCCAAATCAATGTGGAGTACTCAAAGTATATCATCAAACGTACAATTGTTGATGGAGGAACTGCCACTTGTGTGATGTCCCTGATCTGTTGGAAAGATCTTGGTTTCCCAACTCTTTCCAAGTTATCGAACATATTGAATTCTTTTGACGGTCATTTCTTCCACCCTTACGGTATTCTTCCTGCCTTTCTGGTCCAGTTACATGGGAAGAAAGTAGAGGTGGAGGTCGAGGTAGTTGATGTGCCTCTTGATTATAACTTGTTACTAGGACACAATTGGACCTATGCTATGGTCGTCATCATATCGTCTATCTTCCGTACTCTTTTTTTTCCTCATGAAGAGAATATCATGATGATCGACCAGTTATCCTTTGCGTACTCTAGTCAGAATGCATATATTGGACCATCGATCCCTGTGATCGACAATTCTCAAACGGAAACAAAGAATATTGGTGTCATAATGTATTCTTCCCTTATGGGTACTTTCGACTTCACGACAACAAGTCACCACATTTACGCCATGTCTAGTAGGCCTGTCTCGACAAGGGGGTCCATTCCTTTCCACACTTCCTATTTTAGTGATCCATGGAACCTACCTTCCCTGAATTTGTCTTGTGAAGGTCCGTTACATGATGAAATGGCCATGCCACTATCAACAACAAAGATTGTGTATCAAGTTGTTCCTGACTCTTCTGCTGATTCCGATCTCGTTACCTCATCGACGGACGAGGAGAATCTCATTCTTAGGCCCATGTGGGCCACTTCGTTGTGTTGTTGACATGATTTCCTCGATGATACTTTTCTGTCAGACGAAGATATCATTGAAGCCATGAATGGTTCCAACAAACCTTTGGACGATATGCATCACTGCTCTTGTTTTCTCACAGAGCTTGAAAGAATAGAACAAGATGACTTTCTATCTACATTGACTGAGATAGTCAGTCACATCGTAGTTCCACTTGAGACACACTGCATTTATGCCGAAGGAAACATGGTGAGTATTTATCTTACTTTCACGATCGATATCTATTGTACCCCTAGCAAGATCAAAAACGTACATATTGGTGTGGATTATTCTCTAGAAGAAATCTTGATCTACACTGAACTCTTCAAGGAATTTCGAGATGTATTTTCTTGGTCATATGAAGAGATTCCAGGAATCGACCCTTGTATTCTCGAGCATGATATTAGAACTTATTCGGATGCTAAACCTATTCGACAACATCTTAGAGATGTGAATCCACTGAAGGCCCTCACTATTAAGGCAGAGGTGGAGAAGCTACTTAATGTTGGCTTCATCTACCCAGTTCCATTGACTGAATGGGTATCCAATCCCATTCCTGTGAACAAGAAGCAAGGAACTATCTGTCTATGTATGGAACTTCGTGACCTCAACAAGGCATGTCATAAAGACAACTTCTCGACACCTTTCATTGATTAGATTCTCAATGAGTGTGCGAGAAGTGAAGTATTTTATTTTATGGATGGATTTTTAGGGTATAAACAAATCCAAATTAAACCTGAGGATCAAAACATGACGACATTTATTTTTCCTTCGGGTACTTTCGCATACCGGAAAATGCCTTTCAGCCTTAAAAACGTCGGGGCAACCTTCCAACGTGCCATGAATTTCTCTTTTCAGGATCTTAAGCATATAGTCAAAGCTTACCTTGATGATCTTGATGCTCACTCTCGCAAGAGAGCGTATCATGCCATGCATCTTTGGATTATTTTCGAAAGATGTCGTTAGTATAGAATCTGTTTGAACCCTCACAAGTGCATCTTTTGCATTAGGTCTGGTTGTCTTTTGGGATTTCTAGTTTCTCAGACCGGGATCATGGTAGATCCACTAAAGTTTGAGGAAATACATGTATTGCCTCCCCTGCATACTATTAGAAAACTTCAAGGTCTACATGGGGAAGCTAACTTTCTATGTAGGTTTATAGTGAATTATGCCAATATCACTAAGGGGTTCATGCGTCTTTTGAAGGACACCCCTTTTATCCAGGATGAGTGAGTGCAAGAGTCCTTAGATTCTTTGAGGAAGGCCTTGGTATTGATGCCTCTTCTGAAGTCTCATGACTATAGTAGAGATTACTTGCTTTACATCGTTGCGTCTGTGGAGACGATTGGTATGGTTCTGGTTCAGAAGGATGATGAGCTCTGCGAGCACGTCATCTACTATCTCAGTCGAAACCTAGTCGGTCCTGAACTTAATTATTCCCACGTTGAAAAGCTATCTTTGGTTGCCATTCACGTAGTCCAACGATTGCATCATTATATATTGCTTTTCAACACTGCTATGGTTTCTGATGTCAATCCATTTCAATATGTCCTTACCAGGTGTATCATAGGGGGAATATATAATAAATGGATTGTCATTTTACAAGAGTTTGATCTCGATTTCGGTTTTGCGAAATACAAGAAATCACTGGTCTTCGTGGAGTTAATATTCGACTTTCCATGATTAGGTGAGGATGTTATCTGTGTTGATTTGTTTGTGGATGAACACATTTTTATTGTCTCATTGTCCGACCCCTGGTATGGGGACATTGTTCTCTATCTTCAAACTTTGAATTTCCCTTAGCATCTCATGCGAGATGACCGATGACATGTAAGGTATCAAGATAAGAAATATACTATCATCGGTGACACTCTGTATCACTGAGGAATAGAAAATATATTGCATCATTTTTTAAATCATCGAGAAGTCGAGTTAGTCCTAAATGATTCCCATAGTGGGGCTTTTGGTGGTCATCTATTGAGGCTTGCGACAACCCAAACAATTTTGTGAGTTGGTTAATTCTGGCCTACTATCTTTAAATATTGTATTGAAGTGGTTAAGAAGTGTCACCCATACCAGGTGTTCACTCAGAAAATGCGCTCACATCCATCCCCTCTTCACCTGATCATTACCGTGGGTCCCTTCACCAAGTGGGGGGTGCACTTCATTGATTGCAACACAACTTCAGTTGGGGGGCACCAACACATTATCATGGTCGTCGACGAATTTAATAAGTGGGACAAGGTCATTCCTACAGTTAAATCTGATGGGAATATTTCCACCTTCTTCGTATTCAATCAAATTATCGCCTGATTCGGTATCCCGAGTGAGATTGTCATTGATCATGGCAGTCACTTTCAGAATGAATTGATGGAAGAGATAGAATCTAAGCTGGGGTTTAGACATGTTAATTCTTCTCCTTATTACCCCCAGGAAAATAGACAAGTATATGTTGTCAACAAGTCTCTCAAGACCATTTTGTAAAAAATTGTCAGCTAGAGTAAGTCTGACTGACACATTGTGCTATATCCCGCACTCTAGGCATACCAAACCTCGGTCAAGACTGCCATTGAATTTTCCCTTTTCCAGTTAGTAGATGGTGTGGAGTCGAATTTACCTATTGAATGATATATCCCTTCTCTTACGTTGGAAGTCATGTTCCTACCTGACACTTATGATCTCGAGCGATGCCTTAGTACACCTAGAGAGTCTTGGCAAGTAGTGTTGAGACACCTCTATGACTATCAAGGCTAAAAAAAGACGTGTCAAGGTCCAATATGATAATTTTGTCTGTCCTTGTTTGTACGTTGAGGGTGACTTGGTTCTCTTGTATGATCAAGCCAAGGAACCATTGAGGGCAGTCAAGTTTAAACCCATGTAGCACGGTCCTTATATCATGTGATGTGTCTTAGAAAAATGAGCCTATGAGTTGGAATATTATGAAGGGAATATGTTGGTCGAGCCCAAGAATGGGCTCTACTTGAAAAAATATTACTCTTGAGCCCCAAGATTGGGAAAAACTGTTTGTATACTAATGTAATTTAGTGTATATATATTTTCCTTTCCTTTTCTTCTTCATATTTCTTATCGAGTTTTCCCTTGGTTGGAATATGTCAATGGAGTCTTTGGTTTACCTAGGATTCACAGACGGACCCAGTCATAATACACGGAACTTTATTTTCTCTTCTTGGGTGGTTTACTCACCTAAGGTTCTATTGATGTCTTAAGGTGGCGTATGCCTAGGTTCATCCATGAATAATGTGTCCGAATATAGCATCATTATAGAACTTTTGTGCAATGCTATCTCACATGGTATTCTCTCGTTAGAGGTTCGCCTGGATTCCCAGTTAGTAGTATGTCAGTTAAATGATAGTTACCATGTGCATTGTTGTAGGATAAATCAGTAAATGCGGACATAAACTAATCTCCATATATCCACCTAGATCTAGAACAAAACAAGATAGGACATGGCGCTTTCCCTAAGTTACAATCATTGAATTTACTACCAAAGAAGGAATGGGTGACATACCTTTAGATATTGCTTCCTTATATATTTGTTTTCCCTGCTTCGCTCCAATGTTGTTGTGAAATCAAATATCCAATGAAACAAACCAACCAAAGTGAAATAAGTAAACTATATTCAATGACAACCTATGCATATGATCAAGGATTTATGCAATAAAATAAAGACTATTCTATGGGAAAGAAACATGCCGCTGTATTATATTAAATAATAGGAAGAGAGATTACAACTAGATGCCTTGATGTCATAAGGTCCCTTCCAACGATTCCTTTCTTCCCACACACTTCTAATCCAAGGATTCTAAGATCAACAATCTATCTTGAAAAAGTAATGCTCAAAATACAAATCCAAGCTACAAAAATGAATAACTCAACCAAGCTCCAAAACCAACCCTTTCTCCATGAGAGCTCATATCCTTTTATAAGTTGAAGAGGATAAGGTGAGGAGGTTAGGATGATCCCACTAAATCATGAAAGCAATTAATATCCAAACCGTTTGGAGGCCACTTCACCATAGAAGCTTCTCCTTCCAGAAGCATCGAGAAAATGCTTGTTTTTCCCACGTACGAAGGCCGTCACACCCTAGCTATAGAGAAACCTGTGGAAACTCCACAATCGATACACAAATGAAGGTGCGGAAATCAAGCATTTCCACACCCTGTATATAGTGAAACCTCCGGAAAACCTCCTTAATAAGGTTTTTACAAAGGAAAATCCAATTTCTTATCTCAGGCAAAGTTCTTCTCCCTTCTTTCTTCAAGAATTCAGGCCACTGACCCTTCTGAAGGAAACATATATTTACATCATTAATGGTCATAAGGGTGATGAAAATAATGTGTAACATAGAGCCCCCCAAAGTATGAAGTTAGAACATAGTGATAGCTAAAATACTTTGTCGTGTGTGTGTAGGGAAAAAGGAACATGTCGGTCATAAATCTTCCAACAAACAAGAAAATATAGTACAATAATATATTATCATTGAGGTAGGCATTCCCATACTCAGAATACAAATGAATCAAATCATAAGTGTCGGCATGCAAAGATCCATGTCAAGTAAGATAGGTCATGGCCACCAAAAATAAACTGTGTATCCATGCCAATATGACTCAAATATGAACATGGCCACCAAGAATACATTATGGATCTATGTGTTAAAGACTCAAATTTGAACATAGCCATGAGACATACAATGTGGATCTATGTAACATGACACTAAATATACTCCAACGCAACTTGAATCTGTCATAAAATATCCAGTGTCTTCATCTCCACCACTCTATAGTACGAATCTAACCATGCGAATACATGTGCTGAAGTCGAACATGGTAAAAAGCACTTGATTACCCGTCATCAGTGTATATTGTTAAAAAGTGCGAGGGAAATAACCAGTAATGTCAATGACTCCCAAGGTACACTAATGCAATGCAACGAATGTGAATTAATGAGATGAAGTCAAACACTCGGTGGAATGTGTCGATTAGGGGTCAATAATGAAAACCAACTGTCGAAAGAGAGAAAACCTGCATTTGAGGCATGCAAGTTTCAAGGTACCAATTAGTTTCTAAGTCTAATTCCTGGATAATGAGTTGAATTCGACAGGAAAAGACTTGTCACAGGAGGGCCTTAATGTATCCCCCATCA